>OX578282.1:7675204-8275204 GCA_951217055.1 Gerris lacustris
AATAACATTTTAGATGCTCTTAGAATAGGCTAAAAAGACGTTTTCAAGTAACGTAAACTATAAAATTTTTCCCGGGGGAGGACCCCCGGACCCCCCTAAAAGAGAGCCCATCCCCCCTTTAAAATTGGCTGGATCCGCCCTTGATATGAAGTAATTTATGAACAACGAAAACCTGACTGGTTGATTGTCTATGATTATGCTAAGCCCACATTGCATCCCCCCCCCCCTTATTTTTTTTAATCTGTGCCCTCTCCCAAAAATAAATCCTGGGTGCGCCGCTGCGAAACACTGTCACAAGTCGGCTTGCCCCGGACAGTACAATGTTTGGTTGATATTTGTAAATAGAACTTAATTTTTACTTTTTAATAGATACTTAATTATTATAATGTAGAACATGTAATGAGAATTGTGACAAAAATTCCAAGTGAGAAATCCATTTCCGACATCAGGGAAAATTTTAAAATCCGTGTCTGTCAGTCGGTCTGTCTGTCGCTCAATTTTTGCGAACCAATATATCTTAAAAACAACTCACTCGATTTTAATGAAATTTGAATGGTAAGTCATAATTAGCCCATTGTTGGTCCCATATAAGTTTCAACCTTCTGCACCTATTTGTTTCTCTTCCGCATGCGCACAAACATTTACTTATTTACACATATATCTTCTAGTAAAAGTACTCAAAGTAATCTAAATTTTATGAAATTTATATGGTTTGTCCAAAGTTGCCCGCAGATAGCCCCAGATTAATTTTAACCGCTTGCGCTTTTTAAATTTTACTAAATTGATTCTTAAATTCATGTAGAAAATCAAAACAAGTTGACAGATTTAAAAACAAGATGGCGGAAAAAGTTGATTTCCGGGCGGCACCACTCCTCAACTCTCTAGGTTAAACACCTTGGGCGCTACGATGAAAACATACACAAATACATACATACACACATACATACAGATGTCATGCTGAAAACCACTCAGAAGGTCTTAAAAACACCTAAAACGGATAATTCCGTTGAAATCTCAAAATAAATTTTTGGGTGAAAACAATACTTTTCCTACTATAGGTAGTGAGGACAAGTAATAAATTTGACAATAATAGGTAGCAAAATTATTAAAGTATACGAAATATGAAGCTATGTGACACACTAATCACTAGACTATCATTTACTTAAATATATTTATGAAAAATATGTTGTGTAATTATTATATTTTACGAAATTTTGGAGGAAACAAATTGTATAACATGCTCAGAAAGAAATTTATAGGGTGCGTAAAAACGTGTGTGTTTTAATTGTTTGTCTTTCATTACGATAAATAAGATAGCATGTGTCATATAGCGACATTGAATAGTGAATTAATGAATAATTTCATAAAGTCTGACTGTATGTAACATTATGTAAATAAGCTGTAAGGTTTATTACTGTTTACCTGATACGGTATAAAGGCGGAACCTAGAGTTTACGCAATCAGCCGCTAATTTTAACAAAGTTAATTATTATAGATTGTCTTAATATGTAATTGTTTTACAGCTCATATATTTTGTAATTATCTGTTAACGTTAATGAATACGATTATTTTCTAGTGTAAACTATTTATTATAATCAATAAAAAGTTTTTTTACTTCCTATAATATTAGTGAAAATTAATGTATTATAATAATAATTTACACCAACATTTCTAATTTTTAAATTGATTTTTATGGAGAGACTTTCGTTTTTTTTTATTATTTCCATCTAATTAACATCTTTAAGGTCTGCATAGGACAATGAAATAGTCTGCCAATTAGTAGCACATAGCTTCCTCGCATCCATCAAATTTATTTAATATTCCTCTGGTTTTTGAATCAATCAACATTTTTTTTTTTTAAGAATTAAAGAAATCAATTTAGCAAAATTTAAATAGAATTATAATTAATTTTGAAAATTAAAATTAATCTGGGCCTATCTGCGGAAACAAATGGGCTCAAAAGGTTTAAACTTATATGAGACTTCAAATGACGTTATTAAAATTAACACCTTCTTTACTTCGTATCACATATATTGTTTTTGACGGATTTCTTAGGCGTTGATTGAATAAATACTCAAAACTTGTTAGTTTTCATTTATTTTTTCCATTGCAAAACGTTTCGACCCTTATATGAGACTAACAATAGGGTAATTATGATCTACCAAATATCATCAAAATCGGACGAGTAGTTTTATGAAATGTTGGTTCGCAAAAATTAAGTGACAGACAGACACTGAACTAAAAAAACTGATAATGATCTACCAATTAAATTTCATTAAAATCGGGCCAGTTGTTTTTAAGATATATAGGTTTACAAAAATTGAGCGACAGACAGACACGTAACTAAAATATGTTCTCTGATGCCCGAAGCAGATCTGTGTCTTAAAATTTTTGAAATCGAGGACAAAAAATATCCATAGCTTATAATTTTTTTTTTTTTATAAATTTTCCAAAAACCACATAGCGTCCGTTACATTCGGTAAGCTGAGAAGCAAAAAATAAATTTGATTATGAACTTGTTGTATGGTTACATTTGGTTAACATTAGGTCTGCAAAGACCAGAGATAGGCTTTAGTCTACTAGCAGACTTTTTTTATGCTCTAGGGAACTTAAAACGTGTAAAACTATCAAAATCGAATTTTAGTGCCAAGTGCCACTGATAATATATATAATAAGTAGTGTGAGTAAGTAAAAATATAGTGTCAATTGGTGTGGCACATAGCTTCCTCGCATCCTATCACGTACTTTATGGATTTCATGCATTTACAAGCCATTATTGTCTAATTTCTTTAATTGTTTCCCCGTTTATTTAATCTGTCAAAATTGTTTTGATTTTTACTTGAATTAAAGTATCAATTAAGCAAAAGTTCAAATTAATCTGGGGCTATCTGCGCGGTACTTTCAATAAATTTAATGGACAAACAAAATTATAATTTACACAATAGAAAAATCTGTTGTCATTTATAGCTCTCTGTCTAGTAAGAAAAAGTTCCGAGACGCCCGAGTTTTTTTGTTTTATAAAGACGTAGGTTTCTAGACTAGCTCTAATAACAATACTAAGCTCTTCCTACATCCGGAAATGGTCAACCAGTTCTGGTTTATAAGCCCATGTTTTACAGAAGGCCATTTGTTTTGGCGGTTCCTTTCTTTGATCGTTGCCGCGCACCCTGAGGCTCTTATTATTTATTTATTTTATTTGTTTGTTTGTCGTTTCAATTCACCTTTCTGAAACTGGCAACACAATAAGTTTTAAAACTTTAACAAACCCGATCCATTCTCGTCCATATGTATGTATACATGTATATACAGGGTGGTCCAAAAGTCTCCCCCCCCTCTTAACTTTTGAACGGTTTGAGATAAATTAATGAAACTTAGGGGATCTCTACCATGCAAATGGAAGTTTGTTTTCATGCAATCACCCACTAGGGGCAACCACCCACTTTGCCCCCAGGCCACCTAACTTCAGAATTTCACATTGGAATGTATATTTTTGATAGCATATTTAGATTCTACAGTGAAAAATAATAAACTTTTACTTGAAACTATTTTTTCTATCTCCAATATTTTGCCCCCTACAGGGGGGGTAAAGATAGCAAAATAACCCTTCCGATAATACGTTGTAAAATCTAAACGGTTAGAGATAAATTAATGAAACTTAGGGGATCTTTACTATGTAAAGTGTAAAGGGGAGTTTGTTTTCATGCAATCGCGCAGTAGGGGCAACCTCCCATTTTGCCCCCAGACCATCTAACTTCAAAATTTTAACCTGGAATGTATATTTTTGAGCAGATTTAGATTCTACGGTAAAAAATAAAAATATTTTTTACTTCAAACTTTTTTTCTATCTCCAATATTTGGCCCCCTATAGGGGGGCAAAGGTATAAAAATGGTAGATTTCCTCGCCTGGGGGCAAAATGGTGGTTGCCCCTAGTTCGCGAGTGGATGATAACACACATCCCTTTACATGGTACAGATCCCCCAAGTTCTATTACTTTATTTCAAACCGTATAGATTTTATAACGATCTAAGTGTTATTTTGTTACTATTTCGGAAGGGTTATTTCGCTATCTTTACCCCCCCTGTAGGGGGCAAAATATTTGTGATAGAAAAAATAGTTTCAAGTAAAAGTTTATTATTTTTCACTGTAGAATCCAAATATGCTATCAAAAATATACATTCCAATTTGAAATTCTGAAGTTGGGTGGCCTGGGGGCAAAGTGGGTGGTTGCCCCTAGTGGGTGATTGCATAAAAACAAACTTCCCTTTGCATGGTAGAGATCCCCCAAGTTTCATTAATTTATCTCAAACCGTTCAAAAGTTAAGAGGGGTGGGGGGGAGACTTTTGGACCACCCTGTATATATATGTATGTAATATATGTGTCATTCCAGACGATATCTCCCCTTAGGATGCACTTAAAAATTTCAAACAAATTTTAAAATGTCAATAATATCAAAAGAAAGAATGAGCTCGTTGGCCAGAATTTTTGGAGTTCATTTAGGGGTAAAATTTTTACAATTTAGGGTCAAAAATAGCATAAAAACGCGTTTTTTCTATTTTACCCCCCTCTTATATGAAAATATGATAAAAGTGTACATAACAACAATTACTGTACTCTTAAAGAGCTTTCCAACGACATGCATCTTGAAGGGTAAATACTATTTTGACTTTTGTACCCGTGTACCATTTTTTTCCACCCATGCAAATTTTAAACCAAAATTTTCCTTTATTATCATAAGCCAATAATACGCCGATTTCTTTGAAAATTCGCTCATTAAGTCATGGTGCATGACTGGACTTTTTCTTTTTATTTTGTTCTAATCGACAAAATATAAATTTAACTTCAATTGAAGTATCTAACAATTTAATATATCTATTAAAATACTTTTAGATATTTATTTTTTATCTCGTAGAATCTGTGCTTGAACTTTAAGTTAAAAGTTTCTTAAGAATACTTAAAATACTTTCAACTCACGATAGAAACTTCGTTTTTGCAAAAAAAACTTTCACGATGAAGGATGACGGAAGAGATTTCTTCAAGTTTTTTTTCTCCCCTTCGACTTTTTAATATTATATTAAACTTTTATTTTGTTAAAAATATAGTTTTTCTAGCTGTTAGAAACTAAAGATGGGTGTTTTTTATAAAATATATTCTTAAAGATATTTTTCTTAAGACAATATTGCTTTAATGTTTTGCATCTTAAGTTACGTCTACAGCGGACGAGCATCGTGTTTGCAAACATCTGCAAATGTTTGCACCGCATGCACGAACGAATGTTTGTTGTTCGTGTTCGTGGGTGCTTCGGGTAAAGTCGGTACATCAAAGGGTGTTCGTTGTTGTGTGAATTCTTTTTTATTTCATACATTCCGAAAACTAACCCTTCTTAACTTTTTTCGTGTATGTATGTGTGTTTGTTGCCACCAGTCTTATGGGAGCAGAAATGCCTTAGCAAAATCCATTTTTCTTTTCAGAGGTGAGTTCAAATATATGTTGCGCATGTTGTAGGTTTGGTTTCATAAAAAAATATTGAGTAGAACCAAAGTTATTAACGATTTTATAAAAAAAATCGGTCCGAGACAACTCAAACAAACTTTCTAATATACGAGTTCATAATTATTATTATTTAGCTCAGTGTTTTCCATTTATTAGTTTTCGTATGTAAATTTAATTATTATTGAACATTTCATCAAAATTTATCATAAAAATACCATCTCCTGGGCGGGGAATCGAACCCGGGCTCTCTCCGTCCGCTTTTTAAGCTTTTATTCTCAGGAACTTGATTTATCCCGGGAAATCAGCTTTTATCGTTAGATTCGTATTTAAATGAGCTACATTTTAGAATTTTTTAATCAAAATCGTCGGAAACGTTTTTGAAAAATAATTTTTTTTTTTAGAGTTTTTGGGGGTAGCGCCCCCAAATTTGGAGCTAAAATTCGTTTCTCGATTTCTCCTCGGGGTATGATTTTTCTGAACATGTATGCCAAATTTCGTTAAAATCGGCCCAGTAGTTTAGGCTCCAGGCGTCTGCACAGACATTTTTAAAGACCACTTTTTTGGACTCAGGGGACCTCAAAACGTGTAAATCCATCAAATTCTAAAAATCGAATTTTCGCGCCATCACAATACTTTCTCTTTATATGAGAAAGTAAAAACCTAAAAAAATTGGGTTGACCCACCATAACAGACTCGCTTATCAAAAAGTTTGGGTACTTCTAGACCACCTAGAGAATTTGGCCCAAACCGAATGGAAAAATCTGAAAAATTAAAAAAAAACTTTACCCGTTTTTCTACGATGTTATTTCAGAGCATCCATCAGTAGCTGTATCAACAAATTCAATTGTACTTGCATCCGCGCCTGGCATATCCGAGAACTATGCCAAACTTTCGCAAACAGATGTGTGTCCAGAATGCGCGTTCGGTGTAGACGTAGTGCTTGCGATTGTTTGCAAACCCTTTTTGTGAATGCCTGTTTGGTATTCTTACGCACGCTTATTAGAAATCATATTGACTTTATTGAACTTAGAGAAGAAGGTAGAAATCTATTTTACAAAATATCCTTTTTAAGATTAAAGATTGTTTTCTCTATAGAAAGTTTTAAGACATGTGCGAAGGGTAGGAAAGAGGAACAGGTAGTTATTGACCTTGGGCCAATGCCATCGAGTCCGTGGACCTGCGCACCATGCTAATGTGATATTCTTCGGCACGCACTTGCAGACAATCACGCTTCCTTTGAACCTGTATAGTATATTGTATATAGAAATAAAAGAGGCTGTAAATTACTCCATAACTTACTAATATTTTAAACATCTGTATTATAAATTATAATTTCTTCAATCTTCTCTGCATATTACATCTATTTTTACCTGCATTTTATCTGAATTTTAATTTCATTCAATAATGCACACAAATGATTATTAAGTAAATAATGGTCGTCGAGTTTTTTTTTTTTTTTTTGAATAAACTCAGTAAAATGTTATTATACATTTACGAAGCTGTTAAAAATGTACATTAAAAAGAAACAAAAAAAAAATTTTACGTTTTAATTATCTTTTCTCCAGTACCTTTGCAATTAATGTTACATTTCATATTTTATTCTTGGTTTTTATTTACATTTAACAATATAGCTGTTGTTTAATGAGGTACTTAGGCATTTTTAGCTTCCAAGCTTACAAAATGTATAACAATAATTTCAAGATAAAAAGCACTTTTATTATACTACGTTTTTTAATTTTCTGTTGAATCGTATGTAATGTTGATAATATAATTGTTATTGTTATATAATATATAATGTTGGTGAAAAAAAAAAAAAAAAAAATAGTTCCAAATTCTTCAAAAATACTTCACATAAATGACAACCATCTAGAGAGCCGATTTTAAACCTATAAAAGGACAAATCTTTGTACCACGGATCTCCCCAACTCCAAATCTAAACCGTGCCGTCGATATATTTGAAATAATATAATCGATATATTTCCTGTTTTGCTGTCATTCAATGTTTATCTCTTATTTATAAAAATCACAAATTTGAAACCCGTCAAATTGAAGATTGCGTAAATATGGCATAAATATGGCAAAGATGCGGGACATGGCAAAACGAATAAAATAACTTGCGGATTTTTTTCCGAACTAACTTTTCATACAGCAAAATTTGCTGAAAACAAATAAAATTCTGCTGAAAGATGGCTAAAAGCATTAAATAATGCATTGTCATCGTGTTTGAGCTATGCTAAAAGTTTAAAATGTGTAGTTATTCGGACAGATAGTTAGAAATCGTTTGCCAGATTTGTACCGGACAAACAAACAAACAAGAAAGCATGCTAATAAAACGTAGTAATATTATTGTGATTATTTTGAAGAGTGAATTTTCCCTTAAAATTGAAATTTTACTCTCGAGCTTAGAGCTTAGCTAAGGTGACGGAAGCTATGTGATCGTTCTGAAGATCGAAAATAATTTATGTTTCCGATTTTAAAAATTCCAAGATAAAAATCTGTTTTAGACATCAGGGGACATTTTTGGTTCCATGTCTGTCTGTCTGTTGGTCTGTTGCTCAATTTTTGTGAACGAACATATCTTAAAAACTACACGTCCGTTTTTGGTGAAATAATTTATAAAATTTTGGTCCCATATAAGTTTCAACCTTCTGCGCTCATTTGTTTCTCTTCCACATGCGCTCAAACTTACATCTGTAGCTTCAAAAGTACTTATCTGATGTGTATGAAACTTTAATAGTTTATCGAAAGTAACCCGCAGATAGCTCCAGATTAATTTCGACCTTTTGCGCTCTTTAACTGTTGTTTAATTCATATTTTAATTAATGTAAAAAAAAATTATTTTGACCAAATAAAAAAACAGGGTAAAACAGTACAAAAATAGACAATAACGGCTTGTAAAAGCATAATATCAATAAATTGCGTGATAGGATGCGAGGAAGCTATATGCCACACCAATTTGCAGTCTATTTTTAAAAGTGCAGTTTTTTTCTAAAGTCCTTTAGACCCTTCTATTAATAAGAGTTATATATATATATATATATATATATATATATATATATATATATATATATATATATATATATATATATATATATATATATATATGTGTGTGTGTGTGTATAAGTATACTTATTTGAATAATATACTTACTATTATATTCCATTAGTTGTTGAATTTAAATTAGTCAAAGTTTATACGAATCAAGAAGGTTAAATCTAATTAGTAAAATATCGAATGTCGACCTTAATTATTTTTAAAATTGTTGCTTCCTCTGCATCCGTATGACCTTCATTATTTTAAGCGATTTAAGCCCCAAATAACTTTGATAATTCAGCCTTTATAACAACGTATAAATATATACAGTTATTATACTCTGCGGTTTCTCTAATTGTTTTGGCTTTCAGTATAGCTAAGTGTATATTATTTTACATTGAATACTTTTTTCTACTTTATTTTTAACTATCTCATATAAAGAGAAAGTATTGTGATGGCAAGAAATGCAATTTTGCGATTTTGATGGTCCGTTTTGAGGTCCCCCTGAGTCCAAAATAATGGTTTTTAAAAAATTACTAACTTTCGTCTGTCATTCTGTGCAGCGCCTGTAGCCTAATCTACTGGGCCGTAAAATGCATATAAAGGTTCCATTGTAAAAATTAAAATGCATATAAAGGTTCCATTGTAAAAATTAAAATGCATATAAAGGTTGCACTGTAAAAATTAAAATGCATATAAAGGTTCCATTGTAAAAATTAAAATGCATATAAAGGTTCCATTGTAAAAATTAAAATGCATATAAAGGTTCCATTGTAAAAATTAAAATGCATATAAAGGTTCCATTGTAAAAATTAAAATGCATATAAAGGTTGCACTGTAAAAATAGAAAATCATATAAAGGCTTTTATCTCCAGTAGGGAAAAAAAGTTATGATTTTGAATTAGTTTAGAGGGACTAAAACAGGTCTTTTCATCCCTGAACTCAAAAAGTAGGGAGAAAAAGTAAAAGTAGGGCGAAAAAGTAAAGTAGGGCAAAAAAGTAAAGATTGCAACTTAATTATTTTATAAATAGTAGAAAATGAATGGCAAATGTAATGAAGTTGTTGAAATCAGGTTGGCGGCACTGCGCTTTTTTGACCATGTTTATCTTTGTTTACAATATTATAACCTGTATCTAAATAACCTTCTATTTGAGTTTAATTCCAATTCTTATTTGTTTTTAGTATTGAATCTCTTATATCTGCTATTAAAAGTTCTAATAATTATAGTTAATAAATAAAAACTGTGCTATGGACGAAAATGTGTATTTTTTTCCTAAGAGTTATTCCCTCGGCTACGCCTCGGGAATTAAAGAGTCTAATTCCCTCGTTTTCGCCTCGGGATTTAGGGACCATGGTTCCTTCGGCTTCGCCTCAAGAACCAACTTTTTTCGCTCAGGGAATAATGGCTTACTTTACTCCCTAGGTGCATAAATAACTATTGTTTCATGCTATTATAATAAATGATTTAAAAGTTTTAGCTGAAACAATCTTTGTGTCTGCTAAAAGTACGTACTTAGCCAATTTATTTAAAATTATTTTTCCTAATTTTCAGTTTGACACAAGTTTGAAAGTTGTCGAGGAAGGCTTTCCAGTCTAATAAAACCTTTGACTAAGTATAAAGGTAAATCCCTGACTTAAAATTCTTTTCTAAATTCTCAGGACTGGGTAAAAATATGGCTGTGATTACTTTGCCGCCCCCGCTAATGACACATTTTCTCTCCCCTCCAGATTATAATTATTATTTTCATTCTAATCTAGAATTTTAAATCCCTTCGTTTTTAATTTGAACTCTTCTTTTTTCATTTATTTTACCTTTTTCTTTTATAACAATTCAAAATATTAAAAGAAAAGAATATTCCGTGTACTTTTTTTATAGTGATTATTTCTCTGATTTTTTCTTTTATTATTTTTTTTCTGGTATGCATTTTTTTTTTTTTAATTTTTATTGTGGGGTCTAAAATAAATGAAATAACTAGGCATCGCGTGGCTCTATAATTGAAGCGAGCGTATAACAATAAAATAATGAATGTTAAGAAATTTGAAATTTATTAATCATGATAAATGCCATAGTTGAGGGGGGGGGGGGGGGGGGGGGAGTAGAAGAGGGTAGAGTGGGGGTACTCGGTACAAAGCTCACCTTCCTAGATAAACCTAGCTTAGAAAATCGAGAAAAAAAAAATGGGAGGAGAGTGATTGAGAGCTTGAGATTTTGGCGGGTAATAGGTCATTGCCCGACCTATTACCCGCCAAAATCTCAAGTTCTCATACACTCTCCTCCCATTTTTTTTTTCTCGATTTTCTAAGCTGTCAGAGTTAAAAAGTATAATGTGTTTACTATACATGCCTATTTTCATTCTTAATTTTAAACAACGTATATGGCGGGCGAATAAAAACAAGTTTTTAGTCACCATGACATGTTATATATCAATTTAAAGGTCTTGAAATGAAGAAAAAGAATATGCAACTATTATATTTCACACGTAATATTTTTGAGATGGCGTGCAATATGGCGGGCGACTAAAAATAGTTTCTAGTAACTATGACATGATATACATCAACTTAAAGGCCTTGAAGTGTAGAAAAAGAATATGCAATTATTAAAATTTTCAAGATGGCGGCCAATATGGTGGGTGACTAAACATTTTATACACATCAATTTAAAGGTCTTGAAGAGTAGAAAAAGAATATTACTATTAAAATTAGTGTAATTATATTATACATAATAATTTTAACTTTAATGTACAGAAACCGGCGATTATCGCCCCACGTACTTACGTGAAGCGTGCCTTAATTGTTTATATTAGAAGCATCTTTGAGTTTGGATTGAGCATCATGATCTTGACTCTAAACTACAACAAATTGAACAACTTAAGTTAAAATTGTTGTAGCTTCGAGTCAACATTAAGATTTTTAACCCGTTTAAAGATGCTTCCAATAATGGAAGCGATAGTAAGGCTCCATATCCATCAAGATGTGTTATAGGGGAATGTTTGTCTCAGTTATCTCAGATGTATTACATACAAGAAATGTTTTATAAAACACCTTTAGTTCCTCCTGTAATCTAATGTGAGAGAAATGTTAATTTTTGGTTTAAAAAGTGTAGAATGTGTAATATCTAGCTATAAAGGCGTTGGTTTGTAGATAGTATAGATTAACATTCGCTTTCACTTGTTTCTAGTAAAGCTAGTAGATTCCTCCGCGTGTATCTTTATATAGATAATACTATAGTTAGGTGTGTAGCAAGATTACCTTTCAGTTTCAAGATCATCTAACTGGTAGTTTGCTTCAAGATTCCAGAATCATATTTCATTTAATGTTTCTATATCCTAACTGATGCTGCTAAAGAGAAAAGAAAAGAAATCAAATTTCTTTCAAATCTTATCATAGAAGAGGTGTAGTTCAATAACCAAACAAGGTCTTCACACAAAATAATTGTATTTGTAACAATTGACCGGTTTCGGCTGTTCTAATGAAGCCTTCTTCAGACTTTAAAAATGCAAGACTTGCATTTTTAAAGTCTCCTTATAACCTGCACAGTTTATCTGAAGAAGGCTGCATTAGAACAGCCGAAACCGGTCAATTGTTACAAATACAATTATTTTGTGTCAAGACGTTGTTTGATTATTGAACTACACCTCTTTCATGATGAGTCGCTATCACACATTTGAGAAAAACACAGTCGAGGATTTTAAATCTTAATTTAGTCTTTCATGTAGTTTTATTAATTATTTTATTATTATGACTTATGATGACCTGGGAATGTTGTGCTGGTGTTTTTATACTTTCTCATATAAAGAGAAAGTATTGTGATGGCGTGAAAATTCGAATTTAAGATTTTGATGGATTACACGTTGTTTTTAGGTCCCCTGAGTCCAAAAAAGTGGTTTTTAAAAAATTACCGTCTGTCGTCTGTCTGTACAGAAGCTTGGAGCCTAAACTACTGGGCTGATTTAATCGAAATTTGGCATAAATGTTCAGACAAATCATACCCCGAGGCGAAATCGAGAAATGAATTTTAGCTCCAAATTTAGGGGCGCTACTCTCCAAAAACTCTGAACAAACGTGAAAAACAATTAGTTTTCCACAACAATAGTTCCGACGATTTTGATTTAAAAAATATTCCATTTAAATATACAAGTCGTTCTCCCGGGAAAAATCTAGTTCCTGAGAAAATAGCTTAAAACGTGGACGGAGAGTGCCTGGGTTCGATTCCGGGGAAATTATTGTTATGATAAATATTCATGAAATGTTTAATAATAATTAAATGTAGGTACATGCGAAAACTCGAAAACTAATAAATGGAAAACACTGGGCTAAGTAATTATGAACTTGAGTTGTCTCGGACTGATTATATTTGTAATATTTGTTTTTTTTTGTTTTAGGTGAGTTGATTCTTTTGTTTCTTCATCTCATCCATCTGTAAGCAGGTTAAATATTTTATTTATAATTTTTCTTATTATTTGGCTCATTTTTATTTCTTAAAAACTATTTAGTAATAACTTTCTCGTATGAGAGAGTTTGTCTCAGTTGTCTCACACCGGTTTTTTTCGAGTTAAAGTTAACATTAGCTAATATTTTTTAAATAAATAAAAATAGAATTTTTGTTTCATAAAAATCACTATTAAGTAGCACAACTATGATCACAATAATAACACAGTTTTGCAAAATTTAACAAACTTTCCGGCACCAAGAAATTTTTGTCTGAACATTCTATTTTAAAGGTTGCTGTATCTGAAGTCAAATTTCTCCTATACATTTTCTTGGAATATGCGCCTAAAGTCCGGAAAAATTTTGTTAATGGGGTTCTTCGACCCAATTTTTGCCTCAATAAAGATTCGTCATAAAAACTGTGCATCAAATTGCGATTTTGCCCATTAATTTTTTTAATTATTTACCCCCTTCTTCCCTCAAATGTTTCAGTTGCCCTCCCCCCCCCCCCTCTTTTACATATTTTTTTTTTCAATTTTCTTATAAAAGGAGGGTCAGCAGATTTCTTTGACTTAAGATTCGTGTTCTGTATGGTTTGAAAACATTTTTCTTTGAGCGAGTAATTGTGTCGAAACCCCCCAAAACACAATCATTTAGAACTTAAAGCGTATTCACCGGGCACACTGTACGTACAGGAGAAATTTAGACTGCAGATTCAGATTGAGAAAAAATTGTTCTCAAAACATTTTCTCGTTGCCCGAAAGTTCCTTAAATTTAACAAATCTACAAATTTAAGCAATCTTTAACACTTCTCATAGCGGTGCAGGTGTTGGTTTTACTAAAAAGAAAAAATATATATATTTATAAATGTTATTTGTCTCATTGATAAGATAAAGGTAGAATTTTCCCGTCCTAAAATGCCAATTATACAATTCAAGCTTACCTTTACACAAGCATGCGCGCGAATGTTTGGGCGGATAACTTTATCCAACGAACTCGTGCTGGGAATTGGTAAAATGAACATGTATACCAAATTTTTATTTAAATTGGTCAACGTTTACTTAAGTTATCGTCATTGGTCGATTTCGGTGACTGGCGGTTTTGTGACGGTCGTTTTTTTCAGATTCAGTCCCGGGCTCCAGACAATAACGTTTTTATTGGAACTTCGTTTCAATAAAACATTCTCGCCACTGAAATATAAAACTTTTTATTAGCAAAAGCAGCTTTCATAAGGCCGTCATCGTTGCCTAAGAACAACAGTAAAAAAGTTTGAATTAACCCTTAACTGGCCGAATTATTTTTTTGGGGAATTGTTTGATTTTTTTTCTGGGGATTTTGTCTGTTAAGAGGTCCCTTAATATGTAAAAAATGTTTAAAAAAATTGAAAATAAATTCCTTACCCCAAATTTGGGCTGTTGCCATATGGCAACGCTATTAGGACATTAGCCCTACAGTTTTTTTTCTCAGTAAATGTTTTAATAATTTATTTTACAAAATGTATGTAAAATAAATGGCACTTGTTTAGATGGTTACTCCCTTTTAAGGGAGTAACCAATTCGTTTTTTTATTTATGTGACCTTGTTTAGTAGGTTACTCCCCTTTGTTGATTTTAGTTGGTTACTCCCTTTTTTGGTTACTCCCCTAATTTTTTGATTTGGCTATTTCTATTTTTAGTTATTATCAATTTTAATATTTAATACATTCTTACCCGGGGATGTAGAAAAGCATTGGGGCTTTTGTTGGGGTTAGAATAGGGGGAAAGAGAATATTCGCAAAGAATTTATGAAGGGAGTAACCATCTAAATTAGAACACCCCTTAGACTAATTCAGATAGTTACTCCCCTACACTAATAACAAGGGGAGTAACCATCTAAATAAGAAGCCCCTTTAGATTAATTCAAATGGTTACTCCCTTTCAATAATACGTTAAAGGGGAGTAACTATCTGAATAAGATTGCCCATTAGACTAATTCAGATGGTTACTCCCCTACATTAATACCAAGGGGAGTAACCACCTAAATTAGGACACCCCTTAGACTAATTCAGATGGTTACTCGCCTTTAAAATTTTATTAAAGGGGAGTAATCATCTGAATTAGAACACCCCTTAGACTAATTCAGATGGTTACTCCCTTTTAATAATATTCTAAAAGGGAGTAACCATCTAAATTAGAATACCCCTTAGACTAATTCAGATATTTACTCCCATTGAAAAATTCCAAATGGAATAACAAATTGAATTAGTCTAAGGTGTTTTATTAATAAGATTTAGATTTGGTATTAATGTTTTATGTTTTTTATGTGATTTTGTCTTATTTCCGTCTTTGATCCTATTGCATCTATTTCATACACAAACATAAACAAAATATTATTATAGTATTTATAAACACATAAGGACTATGTTAGATTGATATATGGTTGGTTATAAGATTGTAGGTTATTGTTATTCCCTTGGTCATATTTGTAATATTTCATGTATCTTTATTTTATATAGATTTTTGAGGTTGTTTTTTTTATTTTTTTATGTCATGTCATGTCAAATTTTATTTTTTAAAACTTTGACTTTTTAAATTTTGAGGTTGTCTGCGTTTAATTGTGTGATTTGATTGTGGATAGTGATGCTCACACTCTTCTAAACATATTAAAAGAACATGTATTACCCGGATCGATAGTCGTGTCTGATGGATGGGCTGCTTATGGCGGGATTGAATCTTTGCCAGGTATTTGCGAATTTAATTTTTTGCTACACACAATTTTGATATCCTACTAATCATGTTTGAGTCTAAAAATATTCCTTTGCATAAAAAATGTAAACAATGAAGTAATCAAATTCTGACATTTAGAAGAGTTCAAATTGGTAATCGATAACTAATTGTCGTCTGATTTTCGGTTTCAGAGGGTTACTCTCATTATGTGGTTAACCACTCTCAAAATTTTGTCGACCCAGAGTCCGGTTATCATACTAATACTATTGAGAGTACCTGGCAGAAATTCAAGGCTCGCCATAAGCGGCATTATGGGACCGCAAGATCATTGTTTACATCATATATTTCAGAGTTTCTATGGCGGCGGGATTTCCCTCAGGCACAAAGATTGAAGGCTTTGTGGGAGGGAATCTCGTCGTTTATTGATTAATGTTTTTTTTTGTATCTTTATATATTTTTGAATATAAAAGCATATATTTGTTTTTCATTATTTCAACAATGTTTTATTCCATTATTGTGATAATAATTTCTTGGTTACTCCCTTTTGGTGAGTAACCAGGACTTGGTTACTCACTTTTGGGGAGTAACCAACAATGGGAGTAACCATCTAAACAAGTACCAAATAAATTTTAGGTTAAAAAATTACAAATAATAATAACAAAATACTAAATTTATTTAAAAGAACAAGAAAGTAAATTTAATTTTTTTTTTTCACTTTTTTGTATTTGTATTATGTATCACGTTGTTTATCTGTAAAATTATGTAATTATTTCTTTATTTTTTGTTTTATGCATGTGTTTTTGTTATTACCTTTAAAAATATATATGTATTATTCAATTATTGTAATAAAAAAATATAGATATTATTATATACATATTATTTTTAAAAGAATAGCCCAATCATATTTGTTACTAATTATACTTGTTCAACAAAAATAATTACAAGATTTAGAGACTAATTGAGAAATATTTAGAAAATAATCATAAAAAATGAACATTAGGCAAAAAAACATCAAAACTTTATATATAAATATGACTAAATAAAATTACGACTTGGAAAAAAACTGTAAGGCTAATGTCCTAGCGTTGCCATATGGCAACTTTCAAATTGACGCTCAATTTTGGGCAGAAAAATTAAATTTTTTGAAACTGCAATAATTTTATATTTTTAATCACTCTTTATTCTAATAGTTTCATTGCCAATAATAAAATTATTTAATTAATTAATTAATTTAAAAAATTAAAATTCTTTCCGTGTCAAAAATTTGGAATGACCCATTTTTTAAACCAGTCTTGTCGCATGCGTGTTGCACCAAACAAATAAATCTAATGATGAAAAATCAATTTAGTCCTTCTTTTGACATAATGTTAACATTCAAAAAGTTCAATATTAACTTGGACCTCTCCAGACAATAATAATGGGAGGGGGGTTTTGCTGTTGCCATATGGCAACGCTATTAAGGGTTAACGTGGAGTACCGTTTTTATTACTTCAACTACAAATTGATGAATAATATTCATATCTGAGGTATGTTGTTCGGTCTACATATTGAAACAAAAGGAAATGTCAAGTTTATGTTTCACAGTTGAATGTTTTGAAAACAATGAGCAGTCCCAAGATATGAAAACCAACCTTGGCATTGAACTCTTGAATTATTTCAATGGCTTCTGTTTCTCAGACAGATATACATATATATATTACATTATATATTATACAGAGCTGGAAATGCTTCAATGCCTTGCAGTAGTTCTCCCACACATTTCAATACCGACAAGATTAGTTAGGGTTGGTTTAAATAATAATCATTTTTTTTCTTTAAGTACTTACAATTTGCTGAATATTTCGTTTTTTTGATATTTAATTGTTAGTGAACATTTATTCTTCGTTTTATTTATTACTTTTGTTCTTATATTTTTTATTTTTATTTTAAGAAAATAATGAGTTCAGATTACTTCCTCTTTGATCTAACAATTATTTTCAAGGTTTTCATATATTTTATTTTTTCCATAAATATTATATTTAAATAAATACAATGAGTACATTGTCCCTATTATATAATGTTAGTGAAAAAAAAAAAAAAAAAAAAATAGTTCCGAATTTATTTACTTCATTTAAATGATAACCATCTAGAATTCTAGAGAGTTGATCTTAAACCTATAAAAGGACAAATCTTTGTACAACGGATCTCCCCAACACCAAATCTAAACCGTGCCATCGATATATTTGAAATAATATAAATAATATAATTGATATATTTCCTGTTTTGCTGTCATTCAATGTTTATCTCTTATTTTTAAAAATCACAAATTTGAAACCCGTCAAAATGAAGATTGCGTAAATATGGGACATGGCAAAACAAATAAAATAACTTGCGGATTTTTTCCGAACTAAATTTCCATACAGTAAAATTTGCTGAAAACCAATTAAATTCTGCTTAAAGATGGCTAAAAGTATTAAAATAATACATTGTCATCGTGTTCTGAGCTATGCTAAAAGTTTCAAATGTCTAGCTATTCGTGAAGTTAGTTAGAAATCGATTGCCAGATTTGTACTGGACAAACAAACAAGAAAGCAAGCTAATAAAAACGTAGTAAAATGGGATTTGCCTTATCAAATATCAAATAATTCTAAAATTGCGCGGCAGATGTTACGTTGTAGTATTAAGGATTTATTTATCGTATAGTAAGGTGTAATTGGTGCGAAGTTTAGCTCAACCGGCTATATAGTTCAGAAATTATTTTGCATTAAAGTTTCAAAGTCAATATTTTCAAAATGGCGGGGATATCAATGTTTTATAAAGAGATATAATTTGTGGAGATTTCAGCGTAGTATTGATTTAATGGAGAATCTTTGAGTTTTAAATCCGGCGGTGGAATTAATTTTTCTTATATCATCTGACTTCATTCTTTCTTATATAAGTTATTTTAAATTTAATTTACCTTTATGAATTGATGGTATAAGTTTATTTGGACAATATTCCCAATTTTATTATACATGCGGTAAATGACAGGTAAAAATGTACAAAATTCTCATGTATCCAAAAAAAGCTTATGTATCCAAAGCTATAGTGAAGAAATGTGGGCCTTGGAGAGCAGTACTACATCGTAACTATTGGATCTGAGGTGTCTCAATCCGCGCGTTCTTGTGTATTTCTGCGGTTGAAAACAACTGTTCTGCCCTGCCCTGGGCAGTGGCGTAGCTAGGGCATTGGGGGCCCCCCCGCAAGAACTTTTTGGGGGCCCCTCGCCAAACAAAATTGATGAGCAAAAAAAAAACCTCTGGCGTTTAGAACTGGGGGCCTCCTTATCGTTGTTTTTTTTGGGGGGGCTGACGGTGAGGGCCCCTCCGCAATGCGGGCCCGTCCGGGCCCATAGTTACGCCACTGGCGCTGGGTCTCAATGTGAGCCCGGCCTGACAGTGAGTCTTATGACACTTTTTATCATTCTTTAAATAAACAATTTATATAAATGATTAGATCGAAATACTCGGAACTTGGAAGGTTTGTTTACATTCTGAGAGAGAACATGAGTTAGGTTTTATAACCTGCACCATTCAAACCTTCCTTATCTTCCTATTCATATTTACAACGCAGTGGTAAATATATGTTATATTTGATTAAAAACTGACTATACATGTCACAAAAACAACACTAGCGCATTGCTCAGATTTCCATCACTTCTTGGTCTACCTTTAGCTCTTAAATACTTTGTAGGTTGAAATAGGGTTGGGACATCAATAGCTAAACACAGTGGCGTAGCTAGAGTAGTAGCCCCCCCCCCCCCCCCCCCCCGCAAGAACTTTTTGGAGGCCTTTTTCCAAAAGAAAATTGATGAGCAAGAAAAAAGCTAACGGTGGTCAGAACTGAATGGGACCCCCTGATAGAAGTATGAATCCCAGGTAGTTTGCTTTATAGAGGGGGCCCCTGTCAGCATTGGTACTTTAGATTTGGGGCCCCCCCCGCAATGCGGGCTCGTGCGGGCCCATAGTTACGCCACTGGCTAAACATTGATGTTTTCGATACATCGATATCGAAAACATCGATTTTATTAAAAACATCGATGTTTTCGATTCATCGACATTGAACAGGTGAACATCGATGTTAGTCAAAACAGCGAAAGAAAACATCAATGTTTTCGATACATTGACATCGAACAGACGAACATCGATGTTAGTCAAAACAACGATGTTTTCGATACATCGACATCGATGTCCAAACCCTAAGTTGAAATAGCAAGGAATCGTTTCGTATCCAACTCATTGTTAACTTCTATGTCGGTATTGATCGTTAATGGTCTGCAATAAACTGTGTACTTAAAGGTATAAACCCAAGGTTGTTATTTCTAACGGGTTAGAAAAGGTTAGAAATAACTTTAATAGCCCATAACTTAAGTCTAAGTGTTAAGTTGAACCCTTAAGCTTAGTTGAACTTAAAAAAGTCATTGTATTTTCGGTCTTAGTTCGAACACTTAAGATACTTTAATGCTAGAAAGAGAACAAAGAACTTTATTGATCTGCCTTTTCTACGAGATTCTGCGCTGCATTTATCGTTTGAGTATTGGGGTGCAAAATACCTTAGCTTACCGATACTAAACAGTTGACCTTTATGTAGACTTAGAGAAGTGACTATATTAAAAGTTAAAAAATAAAAAAAAAAATAAACCTCAGATGAAGGAAGGGTTTTTGGGATCAAGGTTAAGATACCAGCGGATCTGACTTACAAATGAAGGAGGCTGGATACTGGATACAAGCTATTCTTTACCACACTGCTTAGCTAAACAGATTTATCCCATATCCTCTCAGTAAGGAACTTATCTTTTGATCGGGACTTAATAAAAAGTAAAGAAACTAAGAAATACCTTGTTCCCTTAACCTTCTCATTCGAAGCAGTGAGAGTAGTAACTTTTTAATTTGTTTATTTTGAATTCACCCAAAAATAAAAGTAACTATCAGTTAAATATTTTTATTCTCTAATGAAGTTAGTTTTAATTAGAAAAAGTAAAAAAAAAGAAAACATTAAGTTAGCTTATTCAAATAACAAAATGCGTTTGAATAATAAAGGGGATTTGTTTAGTCGAGTGGTATATCATTTGAATTTTGGGTGGTATTCATTTAAATTTTAGGTGGTATTCATTTGAATTTTGGGTGGTTTTCATTTGAATTTTAGGTGGTATAGCATATTTATTTGAATTTTGGGTGGTATTTATTTGAATTTTGGATAGTATTAATTTGAATTATGGGTGGTATAGCATATTTATTTTGGGTGGTATTTATTTGAATTTTGGATAGTATTAATTTGAATTATGGGTGGTATAGCATATTTATTTTGGGTGGTATTTATTTGAATTTTGGGTGGTATTTATTTGAATTTTGGATCGTATTCATTTGAATTATGGGTGGTATAGCATATTTATTTTGGGTGGTATTAATTTGAATTTTGGATCGTATTCATTTGAATTATGGGTGGTATAGCATATTTATTTTGGGTGGTATTTATTTGAATTTTGAATGGTATTTATTTGAATTTTGGATAGTATTCATTTAAATTTTGGGTGGTTTTCATTTGAATTTTGGTTGGTTTTCATTTGAATTTTGGGTGGTATTAATTTGAATTTTGGGTGGTATTAATTTGAATTTTGGGTGGTATTAATTTGAATTTTGGGCGGTATTTATTTGAATTTTGGGTGGTATAGCATATTTATTTTGGGTGTTATTTATTTGAATTATGGGTAGTTTTTATTTGAATTTTGGGTAGTATTCATTTGAATTTTGGGTGGTAAGTATTTGAATTATGGGTAGTTTTTATTTGAATTTTGGATAGTATTCATTTGAATTTTGGGTGGTATTTATTTGAATTTTGGGTAGTTTTTATTTGAATTTTGGATAGTATTCATTTCAATTTTGGGTGGTATTTATTTGAATTTTGTCGAAACAACATATTTCTGACACAATATCGTGTTAGATACCCAAAGAAGTGAGACGTGATTCACTTTATCTTACTTAGTTAATACTTAGATCGAGTTAATGTGTAAAGTGGCTGTATTTCCCAAAATTAAAAAAAGACAGACGCAGGACGTCTCAGAAGTTTTCTTTTCCTTACATAAACCTATTTATAAATGACAAGAGATTGTTTTATTATGTGAGTCATAATTTTTTTATGATTTTTTTATTTTTAAAGTTATATCCGGTATTATGAGCTTTTGTTATTGTGAAGGTATTTTAAAATGTAAAAAAATACTCTCCTATATTAAAATCAGAAGTCGACATTTTCAAAATGGTGGCAGATATTAAATTAAAATATGGAGGACTCTTTTTTTTTGTCTTGTAGGAAGGTATCATTTGTGTGATTTTTAACCTCAATCGGCGATATAGTTCAGAAATTATTCTGTACTATATCGCCGTACGTTCATAAGTACTATATCGCAGTACGTTCATAAGTCAGTATTTATTTTCACAATGGTGGCAAATTGTGGCAAATATCAAAACGAAATTCAATGGAAATGTTTCTTATATAAAGAGGTATAATTGATGCACATTTCAGCTAAATCGGTTTTTTTTTTTTGATTTTGTACGAATTTTTAAAATATCAAAACAAAATGTCACTAATTTATGATTTTTTGGCCTGCCTAATTACATAAAAGAACTGATTTTTTTTTACCAAGTTTCAAATCTCTAGCTTAAAAACTGGGATTTATGCGTGACACAGACAGACAGACACTCACACAGACTGACAGACATCCAGCCAAAAACCACACAAATCGTCTTAAAAACACCCAAAAGGGATAAATTCTCCTGAAATCTCGACAACAATAAACGAAAACAATAATGGCAAGGAAGAATTTTATATTCTTTGAATGTTAAAAGACCTAATATGAAAACAGAACACGTGGGTACATCTTTTGGTTAAAAGAATATTGCGATAGTATTAGGACCAATAAATTTGTCTTTCTTATTTAAAATATTTTTGGTTGTGATATTTTGGATAAGGCTTGTAATCCTTTTAGCCGAAAGATCTGCCCACATGTGCGGTATCCATACAGCTGTATTTAACATTCAAAGATTGTAAAGTGACCTTACCTTTGGCAAGTGGGAGTTGCCCTCAAGCAACCCATCAGATAAACAAGATGACTTCGTTACACAGTGTAGTCAAGTTTTATACTTCGTAGCGTGGGTTATTTAAGTCAGTGAAGTGACCTCCAGATGTTCACTGATTTTATAAATAAAATAGTCTGCCAATTAGTGTGGCACATAGCTTCATTGCGTCCAATTTCTTGTACTTTAATGATTTTACACTTTTACACCCTATTATACTGATAAATTTATTTTATCTACGATTGATACGAAATATTAGCATTATACTTCTGTTTAGATGCGTAGAAAGTGATTATTTACGTACATGTATTCATTGCGCATGCGCGTCTCATAGTTATGAAGAATTCCTCTTCTTTATCACGCTAGTGCGGTAAAGAAGAGGAATTCTTCAGCTTTACGCACGATTAGCGAGTTTGTTTACATTTAACAAAACTAATTTGCTGTTATTTTATTAAAGTAACTGTTTATATCGAGTTTTTAGTGAAAAACAATGAGTGAATCAAGTGACTTTGACGAAAATTTGGAGAATAATACTCCTCCAGAAATAATTAATTCGGCAAAAAATACAATTCAAGAATTAATGCTATCTTTATCAAGAAAGAGATACGAACTTACATACAGCAAGTTTATTTTTTTCTGTATTTATTATTTAAATCTAACAATCGTTGATAAAGTACGGTACGCAACTCGTGCGAAAACGGCATTTTGCATTGCTCGTGTGGTTTTACTACCCTCGCTGACGCTCGGGTGCAAACTACACACTCGCATGCAAAATGCTACTTTCCGCACTCGACGCGTAATGTACTATTATTTTCCTCCCGTTTAATGAATCTGTCAATATGTACTAATAGTCAAGGAGACAGCGTGCAAAAAAGTGTCTGACTAACATCAAGCTAGAATTTTGTGTATAAGTTAATCTTTTAGTACCTTTTAAGAATATGTGGTCGGCTAAGTTCGTCTGCTGGACATAGCTTGGCAGTACGCATTTTAAAAAATCAAACTGGTGGAGAGATACCATATCCCGCCCATTATGGCGGACAAAGTGATTTTAATGATCCTGAGTACGAAATTAGTTAGTAAACTTAAAATCAAGTTGATGTTAGTTTGTCATTTGATAGGTTAGTTATTCAAATATTACTCCAAATCAACGTGGTTACCTATCAAGGGACAAACTAACATCAACTTGATTTTCGGTCTACTAACTAATTTTGTACTCGGGATCATGAAAATCACATTGTCCACCACAAGTTGAGGGGCATGGCCACTCTTCGGTGTTTTTTTTTTTTTTTAAATGCCTATTGTGGAGCTATGTCGAACTTAAAGCTAGACGTACTTAGCCGACCACATATTCTAAAAATGCACTGAACAATTAACTTGTAAACAAAATTCTAGCTTGATGTTACTCAGACACTTTTTGCACGCTATCTCCTGGACTATAAATATGATAGAAAATAAATAATTTTACTTATACTTATTTTTATTATTATTCTTACTTTCTCATATAAAGAGAAAGTATTGTGACGGCACGAAAATTCGATTTTGAGATTTTAATGGATTTACATGGTTTGAGGTCCCCTGAGTTGAAAAGGGTGGTTTTCAAAAAATGTCTGTCTGTCGTCTGTCTGTCTGTCTGTGCAGACTTCTGGAGCCTAAACTATACTGGGCCAATATAGACGAAATTTGGCATACACGTTCAGAGAAACGAATTTTAGCTTCAAATTTGGGGGCGTTACCCCCCCCCCCCCCCAAAACTCTGAAAAAAAAACGTGAAAACAAATAATTTCTTGAAAACGGTTCCGACGATTTTATTAAAAAAGTTTAAAATGTAGCCCATTTAAATACGAATCTAACGATATAAGCCGTTTTCCAGGGAAAAGTCTAGTTCCTGGGAAAAAATCTTAAAACGCGGACGGAGAGAGCCCGGGTTCGATTACCCGCCCAGGAGATGTTATTTTTATGATAAATGTAGATGAAATGTTTAATAATAATTAAATGTACATACGAAAACTAATAAATGGAAAGCACTGGGCCAAATAATTATGACCTCGTATATGAGAAAGTTTGTCTGAGTTGTCTCGGACCGATTTTTTTTTTTTTTTTTCAAAATCTTAAAACGCTTTTATAATTTTTTTTTTAAATTTAGATGTTATTTATTGAAAATTTAAAATGCATAAGTAACATAGGCTATGTATCTGAGTGTAAGAAAACGGGTTTAATTTCCAATATATATGTCCACATAACCAATATTATATCCGCGCTTCACATTTATTTACCATAACAATAGCTTAGAATTTCCAATAGAATCTGGATAAGAAATGAAAATAAAAAGAAATCTACATAATATCCACATAAATGATTATTTTTTTCCATTTTTTTTATGCTAATTTATCTACATTTTTTATATATATTGTATAATTTTTTTTTTCTAGTTTTAAAATAATTTGAATTTGTAATAAATAACGCAAAGGGTTAGATTTATAAGGTTAAGTTTGGTTCATGAACTTGTTTTCTCTGAAGGTTTATTTTGTTCTTTATTGGTTTTATTTGTTTTTTGAGGATTCTGTGGAAGTTTGTAAGACCACCTGGGTACGTGAAAGGATCTTAAGATTCTGCCAGTTTTACGGCCGGACGTCGTTTTACTGCCTCCCAACTGTTGTCTTTATTTATTTATTTTGTTTCTTCTTAGACTCGTAGAGAAGTATTTTGCCTGTTTGTCCCTGCATACTATATCTAACTAGAGGTCAACTCTTCAGACAAAGAAACCTAAAACTACTTCTTCTATAAGTGGCTCCATATATATATAACGTTATATAAAATATTTTTCCATCTCTTATTCCTTTTAACGTCTTATATTATTTCAAACCTTGTCGTAATTATTCAATATTAAATGCAGGGTAAACATGTAGGGAATGTAAATAGATATTTTTAATAAATGGTTGATGATTTTTAACCTTTTAAATATTTATAAACCCTATATATATATATATATATATATATATATATATATATATATATATATATATATATATATATATATATACACAAACCGTATATATGTATACAGTGTGTACATATATATACAGTACATAAATTGGTGAGAAGGACTAAAATTTTTTTGAATTGAAATTTCATCTTCTTCTCAACGACTTCTTACAACATTCTCCAAAATGCCGACTTCTCGGCTTTACTTAAAACCTTCTTCATGGGATCTAAAACAAAAGAAATTCAGAAATGTTAACATCGAGATGCAAGAAAGCTCAAACGAATACAAATTTAAGAAATAAACAAGAAAATCTTAGTTGAGGACTTTAAAATTAAAAATTACGAAGAGTAAAAGTTGATAATAGCTTTTTAAAATAATTTCAAGATATAAAGAACTTTTTATATACTACGTTTTTAAATTTTCTGTTGAATCGTTTGTATTGTTGATAATATAATTGTTATTGTTATATAATATATAATGTTAGTGAATTTATTTACTTCACATAAATGACAACCATCTAGAGAGGTGATCTTAAACCTATAAAAGGACAAATCTTTGTACAACGGATCTCGCCAACACCAAATCTAAACCGTGCCATCGATATATTTGAAATAATATAAATAATATAATCGATATTTCCTGTTTTGCTGTCAATCAATGTTTACCTATCACAAATTTGAGACCCGTCAAAATGAAGATATGGGTAAATATGGGACATGACAAAACAAATAAAATAACTTGCGGATTTTTTACGAACTAATTTTTCGTACAGCAAAATTTGCTGAAAACCAATTAAATTCTGCTGAAAGATGGCTAATAGTATTAAAATAATGCATTGTCATCGTGTTCTGAGCTATGCTAAAAGTTTCAAATGTCTAGCTATTCGGGAAGTTAGTTAGAAATCGATTGCCAGATTTGTACCGGACAAACAAACAAACAAACAAACAAGAAAGCAAGCTAATAAAAACGTAGTAATAAACATTAAGCAGAATAATACGAAAAATTGACTAGATAGTTTGTTAACATTTTTAAAATAGAGGTAACCGTTAAAAATAGACTGCTAATTGGTGTGGCACATAGCTAATTCGCATCCTATTTCGAACTTAATTAATTGTATGCTTTTACAAGTTACTATTGTCTAATTTGTTTAATTGTTTCCCCCCTTTTTTTTAATCTGTCTAAATTGTTTTGATTTTTTACATGAATTAAAGTATCAATTTACCAAAAGTTAAAGAGCACAGACGGTTCAAAGTAATCTGGGGCTATCTACGGGTTAATTTCAACAAACTATAAAAGTTTCATACAAATCAGATAAGTACTTTTGAAGCTATATGTGCAACTAAATGTATGTTTGTGTGCATGTGGAAGAGAAACAAATGAGCGCAGAAGGTCGAAACTTATATGGGACCAACAATGGGCTAATTATGACCTACCATACAAAGTGCATTAAAATTGAACATATAGTTTTTAAGATATGATGGTTCGCAAAAATTGACCGACAGACAGATACGGAACCAAAAATGTTCCCTTATGTCTGAAATGGATTTCTTTCTTGGATTTTTGGAAATCGGAGAAATTAAATCACATAGCTTCCTTTACCTTCGGTAAGCTCGGAAGCAAAAACACACAAAAATACTAAACATGTAATAATAGACTATGTATTATACATATAAAGCGTCAAGCAAATTATTAATTAAATTGCTAAATTGAAGTTTAAAATAAAATTGTATTTTCATTTAATGATGCACCTCCTTGTTTATTTTAATTGAATAAGATTGAAAAATCGTACTAAATATATTACATATATAGATTTATCTCTATAATTGTTTATTGCAGTAGACGCAATATGATATTTTACTTTATCTACTCAAAATAAACTATATAAATGAAATAGGGAGTATGATATAGAAATAATATACGATTATAATACCCTTGGTCTTAATGAACTAAATATTAGAGGTCAGTAGAGGAATTAGTATTTATCATTATGCTGTATTAATGTGAAATTATATATATTTATTTATTCGATAACTAGACTCATAATTTTCATAACTACTATTTATGTTTACTAATGATAATGCTTATCTAAGACATCTTCAGTTCTTATCTCGCAATGACATCTGAAACATCTGTCATGACAAAGTTTTTAGAAGGACATTTAGATTGAATTAACTATGTTTATATGTCATTATTTTTAGCAATTGCAACCCAAGGAAATTTTCTAATAATAAAAAAAATATCTATGAGATCGAATTAAGCATTTTTTTAATTCTTAAAATAAACCTGTAAGGACGTTCTTATACGCGTTATGATGCTATATCTTCTTCATATTCGATATATTACCTATTTATTTAATCATATAAGTCACGATGTAAAGTTTTTCGACGAGTTTCCTAGCTATTTGAATAAAAATAAATTTGATTCCGTTGGAAATAGAAACCGTTCAATGTAGGAAACAGTCTTTCAATACTTATTATGGTTATGAACAGTTTATAATAATAAATTAAATAAATAATAAATTTTTGAATTTAAATTCAATAAGATCACTAAATTATATGCAATTTTTAGTATAGAAATAACTTTAAATTACTTTATAAATTGCCAAAACTAATCTACTTTCTTTGCTTGATGCAATCGCTCCTATTTATGCTATATTCTCTATAAATTGCCAAAACTAATCTACTTTCTTTGCTTGATGCAATTGCTCCTATTTATGCTATATTCTCTATAAATTGCCAAAACTAATCTACTTTCTTTGCTTGATGCAATTGCTCCTATGTATGCTATATTCTCTATAAATTGCCAAAACTAATCTACTTTCTTTGCTTAAAGCAATTGCTCCTTATTTATTTATTTATTTTTTTTTTTACTTTATTTTCGCTTGAAATTGCCAAACCTAACCTACTTTCTTTGCTTAAAGCAATTGCTCCTTTTTTACTCTATTTTCGCTATAAATTACCAATACTAACCAACTTTCTTTGCTTAATGCAATTGCTCCTGTTTACGCTCTATTCTCTATAAATTACCAAAACTAACCTATTTTCTTTTCTTAGCAATTACTCTTTTTTACGCTCTATTCTTTATAAATTGTCAAAACTAACCTACATACTTTCTTTGCTTAAAGCAATTGCTCCTTTTTAAACTCTTTTCGCTATAATTTGCCAGTTCTAATATACTTTCTTTTCTTAAAGCAATTGCTCCTTTTTAAGCTCTTTTCGCTATAAATTGCCAGTTCTAATATACTTTCTTTTCTTAAAGCAATTGCTCCTTTTTAAGCTCTTTTCGCTATAAATTGCCAGTTCTAATATACTTTCTTTTCTTAGCAATTGCTTCTTTTTACACTCTTATATTAGTTTATAAGTATAAAAAGAAAGAAGTTAGCATAAACTTGTATTTTAATGCTTGAAAGAACTTAAACATTTATTAATATTTTATTTTATATAAAATATTATTTATAGTAACAATATTTCGAGTAATCTTACAAGTTTTTAAAAATTAATTTCGTAATTCAATACCACGACAAATAATCTCTGATATTACTTATCTGTTACCTGTTCAAATAAAGGTTAACTTCTTCTGACTTACTTCCAAAATAGGATATAAAAATCTCTTAATTACTTATATCCTAAAATAGAGATAAATATTTTAAACTGATTTGAAGGCAAACTTCTGTTATATTAATGGTTTATTTTTTTAAAGTACCATTAAAATGGAATTGGATCTTGTTTATCTTAGCTTACTTAAGTATTTAGATCACTGCATTATATCATTTTATATACTACTGAAGATAATATTTGCAGATTATAGTTTTCAGAAGAATTTTGCAAGGGAAACTATATTTAGAGACCTATATAATAAAAATGTGTTTATCTTTCGTTATTATTCCTTTGTCATCGGTTTTATTCTATCCTATCCACCTTAAGCATTTCATTGACTGTTTTAAAATAAATAAAGACAATAATTGAGATAATTAACAATATGTATAAGTTATTGAAACATTGCTGATATTTGAAGAACTCAAATTTTTTAACACTTAAAAAAATTGATACCGATAAACTCATTCTTTAAAGCTACTTAATTTATTTTCTCATTTTTAGTGCATTTTAGTATACTTGTTTATTATTTTCTACTTTTTAGGGTTTTGTTGGTAAAACCAAAAAAAAAATAATCCTTAGTGTTCCTGTGTCTCTGTAGTGTTCCAATGTCTACTTAATGTTATTTATTCATTTGTTTATCTCTTTAATTAATAATGTGATTCGCACGTGCCGACCGATTCCTGCCTTCCTTATATTTATTATTAATTTTATCTTTATTTTCTTTATCTCCTGTTCCTTTTTTTATATCCTTTAATTAATTTTTTACCTCGAATATACATACATATATACATACATATATATATATATATACATATATATATATATATATATATATATATATATATATATATATATATATATATATATATATATATATATATATATATGTGTGTGTGTGTGTGTGTGTCTGTTTTTAACTTCCTTTCCTCATAATTTTTAATAAATGATAATTTAAAATCTCGATAGATTAGTTATGAATTATACAGTAGTGTAAAACAAAAGATTAATTTAATAATTATGATAACAACATTATACAAACGCTAGTAAGGAAGATGATTCTAGCAAACATCCTTCTTCTCTTTCTCTTTCTATAAACCTGCCATGATTTTTTTTTTTTTTTTTTTTTTTTTTTTAACAAATTGATCATTGTATCATGAAGACCGATTTATTTGATATTTAGGTTAAGGTTATTTTCAATGAGGACTTATACCTTTTATTTTATGATATAATTACGTATTATAGATAAATATTATTTGTCTCTATTATTAATAGTTGACAGTAGAGGAAACATCATATAAATATTGTTAGGCTCATAGGGTGTGAACCTTATATAGATAGATAGATACATACATATATATATATATATATATATATATATATATATATATATATATATATATATATATATATATATATATATATATATATATATATATATAGATATATATAGATAAGTTAAAATGATATCCAAAGAATAATATGTGACTGAAAAAATATACTCGAAGAACCACCTTAAAAAAGGAACATAAATCAAGACGATCAATATAAAATAGGTTTAACGAACGAGAATTTATTAAATAAAGTAAATTATGGCATTATGCCACGTGTAGGTTGATTACCAGTAGTTTACATGATAAATTGTCTGTAATTTGTACCGAAGCAAATAAAGACAGTAATTCAAAATGATTAAGCTAAACGTTTATACAAATTGTTCCACAGTAAAAAAAAAAAAATTATTCACACGGAATTTAATTTGACAAATTCATAAATAAAGTAGAAATTTAAAATGCAATTAGCCGGTGTGACGATGACGTGGTAGATGGGCTGCATAAGTGTGAAGGTTGTTGACATCTTTGATCTGGACTTGGTGAGTATTAACTATGCATATGGAAAGGCATAACCTGTACAATCCCTGAAAATTTCATCGAAATCGGATGACAATTGTGGAAGTTATGCGTGTAGCAAGGATTCATGGACTGACAGACAGGCAGAGAAACTAAATTTGTTAAGGAAGGTCTAAAACGTAAAATGCTATTCAAAATTTTGATTTTAGATGGAAATAATTTCCACATCCCAAAAGTTAACACAATACGTCCGCTAATTTTGGTAGACTCGGAAACAAAGAAAAAAATAAATAAATTATTGAATAAATTATTATTAAACGTGAATAAATTATTTCTGCTAGATGAAGACATAATGAATAGTTTATTTATTTGTTGAAAGAAATAAAACACTCTAATTATAAAATATAAGTTTATTGGTCTATACCACATTTTTTTAATTTACTAGCCGAATTGGCACGCTTCGCGTGCCTTATTCGTCTAGAAGTTGGCGCTATGTGTAAAAAATAATTAAAACAATATAAGTAATATATCTTTTTTATTAAATAATTTTGTATTTTAGTGCAATTAGTTTATATTATTTTTTATTGCTTATTTTTAAACATTTTATCTCAATTAAATATATGACCTGTTTTTTTTATATAAAATATATTTTTCATTATAAATGAATTTAACCATAAGTTTTTATATTTCCTACATATTTACTTGGCACTAACTATGTGGATAATGTATTTTGTTTAACAGTGTAATTTTTTTTTATTTAATAATATTATTGCATCAGAAATGAAATCTTAACTCATAAAACTGTTGTTGGTAAAAGTTTTGTATGTCTTAGTTTGTTAGTTCACCGCTAGAATGCGTTTGAAGTTTAGTTTCTAAATGAAGTTCCTTAGGGCATGGCACAAACAATATTTTAATGCTTTTAGTAATTTTTCAGCAGAATTTAATTAGTTTTCAGCAAATTTGCTTCATGGAAAGTCTGTTCGGAAAAAATCCGCAAGTTATTTTATTTGTTTTGTCATATCCCAAATATTTACAATCCTTCATTTTGACAGATTTCAAATTTAAGATTTTTTATTAAGAGGTAAACAGTGAATGACAGCGAAAAAGAATAAGTAAACCAATTAAACAAAGAAGATAAATAATTGAATATGAAGATAAATTAATTGAATTAAAAAACGTAGTATATATAAAGTTCTTTTTATCTTGTAATTTTATACATATATCTATATTTGATTAATTTATATTTTTATTTTTCTATACACTTTATTCTTTTATTGCCGCGCCGTATCAAAAACTGTCAAAATGTGTCAAAAATAAACAAAACAATGCACCCCCCCCCCCACAAAGACAAACCCAAGCCTTTCTCAAAGTCTTCTCTCATTGGTTGGTCATATTATGTCAAATTAAACACCAGAAAACTGATGTAGAAAGCTTGTCGCCAAGAGTAACGGCTACAATTAGACTAACTCAACCAACAATTCACGGAACTAAAAAAAAAATCAAAACAAATCAAATGCGCAGCAGTCTATCGAATAAAAAATCCTTACTCTGCTGAGCAGCAGCAGTGGTTTATTCATTCATCGAATATTATCAAAATTGGTATTGTTGTAAAGGTCTCGATAAGAGCAGTAAAAAATTATTAATTAGTTTTCCATTTAAATTATAATCTAAAAAACCAATTCGGAAAAACAGATAAATTAACGGTTTTTTATGCTTTACACCCCTTAAAATGTAAAATTTTGAAAAAGTGTACATAACAACAATGAAAGTACTTTTCAAGCACTGTAAAATTATATATAATATGATATATTTCGAGCATTTCGATCATTGTACCCATGTACCTCATATAGGTACCAACATTATATTAAAACAAATTAAATTCACTGAATGGTATAAAGCTTACTAAATAAAATCATTACTAATAACACATTGTTTCACAACATAAAATCTCAAGTTAAAATAACACATTAGGTACCGTATGTACCAAAAGTACACATGTGTACAAATATGTTCAAGTATTAATTTTTTTCCGAGTTCCTAATATTAAATAAGGCATGCATACAAATTTTAAATCAAATCGAATCAATATTTCTCATATTTTTAATTTTTTATTAATTTCCCTATTTTTGGGCCCAGATTTTGAGCCGGAAAATTTGGGCAAAAAAAGTTGTCGACAACCCCATACAAACTATACGTTTTTTTAAAGCCCCCGTCGAGTAGATCACGAATATGCCGTCAGTTTACCATTTAGCACTTTTAAAGCCCAAAAAATGGCCAATCGAAAACCCCAAAAATTGCCAAATATGAACTTTGAGTGGCTTTTTCTCGGAAACTAAGAGTCTTGGAAAAAAAAGTCCAAGAGCACTTTCGTCTTGTATTTTTCATTTTTATAAGCGTGACAAATTTCATGAAGATAGTACAAACTTTATTTTTTACCAAAAAATCGTCAAGCCACACCCCTGTGATTTTTTTACCCGAAAAAGTCAAAATGAAGATAACAAAATAAATGAGGTATATTCGTAAACGTCTCGAAAAGGAGAGTAAAAAATAATAACAATGTTTTAAATTTCAACCAAAACCTAAGGAACCATTGTCAAAAAACAGCTATATAAGGACTTTTTTCAATTTTACCCCCCTAAAAAGTAAAAATATCACAAAACACTACATAACTACATTAAAAGGCCTATTCAAGAGTTTTTCAACGATATACATGAAAGTAGGTTTTGTGTTTAAAAGCATATTTGTACCCGTGTACCCATAGGTACCAAAAATATATTTAAAAATCAAACCATGTATAAGATCATTATTTAGGCTAATGAATTCTAATAAATGTAAAAATAAAATTTAAAAAAAATATTTCACCTTCTTAACCTGAACCAAAAGTACAAATCGGTACAAATGTACCCGTACAAAAAATTTTAAAAATAAATAAATCCCACAACATTAAAGTATTAATCAAGGCCTTTAAAACGATATACGACACATAAAAATATACACGTGTTTTAAAAATCCAATATGGCGGCTATAATTCAATATGGCGGCTATATATCGAAATCAAAACACCCGCACTTTTCTAGTATTGGTACACTCTACCTATGAACCAAATTTCAAATCTCTAGGTCAATGGGAAGTAGGAGAATTACTGATGAAAAAATCCAAGATGGCGGCTATAATTCAAAATGGCGGCTATATATCGAAATCAAAACACCTGAACTTTTCTATTTATGGTACACTCTACCTATGTACCAAATTTCAAATCTCTAGGTCAATGGGAAGTAGGAGAATTACTGATGAAAAAATCCAAGATGGCGGCTATAATTCAAAATGGCGGCTATATATCGAAATCAAAACACCTGAACTTTTCTATTTATGGTACACTCTACCTATGTACCAAATTTCAAATCTCTAGGTCAATGGGAAGTAGGAGAATTACTGATGAAAAAATCCAAGATGGCGGCTATAATTCAAAATGGCGGCTATATATCGAAATCAAAACACCTGAACTTTTCTATTTATGGTACACTCTACCTATGTACCAAATTTCAAATCTCTAGGTCAATGGGAAGTAGGAGAATTACTGATGAAAAAATCCAAGATGGCGGCTATAATTCAAAATGGCGGCTATATATCGAAATCAAAACACCTGAACTTTTCTATTTATGGTACACTCTACCTATGTACCAAATTTCAAATCTCTAGGTCAATGGGAAGTAGGAGAATTACTGATGAAAAAATCCAATATGGCGGCTATAATTCAATATGGCGGACACATATCGAAATCAAAATGGCCGCACTTTCCTATTTATGGTACATTCTATCTATGTACCAAATTTCAAATCTCTAGGTCAATGGGAAGTAGGAGAATTTTTGATGATCAGTCACTGTCACTCTTAGTTTTATATATATAGATTATAAATCAAACAGGTTTCAGCCTCTAAAATACGTACCAAGGTATAGCAATTTATAAAAGTATGACGGCTATCTTCAGTGACTTTTTTCTAGACTAAGATCTCGGTCAATACAACGAACTTTTGCTAGATTAAGATAAATCAGATGAGTTTACTCCGAAAATTATAGTATAATTTACAATTATCTTTATTAGTTTAAAACCATATTATAATTGTTGAAAATTAATTGTTTTTTTTTTTTTTTTACTTATTAACTCAGTAATTAACAATCAATTTAACTAAAGGATATAAATGAAAAACTACTGTTTACAATAAATAGAAAATAACGTTAATCTATCCGTGAGATAGATAAACATCATCCTCATATCATTGACATAGATTTTATAATAACAAATCACGTAAACAGAAGTTCTCTCGAATTCAACAACCGAAAATGAAAGATGTGATATCACTTTAATTAATTGAATAATACAAGAAGCGTTAATCGGTCCGGTGAGTATGTAGGTTTGTTCCGCAGTGTGACGTGCACGGCACGTTCTTTAGTTCTTTTGTTCTATTAGCTGGTTCTAGATTCATAATAAACTCTGTCGTTGTGTAATTAAGTGAAGAATTGTTTTACATTATATCGTTGTTTTCAAAAACCCAGAATGAATCACCTCCATTAAGATTGTATTTTTTTAACAGGATAATTAAAGAGTTGAGGAGGAAGATTTTTGCCATCTTCCACTTAATGTTGCTTGACGAAATTATAAGGAATTTTTTGTTTATTATATTCCACTATTATAGTTAAGAGATAAAATATGATTAACACATAAAAATTTAGTATTATTTTTAGCTTCCGAGCGTACTGAAGGTAACGTAACGTAAACATAGTTATCATTCTTAACTCTTTCAGACTTGAAGGAACATTTTTGAGAATGCCTTTTATAATATAATTTATATGGTAAACAGCGCAGGCACTACACTTTTCGTTGCCGCAGGCAAGATGGTTTTTGGCTGGCCCACAGTCAAGATGTATGAAATATACTATTAATTTTGGCCTACCACAGTGGCGTAAGAATTAAATTTTAACCGGGGGAGGGTGGAATAGGGGTAGGAACCATTATTGTAAGATAACTATTATTCTTTATTGTCGTCCTTGTCGATACGTTTTGACCTTTCAGAAAAAAAACCTTCCATACGCCACTGGGCCGCCACTTAGTAATTGTAAAAAAGAGATCGACAACTTACTTATTGGTCCAATACATGACTAGAGTCTCGTATTGTAATTATAATAATACCATTAATTGAAAAAGATTCAAGTCAGCTCTCGCTGTAGTAGCCTTGCAAGGCTTGAAAGTTCCTCTATCTCAATACATCATCGACAGTTTCATAATTAACTAAGTTTGCATTTTACTATTAAATAAATAAATAGTAGATTTTAAAAGTAATAAATAACAGCAATACATCTGGACTTGACTAGAATAACTATTGATAACATAAAAGTATAACAATAGATAACGAAAATAACTAGAATAATAGAATAACAGTGACTAGAATAACAGTGTGGCATTAACAAATAATTTATGGGTATAATTTAACTAATAAATCAAATAAATTTTAGTCTCTATTCAACCACTCTTCCCATTCTCTTCCATTCCTGTATGTCTAAGGCAACCCGTTTCCACGTTTCGTTTCCACAGCACGCCTTCATTTCGTAGTCTCGAATTAATGAGAATAAATAACACACTTCGTTAACGCAATTGGTCATGATTACAAACAAATGAATATTATACAGGGCGTCTGTAATAGTTATTTATGCACCTAGGGAGTAAAGTAAGCCATTATTCCCTGAGCGAAAAAGTTGGTTCTTGAGGCGAAGCCGAAGGAACCATGGTCCCTAAATCCCGAGGCGAAGCCGAGGGAATTAGAATTTTTAATTCCCGAGGCGCAGCCTAGGGAATAACTCTAATTAGCGCGAGGGGAATAATGGCACTTTACTCACGAGGTACATTCAATATTTTATCTCCAGTAGAAAAAAGATTCACATTTTCGTCCATTGCACAATTTTTATTTAATATTTTAATAAATAACAATAATTATTAGCACTTTTAATAGCAGATATAAGAGATTCAATATTAAAAACAAATAAGAATTGGAATTAAACTCAAATAGAAGGTTATTTAGATGCAGGTTATAATGTTGTAAACAAAGATAAACATGGTCAAAAAAGCGCAGTGCCGCCAACCTGATTTCGACAACTTCATTACATTAGCCATACATTTTCTACTATTTATAAAATAATTAAGTTGCAATCTTTACTTTTTTGCCCTACTTTACTTTTTCGCCCTACTTTTACTTTTTCTCCCTACTTTTTGAGTTAGGGATGAAAAGACCTTTTTTAGTCCCTCTAAACTAATTCAAAATCATAACTTTTTTTCCCTACTGGAGATAAAAGGTCTTTATACAACCTACCACATGTTCCTTAGACCGAAGTTAACCGATTTAAGTAAAATTACCATTGTACAAAGTTGCTTACTTTGGACGCTATAAGGTCTTGAAGTTACAATTTTGCAATCGTTTTTGTACGATTGTAATATTTAAAACTAAAACGGCCTATACCAGTAGTTCCCAAATGCTAGTCAGTCGCGGACCCCCAGTCAATAAATTAAATCATTGGGGACCCCTAAACATGTGTTTAAATTCAAATAATATCTTTCACATACACTTTACTAATACTCGTGTATGTAATGGTTCTACCCAATTAAAGGTAAAATAACAAGTTTTTTTTTAAGTACAAACTAATGTTAGTAATCTGGAATACAAATTATTTTTGTTTATCTAAATAGGTAATGAGATATATTTATAGGGGTTTGCTGATCGAAAATAACAAAAAATGGTTTAATATAAAGGTATTTTAAATCTTTTTCACCAGCCAGTCACGGGCCCCTTGCAAACCCTTCTCAACCCCCCTAGGGGGGCCCCTTGCAAACCCCCTAGGGCCTAGGGGTCCGCGGACCATCTTTTTGGATCACTGATCTATACAATTTTCCTAAAATTTGGTATGTTAGCATAGCTTTATGGGGCAAAAAAACACATCAAAATCAAAATTAATATCAATCCATTAGCACAGAAATTTTATTTTTTAGTAATTATATATTTCAAATTTTTACACCAATAAAGAAATGGAAGAAAAGGGGTTTAAGTATAAAATTTAGATTAACCAACTTATTAACTACAAAACAGGTACTCTTTATAAGACTCGATTACTCCTTATATTACTAAAACTAAAGTACCTTACTATTTAATACTTTAAACATTTATATACGTACTTATTTAATGGCATTTTATTGTGCAATTTCGTTATAGAAACGACCACGTAGATATATATATATATATATATATATATATATATATATATATATATATATATATATATATATCTCACTATTAATATTATTTATTTTTTGTTATCGATTTTATGAATCCATTAATCTATACTAAATATATTGGCGTTTCTTCGATTGTTAACAATTAAGCATTTTTTATGCTTTATTTATTTTTTATTTTTACTTAATTGGTCGTTTAAATATTTCTCTTTTTTTTACTTATATTTTTATTTCATAATTTTGTACAACAGAAAATGCAAGGTCTTAGTAACTGAAGGTTGATAGGAAGTAAATATTAAAATGCATATTTCTAATCAAAATTACGTAAGTTGAGGAAAACTTACGTACTAATAAATCATTAGGTGTTATCAGTGCAATGTCGATTAATATTTTCACAATAATATTAATTGTACTATCGGCTTTTACCTTCATAAACTATGTATTTAATATAGCTATAGAATTTTCAACTTAAGAGCTTACTGGTAATAGTAATAACAGGAGAATTTTGATTATTGTAAAATAACGACATAAGTATGCATCCAAATTTAAAATAAAAATATCTGTAATTTATAAATAATTGTCTGCCAAATAGTGTGTGAGCTTCTTTGCTTCATATTTCGTGTACAATAATGATTTTAAACTTTTATAACCTATTATTGTCTAATTTATTCAATTTCCCACCTGTTGTTTAAAATTGTTTTGATTTTTTACATGAATTTAAGTATTAATATAGCAAACGTTAAATAAAGCACGCAGACGGTTCAAATTAATCTGGGGCTGTTTGCTGGGTTACTTTCGATAAACTATAAAAGTTTCATACAAATCAGATAAGTACAAATCAGTTATGTAGGTGCAAATAAATGTTCATTTGTGCGCATGTGGAGGAGAAACAAATAGGTGCAGAAGGTTGAAACTTATATGGGACCAACAATGGGCTAATTATTTTGACCTAATGACCTACCATACAAATTTAATTAAAATCGGACTAGTAGTTTTTAAGATATATGTTTGTTCGCAAAAATTGACCGACAAGCAGACACGGAACCAAAAATGTTCCCTGATTTCTGAAACGGATTTATGTCTTGGAATATTTGAGATCGGAGAAATAAAATATTTTCCGTCTTCGGAACGATGACATAGCTTCCGTTAGCTTCGGTAAACTCGGAAGCAACATCTAAACAATTTTGTCAGAAAATTAAATAAATTTGACAATGATAGGTCGTAAAAGCATAAAAACATTAAAGTATACTTTATAGGAATCGAGGAAGCTATGCGCCACACTAATTCACATAGTATTTAAATAGTATTTTTATTTAATTAGATATATATATACAGGGTGGCCACGATAAACTGGCTCACCCGGTTATCTCTTTTATTTTTGAAGATAGAGAAAAATGTAAATGGTAACTCACCTTGGATTTTTGATTTTATTAAAAATTCCCAAAAATATTTTTATCTCATAGTTTCGGCGTTATCTCTCTCAACTTTGTAATCTTAAATGGTAACCTATATGTTTTATATTTTTTTCTAAAATTAGATTGCTTTTGAAGAAAAATGAGTCTTGAATCAACAAAATTGGTCGAGAATTGACAGAGATATTCAGTTTTCAATATATCAAAATTTTATCTAAGTATGTAAAATACTAAATTAAAAAAAAAGTATCTTAATTCTGTTTATTGCACTTTGTTTACTTGTTAAGGTTAGTTGAATGCATTTACTGATCAAAAGTCAAACCTTTTTACTGGTCTTATATTACTTTGCTTTGTAAGTTTCATCGCACATTTCCGTTTTCCCAATTTTGAACCTCTTCCCGTGATTCAATCTTCCTCAAATTTTGCACATAGATACAACTTAGGCGAACAATACAGAAATTAAAAAAAAAAAAAAAAAAAAAAAAAAAAAAAAAAATGGCGTCAAATTTATTTGCTTTTCAAGTTTCATCGCACACCTATTACCCCAATTTTGAACCACATCATTCAATCTTCCCCAAATTTTGCACATAGATACAACTAAGGTAAAGAATACAGAAAGAAAAAAAAAAAAAAAATTGAAAATAAGACCAGTTTTGAAAAATGGCATTTTTATATTAATTATTTTTATTTCCATTCCATTAAGGAACATCGTTAGTATGGACCTCTTTTGATCAGTGTGTCGACAATCTTCTTTTACTCTACAGTTTCGGGAAGGAATGGAAAAAAGTTTAGACTTTCGATCAGTAAATGCACTTTCAACTAACGTAAATAAGTGAAATAAACAGAATTGAGATCATTTCGTTTAAATTTGCAATTTTTTTGTTACAGTATTTTATACATACTAAAATAGCATTTTGTTATATTGAAAACTAAATATCTCTGTCAATTCTCAACCGATTTTGTTTATTCAAAGCTCATTTTTCTTCTAAAGCAATCTAATTTAAGAAACAAATATAAAAAATATAGGTTACCATTTAAGATTACAAAGTTGAGAGAGATACCACCGAAACTATGAGATACAAATATTTTTGGAAATCATATTATAAAACTACGTGAAAATCCAAGGTGAGTTACCATTTACATTTTTTCTCTATCTTCAAAAATAAAAGAGATAACCGGGTGAGCCAGTTTATCGTGGCCACCCCACGTATATAATAAAATAATAATTATAAATAAATGGATCAATGAATAATTTATTTATTATGTTGATTCGATTGGTTGAAAATGTCATATATTGATTCGTTGTTCTTTATTTAGTAATTTATATATTATTTATTACAGTCTTAGAATAATACTTTATATAGAAGGAGCATAGAATCGGAATCCTAAGCAATTACTGATAAGAGGCTGAAGCCAACTTTTGCCGAGAGGTTGTGTCATTAAGACCAGGCTGCCAACATAACAACACTCATTTTTTTCATTTAAGAAAGGTTGGCCATGCTTTAGTAACTATTCAAAGCCCGCTCACAAACATCAAGAAGAAAAACCCTGCCATTGGTTATTGTTTACGTTTCACTCTGACGTCATTTTTTACAACTCGCCCAGCATGATATAATAAACATTATTATTAGCATATTTCAAGCTAAAATAAGATAAAACACAAAAAAATATTACAATAAACTAAACTGACTATCAATAATTATAATTTAATAAAAAATTAAATTAAAAAACCAAAGACCAATAATTTTAGAGTTTTGACGTCACACATTACAAAAATGAATTTTTAGAACGCGGATTAAGGGACACAACCAAAGTTGGCTTCAATGTTATCAGAGATCCTCCTTCTATATATAGTATTATTCTAAGATTACAGTATTGTATTTAATTACTTTATAATGTTGTCACCATAGTGACATAAATAAATAAACCTTTCTTTTCGTTCTCTTTAATATGATTGAGTTTATTTATTATAATTTAAGTTATAATAATTATTAATATAGAATAAAGTTTATTAATATATTCCAGAAAATGCCTGTACTCAGAAATAACAGAAGAGTTGTTAAGTTTACATACTTGATTAAGTATTCAAGACAATAAGAACTTGATTCTGCTTAACATTTACTTCCCACCAGGAAGAACTGAGTAAGTTATTCAAGCTGCGTTATTAGTTCCTTTCCAATTTGTTTGTAACTTCTTATAAAATGTTTTTAACTAGAATCAGGTATTGGGATTTCAGTCAGGTATTAAGGAATGAACAGGTAACCTTCCAGTATTTAGGACAAAATGAAGTCTTGCATTTTAAACAGATCTTTAACTTAGGACTTAAAGGCGAAATTCTTTAGTTTTAAGCATTACTCACAAATAAATGTCAGAAAGCCACTCTCTAATATTAAAATAAAAATAGTCTGCCAATTAGTGTGGCACATAGCTTCCTCGCGTCCTACTCCTATTTTGTATTTTAATAATTTTATGCTTATAAAATCTATTTTTTTTTAATATTTATTTCATTTTCCCCCGTTTACTAAATTTTTCAAAATTGTTTTGATTTTGCTTCCGAGCTTACCGAAGGTAACGGAAGCTATGTGATCGTTCTGAAAAAAGAAAATGTTTTATGCCTCTGTTTTCAAAAATTCCAAGACAAAAATCCGCTTTACAGGGAACATTTTTGCGTGCCTGTCTGTCATTCGGACGCTTATTTTTGTCTACTTGTCCGATTTTAATGAAATATGTGTGGTAGGTCATAATTAGCTCATTGTTGGTCCTATATAAATTTCAACCTTCTGCGCCTTTTTGTTGCCTCTTCGCACATGCGCACAAACATACATATATTTACACCTATATCTTCGAAATACGTATCTGATTTTTATAAAACTTTTATACTTTATCGAAAGTAGCCCTCACTTTTTGTTGTGACTGTGTGTTAATAATTACGTTGAAATCGATCAATTTTTAGAGATAAACAAATTGTTTAAAGCCAAATTTTTTAATTAGTCTCTTAAATGAAGAACTCACTCACAATAGTAATTTCTCGCACCAAATATTAATATTAAGGAGTATTTCAAGTATTCTCGAGTTTCTTTTGTATTATTTATTACAGTAAGTAAGTATTATTATTACAGCTTCACCCTCTAGAGAAATTATTCAAATGCAAGAACTTACCAAAATATTTAAGGAAGGAGTCTGAAATCTGATAAGAGTAAAGCTAAAATAGATAAACTTTAGGAAGGAAGGTCCCAAGAGTAAGGACCGCTTTAGATATCCTGAGTCCCACAGGATACACTATTATCGTGTTCCTTTTAGTCTCTAAGGGTTAAAACAATTTAAGGATCTTAAACATTTCTGAGATACATTTTTATATCCTTAATATATGGTATGAATTTTTAAAAATTAATTCATTGAAATTTTCAGGAATTTATTTTTAAACTATAGTATTTAAAATTTCATCACAAATTATAAATTATCTGTATTAAAATTATGATATTTATAATGATTAATTTTTTTTATAAATTTAAAAAAAATAATTTAATTGAAATTTAAAAACTATAAATATACTTATTTTAAAAAACTTATCCTCTAATGTTAATACCTGTAAATTTAAAACCTATGATATATAAAGAGAAGATATAACTTTTATATACTTTGATAACTATTAATTTACTTAAAACAGCTATTATATTCAAGTAACAAATATCAATTTACATTAACAAATATTAATTTACACTAAACTATTATTCACTTTAACAAACTTTTAATTTACAACAGTAACTATTAATTTACTTTAATAAGCTACTTCAATACATCTATAAAAGGAACATATTCATTACATGTAGAAGACATGTAAATAAATTGACTCTTATACGATAATTTTTTTTTAGCTTATTAAAAATCTCACTGAACAGGTTCATTTACTTTATCAAATAAAGAGAAAGTATTATTATGGCGCAAAATTTGATTTTGAGATATTGATGGATTTACACGTTTTGATGTCTCCTGAGTCCAAAAAAGGGTCTCTAAATAAACAGGTCAAGTTGTGCTAGTCAGCACACAGCGAGGGTCCGTAGGCCACACTATATAGTGTTTAACTGTAAAGTGTATACACAGTTAAATAATAAAAACGGAAGCCTCTCCACAAAATGTGTTTTAATGACCAAAACTTCTGTATACACAGTGTTTGATATTCTCAAAACACACTCTGATAAATTATTTTTTTTGCCACTGAACCGGACTACAACCATAATGGTCGAAGAATGTTCAGGAATTTTTTCAGATTTTTTGCACTTCTCATAAGCGAGATAGAGGGGGGGGGGACACGTTTCACAGCCGCTTCAAACTCGCCTACGCTCGCCCTATCAAAGTTATATCCAAAGAATTATATATTTTTGTAATCAGCTCGACGTACCCTTTCATATGATACCAGAAAAAAAAAAAAATATATATATATTTTAACCCTTAGGTTTTTTTACCCTAATCTTTTTGAAAAATATTTTTTTTTAAGTCGCTATATTTTTAAAATATGTGGGTAGGTACAAGACACATACATGCCAAATTTCAAATTGATCGGGCAAAAGGTGTAGCCATGAGAGCACGCGACAGGACGGACGGACAGACACACGCAGGAAAATATAAGGGTCCTTGGTTTTTTTTGCCTACGGACCCTAAAAATGTCAGTCAGTCGTGGAGACTAGTCGATCGATTTTAACGAAATGTGGCATTCATGTTCAGAAAAATCATACCCCGAGGCGAAATCGGGAAAATGAATTTGAGCTCCAAATTGGGGGGTGATAACCCCAAAAACTCTGAAAATAATTATTTCTCGAAATTGGTTCAGACTATTTTGATTAAAAAATTCTGAAGTCCATTTCAATAAAATTCTAACGATACAAGCCGTTTTTCTGGGAAAAGTATAGTTCATGAGAAAATAACTTTAAACGCGGACGGGAATCGGGTTCGATTCCCCACTAAGGAGAAGTTATTTTGATGATAAATTTTGATGAAATATTCAATAATAACTAAATGTAACTACGAAAACTAATAAATGGAAAACACTGGACAAAGTAATTAACTCTTATATGAGAATGTTTGTCAGAGTTGTCTCGGACCAATTTTTTTCAGACAGAAAGTAGTGTATATTTAAGAGATGATACACTAATAACATCTTTTGTTAAAATGTTTTTTTCAGATCAATTACCAATTTCATATTGAAAGCGTTTAAACACTTTTTTTTACTGGTTTAAAAAATACGTAGCCTAATTTTACTCTTTTTTCGTCTTTTATAGTGTTTTCGGGAAGAAAGAGTTTAAATCGTCGGCCAATTCTAAACAGATCACTTTTTCGAACTGGAAAAAAATAAATATTTGGCTGGATATACGAGTATTTGAGCCAAAAAAACATTTAGAGCTGTTGTGGAACAGAGACTAATATGGCTTTTGAGCCGCGAGAAACCGAAAATAACTCGTTAACTGAAACAGACTACAATTAACTCAAAAAAACTTTCCTCAGCTGTGAACAAAAATTAAAAATAATTAAAGTAATAATTCCTTTACGATTTAAACTCAGAAGTATTTTATTTTATTGTTCAAGTATAAAATTACTCGTTGTTATTTGATACAATACACAATAATTGTGAGCGAAATTATAAAAATAAATTTTACAAATTCTTAGGACACGTAAAACACTTGGATTTAAAATGTATAGACGGTGGACTGTATTGAACATATTTTCTCATTGTTTTTGTTGTAATTATATTAGTTTCTGGCTGTATATAAATGTTTACCTGTCTTTTTAGCTTTAATTTAAGCGATAATAGGTTTGTTCCACCATTTGTGCCGCGCTCAAGCTTAGGCTTATGCGGCCAGTTAGCAAATCTAGTTCTAAGGCTCAAATTCGCTATAAGATTTAATGTAAAATTGTAAGATTTAATGTAAATTGTTTATCCACTGTATTTTATTTCAAATTTAACTCGAGAACGGTTCTAGACCTAATTCAGGATTAGTTAAATGCGCATGCGTCCATGAGGACTGGTTTAGAACTGATTCGAAGAATGCATGCCATGGCAAATATATTGCAAAGTTAAAAATGTGTCACGTTTCATTTTCTAAATTAGGCCTCACATTTGTTGTAAATTTTACTCGAAATTAAGTGAAGAGACACCAAATCAGAAATATAAACAATTTCCGTGTCTGTCTGTTAGTCTGTCGCTTCATTTTTGCGTACCATCATATCTTAAATAGACTGCCAGTTGGTGTGGCACATAGATTCCTCGCATTCTATCACGTACTTTATTGATTTTTTGCCTTTACAAGCCATTATTGTCTAATTTGTTTAATTGCTTCCCCCGTTTTATAATCTGTGAAAATTGTTTGGATTTTTTACTTGAATTAAAGTATCAATTAGCAAAAGTTAAAGAGCGCAGACGGTTCAAATTAATCCACATGGCTATCTGCGGGTTACTTTTGATAAACTGTAAAAGTTTCATACAAATCAGATAAGTAATTTTGAAGATATAGGTGTAAATAAATGTATGTTTGTGCGCATGTGGAAGAGAAATATAATTAGCGTAGAAGGTTGAAACTTATATGGGACCAACAATAAGCTAATTATGACCTACCATACAAATTTCATTAAAATCGGACGTGTAGTTTTTAAGATATGTTGGTTCGCAAAAATTGAACGACAGACCGTCTGACAGACACGGAACCAAAAATGTTCCCTGATGTCTGAAACGGATTTCTGTCTTGGAATTTTGGAGTTTAACTCCAAAATTTTAAATAGAGAAAATAACAATAGAAAAAGATTACTATTGGAAGCACTTCACATAACAAAAGAACAAAAAAATATAAACCACAAACAAGATTCCAGAGAACTGAACAAATATTACAGTGCCAATTTAAGATTTTCAAATTAAAAATTATCCCCGCCAAACTCGCTGGGTAATCATATGATTGAATTGTAACATATGATCTTTATTACCTTTCCAGTGGGTTACTGTTAATTTCCTTATTCTTGTATGTTCGAAAACGACGTTGTTATTGCTATGCTAGTTTTATTCCATTACTGTTGACTGATTTCATCTTATTTATTTATTATCATTTGACGAAGAAATAGATAAGTTCCTAATATAATTATCTTATATGTTCAAGACGTGAAAAGTTTTTGTATTCTCGCCAGTGTAATGAATATGCCTTGAGAGAGGGCGAAATATATTTAGTTTCAAGATGAGTTGAACCATTTTAAATGATTATTTCCTTTAAGTGTCTCAACCAATGAAGTAAAACAATCAAAGGAAACAAACCTACGAACTCGCAGAAAATGGTATTTATTGAAGCGAGCTTCTTACATTCAACGAAATATGCATCTTGTCTGTCTGTGTGTAACGTTTACGTGTCCGACGATAACTTGAGTAAAAGTTGACCGATTTAGTTGAAATTTGGTATACATCTTCCTTTTACTAATACTCAGGCTAAGTTCGTTGGACAGCGTGATCCGTCCAAGAGTTCGCGCGCAATGCTCGCGTAAACGTGAGCTTCAAATTTAAAATTGGAATTTCAGGACGGGAAAAAATTCTATCATCACCTATTCGATGAGACGAACATTTTTTTCAACTAACATTTTTTAGTAAAACCAATAATGACACTTCTATGAATTAATAAAGATCGCTAAAACTATTAAAGCGGACCTAAACATTTAAAATAGAGAAAACAACCTTTTTACCAATATCTTACGTTCAAACGTAACGATTTTAATAAAACTTCATGTACATCGTCTAAAGTACAATTTCAACGTGATACAAGCAGTAGTATTTAAGTAATGAAGTGATACATTTATAATAATAATATAAAAGCTATTACGGTTGGTTAAGATTCTTATAGTGTATGTGTATAGGTTTGTTTAGGAAGTAAAGCTTTGTACCGAGTACCCCCACTCTTCCCCACACTACCCTCTTCCACTTATCTTCAACTATGACATTCATCATGATTATTAAATTTCAATATTCAGTATTTTATTGCAATACGCTCTCTTCAATGATAGAGCCACGCGATGCCTAGTTTATGAAATATGCATGGTTTATCGAAAGCACTCTGCAGATAGCCACTGATTAATTTAAACCGTCTAGGCTTTTAAAAATTTGGTAAATTGACACTTAAATTCATGAAAAAAAACCAAACATATTTACAGATTAAATAAAAATAAGGGGGGGGGGGAATTTAATAAATTAGATAATAGTTGGTTGTAAAAGCATAAAATGGTTAAAGTATACGAAAAAGGACGCTAGGTAGGAAGCCATGTGCCGCACTGGTTGGTGTTGGTAGACCTGTTTTTAATGTATCATATTTTAAAAGGTAAATTATTTTTTGTTTGACTCGTTAGTTTCACAACTGTGGGAAGTTGTTGTTTTGTGTTTTTTTTTCGTTGTTGTTGTCGTGAACTTTCATTTTCACTTGTTGAGCTAAAGGAATGAGGAGGATGAGATAATGAACCTGATTGTTCCTTAATTCAGGATCTGGTCGCCAGGATCAATAGACTCCCTGTTGAATGGAAACCCATGTAATAGTATACTATCATCTTTATATACTTTCCAGCGAAAGTATTATCAAGCCAAGGTCGTTTTGAATTTCCTTGTATTCGGCTTGGAAGCAAAACTGAAAGAAAAAAACCAGGCTGGGATTTAGTCTGAAGACAATACCATGGGTTTGTAATATTGACCGTTATGGTATTATTTTTATTTGTATTTTGTCTTACATGTTTCAGTATTGTAGATTTTAAAATCTAAGACGAGATATGAATAGTAGGATTACAGATCTTACAAGTGTTTTGTAAACTCAGAGTTCACAAAGTGTTGTTACTCTATTTTTACCACATCTCCAGCTTTAATATGACCGAATGTAACAAAATTACAGAATATTCATTCATTGCAATATTGCGTCCCTTTAATAATGGCATTATTTATTTGAGCTCTTTGCAAAGAACACAATATAGGATATGATTTCTTTTCCAGCTGAAGGAAGATAGTTGTGTATAAGATATTTGAAAATTTAAACCAGCATATGATGAATTATTTCATTAATATTAAACGTGAGGAAAGAAGTTTAGGTTCGATGAGAGATTGAATTAATTGGACTTCTGACAAGAGGTTTAAGTTCGATGATACGTTAAACTAAATATAGAGTTCATAGAAGAGGTTTAAGCTCGATAAGAGGTTTTACTAAATAGAGTACTTACAAGATTTTTAAGTTCGATGAGAGCTTAAACTAATTAGAGTTCTTACAAGATGTTTAATTTCCGTGAGATGTTAAACTAATTGGAGTTCTGCCAAGAGCTTTAAGTCCAATGAGAGGTTTAGTCATATATAAAGTTCTTACCAGTGGTTTAAGTTCGATGAGATGCTGAACTAATCAGAGTTCTTACAAGAGGTTAAAGTTCAGTGAGAGGTTAAACTAATTAGTTCTTACAAGAGGTTTAAGTTCAGTGAGTGGTTCAACTAATTAGAGTTCTTACAAGAGGTTTAAGTTCAGTGAGAGGTTAAACTAATTAGTTCTTACAAGAGGTTTAAGTTCAGTGAGTGGTTCAACTAATTAGAGTTCTTACGAGAGGTTTAAGTTCAGTGAGTGGGTTCAACTAATTAGAGTTCTTACGAGAGGTTTAAGTTCAGTGAGAGGTTAAACTAATTAGAGTTCTTACAAGAGGTTGAACTAATTTGAGTTCTTACAAGAGGTTGAACTAATTTGAGTTCTTACAAGAGGTTGAACTAATTTGAGTTCTTACAAGAGGTTGAACTAATTTGAGTTCTTACAAGAGGTTGAACTAATTTGAGTTCTTACGAGAGGTTTAAGTTCAGTGAGTGGGTTCAACTAATTAGAGTTCTTACGAGAGGTTGAACTAATTTGAGTTCTTACAAGAGGTTGAACTAATTTGAGTTTTTACAAGAGGTTGAACTAATTTGAGTTCTTACAAGAGGTTGAACTAATTTGAGTTCTTACAAGAGGTTGAACTAATTTGAGTTCTTACAAGAGGTTGAACTAATTTGAGTTCTTACAAGAGGTTGAACTAATTTGAGTTCTTACAAGAGGTTGAACTAATTTGAGTTCTTACAAAAGGTTGAACTAATTTGAGTTCTTACGAGAGGTTTAAGTTCAGTGAGTGGGTTCAACTAATTAGAGTTCTTACGAGAGGTTTAAGTTCAGTGAGTGGGTTCAACTAATTAGAGTTCTTACGAGAGGTTGAACTAATTTGAGTTCTTACAAGAGGTTGAACTAATTTGAGTTTTTACAAGAGGTTGAACTAATTTGAGTTCTTACAAGAGGTTGAACTAATTTGAGTTCTTACAAGAGGTTGAACTAATTTGAGTTCTTACAAAAGGTTTAAGTTCAGTGAGTGGGTTCAACTAATTAGAGTTCTTACGAGAGGTTGAACTAATTTGAGTTCTTACAAGAGGTTGAACTAATTTGAGTTCTTACAAAAGGTTTAAGTTCAGTGAGTGGGTTCAACTAATTAGAGTTCTTACGAGAGGTTGAACTAATTTGAGTTCTTACAAGAGGTTGAACTAATTTGAGTTTTTACAAGAGGTTGAACTAATTTGAGTTCTTACAAGAGGTTGAACTAATTTGAGTTCTTACAAGAGGTTGAACTAATTTGAGTTCTTACAAGAGGTTGAACTAATTTGAGTTCTAGGTTGAACTAATTTGAGTTCTTACAAGAGGTTGAACTAATTTGAGTTCTTACAAAAGGTTGAACTAATTTGAGTTCTTACGAGAGGTTTAAGTTCAGTGAGTGGGTTCAACTAATTAGAGTTCTTACGAGAGGTTTAAGTTCAGTGAGTGGGTTCAACTAATTAGAGTTCTTACGAGAGGTTGAACTAATTTGAGTTCTTACAAGAGGTTGAACTAATTTGAGTTTTTACAAGAGGTTGAACTAATTTGAGTTCTTACAAGAGGTTGAACTAATTTGAGTTCTTACAAGAGGTTGAACTAATTTGAGTTCTTACAAAAGGTTTAAGTACGATTAGAATTAAAGCTACAAAGAGTTCTTACAAGAGTTTTTAAAACTCTGATAAGAGGTTTTAAATAAGACAAAATATTAACCATGCACTAAGTTTACATACATCCTGACGACATTTCTCTGTAAGCTCATTAGAATTTGTATATTAAGAATTGCTTATGTTGGGGGTATTTTTCATGCAGACGATTTAAAAGTTTAAAATATACGTGATTTTACCCTGCTCAGCCCTTGTTACCCTGCTCGGCCCTTGCTACCCTGCTTTTCAACTAAATGAGATTATCATATTATCTACCCCACCGTCTTAATTTACAAAATCTGCTAAAATTATGTTCTCTTCATTTGTCTAAACTTATCTGGCCTGTGTAAATTTAATAATTTCTAAGCAGACATTCTTCTTGATGTATCCGGCTGAAATGTTGCTCTTTCCCTTTAGTACTTATGTCAAGGGCTATTTAAAGGGCTTGGTTATTTAAGGGGACATTGTCATTCTTGCCGTCAATATCACCTTTAGTTTTATCTTGGATCTCTGGGTCGATGTTTCCTCTTGAAGATAGACTACAAGCTTTCTGCATAAATAAAACACGCCTTTATAAAATTACAACTCAGAATCTTCTCTCTATATAATTATACTAGTAAACAGTGTGTCCCAAGATTTCTAAAAAAAAGTCATTGTTTATAAAAACTCCTGTTTGTTGTTACACCTCTTTAAATGGTAATATTTTCTTAATTTTGAACGTAACGCTTGCTCTTTCTCTCAATGTAAACAAACCTTCCTATTTCAGAGTATGTCGATCTAATCATTTATATAAATTTTCCCCACTGCGATCACTTCTTGGTCGACCTTTATCAATGAATATTTATTATTTAATTTAAATATTTATTAAATATTATTAATATTAATATTTAATATTCAATATTTGATACTCCTTTGTCTTAATAATTTATTAGAAAGAGGAATATAGGGGGGTGCTTAAGTAAATAATAATTAATATAAAAATGTCATTTTTCAAAACTGGTCTTATTTTCAACTTTTTTTTTTTTTTTTTTTTTTTTTTTTTTTTTTGTATTCTTCACCTTAGTTGTATCTATGTGCGAAATTTGGGAAAGATTGAATGACTGTAAGTGGTTCAAAATTGGGGTAATAGGTGTGTGATGAAACTTAAAATGCAAATAAATTTGACGCCATTTTGTTTTTTGTTTTTTTGTTTTTGGTTTCTGTATTCTTCACCTTAGTTGTATCTATGTGCAAAATTTGGAGAAGATTGAATGACGGTAAGTGGTTCAAAATTGGGGTAATAGGTGTGCGATGAAACTTACAAAGCAAAGTAATATAAGACCAGTAAAAAGTACCTAATTTTTGGTAAAAAAAAGTGAATTTTTGGTTTTGTATTGAAACTATTTTTAAAAAAATAGCATGGAAACAGGTATTGAATTGATAACAGAATTGAGACATGTGCAGTAGGTATGATGAGCGGAGAAATTATAACCTGACTTAACTATAACTAGTCAGGGAGTTAATAGTTTTCAATATTGTTGTGAAAACTGTTCTCAGAACTCATGGAAAGTTAGTATTAATTTTATTATCTTCACTGATAACGACTATATCCTCCTCCAACCAAGATTATATAAATATTAATTATTATGTTTTCATTTACCTTTTGAAAAATCTTTTTGTAATAAATTTTAATAATATTTTACTAATTTACTTTCGTTTGTCTTTTGTTACAGGTATGATGTTTACTTAATAATAATGAAATTTCTTTTTGGAGTACGGTGTAGATTTTACAACTACTAGTAAGGTAACGACTAAGTTTTCTGTTATTTTTTACTTTCTCTTATAAAGAGAAGTATTGTGATGGCGCAAAAATTCGATTATACTCTGAGGTGAAATCTAAAATTAATTGTAGCTCCAAATTTGGGGGCGCTACCCCCTAAAAACTCTGAAAAAACGTGAAAAAAATTATTTCCCAAAATCGGTTCCGACGATTTTAATTTAAAAAATTCTAAAATGTAGTCAATTTAAAGACGAATCTAACGATATTTGTATTTATTTATTTATTTATTTATTTTTTTTTAGATTTTTCCCGTTTTCCCGGGGAAATTCTAGTTCCTGATAAAATTGCCTTAAACGCAGTCGGAGAGAGGTGGGTTCAATTCCCCGCCGAGGGAGAAGTTATTTTTATGATAGATTTTGATGAAATTTTCAATTATAATTAAATATAGGTACCTACAAAAACTCGAAAAATAATAAGTGGAAAACACTGGGCTAAGTAATTATGAAGTCGTATATGCAAAAGTTTGTCTGAGTTGTCCCGGACCGATTTTTGTTTGCATAATGTTTGTAATATGTTTTCGTTGGTAAGTTGATTCTTTTGTTCTTTCATTCTCTGAGTTGTTTTAGACCGATATTTTATGTATTATATCAAAAAATGTATTTTGATTGATCTCAATTGCTGTGGAAAGTGGATTAGTTAATCCAGTTGTTTTGATATTTTCTCGAGTGAAACCTGATAGGTTTACTCAAATGTCAAGTCTTTCAAGTGCCTTACTTTGATATAATTTCACCCTTCCAGCATGTCATTAACCAACGTAACCTGTCATAGTTGAAAGGTCATATGACAGGAAGTGGTTTTACGACAATGTCGTCTAAAGTATTATAACATAATTTGTTAGGAAGCCAAATATGTATTTAACATTTTGCAAAGTTATAAAAAAATATTCTGCCAATTAGTGTGGCACATAGCTTCCTCGCGTCCTATTTCGTATAATTTCATGATTTTATACTTTTACAATCTTCGAGTATTATTGTTAAATTTATTTAAATTTACCTTCGTTTTTTAAAACTGTCAAAATAATTTTGATTTTGCTTCCTAGCTTACCGAAGGTAACGGAAGCTGTGTAATCGTGCTGAAGAACGAAACTTTTTAATGTCACCGATTTCAAAAATTTCATGACAAAATTCCATTTCAGACATCAGGGAACATTTTTGGTTCCGTGTCTGTCTCTCAATTTTTATGAATCAACATAGTCTTAAAACCTACGCGTCCGATATTAATGAACGCAGAAGGTTGAAACTTATGTAGGAACAACAATAGGCTAATTATGACCTTACCATCCAAATTAAATTAAAATCGAACGTTTTGTTTTTAAAATACGGAGTTGAGTCATTTCCAAATTTTTTGTTTAGTTCATTCAATTTTGCTTCCGAGCTTACCGAAGGTAACGGAAGCTATGTGATCGTTTTGAAGAAAGAAAAATATTTAGGTCTCTGATTTCAAGAATTCTAAGACAGAAATCCGTGGCATCAGGGAAAATTTTTGGTTCCGTGTCTGTCTGTCGGTCTGTCGTTCAATTTTTGCGAACTAACCTTCTTCTAATCTTAAAAACTACCCGTCCAATTTTAATGAATTTTAGGTGGTAGGTCATAATTAGCCCATTGTTGGTCCCATATAAGTTTCAACCTTCTGCGCCTATTTGTTTCTCATCCACATGCGCACAAACATACATTTATTTACACCTATAGCTTCAAAAGTACTTATCTGATTAGAATTAAACTTTTATAGTTTGTCGAAAGTAACCCGCAGATAGCCCCAGATTAATTTGAACCTTCTGCGCTCTTTAACTTTTGCTAAATTGATACTTAAATTCATGTAATAAATCATAACAATTTTGACTGATGGCTTGTAAAAGCATAAAATCAATAAAGTACGTGGATAGGACGCGAGGAAGTTATGTGCCACACCAATTGGCAGTCTACTTGATGAGGGGAGGATTGGAAATGCATCGACCATTTTTTTTTAAATGATTTTTGGACTTCTAGTACGAACACCCCTAATTCGGACTCTACCTAATTCAGACTTTTTTTTACATATCTCCTCATGCATAAAGAAATTACACGTGTACTAGAACGCTTAATTTAATCTCATAAGATTTATAATTAATTTCAATTAAAATTACTTGTTTTTTTTCCTACTATATAGATAGTTTAAGTTTCTATACTTTACTTTCCTTTCTGTTATTTGATTAAAAATTAAATTACTGTCAGGAGTTAATATCCGCTTGTTTTTCTTCAGTCTTAGGAATCTGATGTACGATTATAATTGTAGTAATTATTTTAAACCTAGAAAAATAAACTTTGTTCCGTTTTAAAAGGCAGCTATAATAGAAATTCTCTATATTTATGGGGTGCAATCAAAAACCAAGATTTAATTATTATTTGTAACTTTTACTATTTTAGATTCTAGAACTGAGTTTGGTCTAAATCCTGGTCTTTCTGATTCTATACTAAATTAATTTAATGTCCTTTAACTTTTCGTTTCCTTTTACTAAAGAAAGGATATTATGGTGGAGATTTAATTCCGAAAGTAAATTACAAAATTGTTATTTTCCTTCTCAAACTGATCTTGGATGTCATTTACTGCACCGTTATTATCTTTTAGATTGATACAGGGACGAGGCGTCTTCCTGTAAACAGGATGGGTCCATCAGTCAATCAATATTATCAATCAGTCTGAATGGATTCTGATTGATTCCAATCTAATTCCTTCGATGTTGAGGAGGATGCTAACAACTCTGTTTTGATTTTATGAATGAAGGTGGAGTCAGTGGTGTTTTTTGTTTTTTATGAATGAAGGTGGAGTCAGTATAGTGTTTTTTGTTTTTATGAATGAAGGGGGAATCAGTGGTGTTTTTTGTTTTTATGAATGAAGGTAGAGTCAGTGGTGTTTTTTGTTTTTATGAATGAAGGTGAAATCAGTGGTGTTTTTTGTTTTTTGTATAACACAATTTTCTATCCTCTAGATTACTAGGCATCGCGTGGCTCTGTCATTGAAGCGAACGTATTGCAATGAAATACTGAATATTGAAATTTATTAATCATGATGAATGTCATAGTTGAAGATAAGTGGAAGAGGGTAGTGTGAAGTAGAGTGGGGGTACTCGGTACAAAGCTTTACTTCCTAAACAAACCTATACACTACACAACTATAAGAATCTTAACCAGTCGCAGTAGATTTTAAACAATTATTATAAATGTATCACTTCATTACTCAAATACTACTGCTTGTATCAAGTTGAAATTTTACATACTTGTTTCAATTGTACTTTAGACGATGTACATGAAGTTTTATTAAAATCGTTACGGTAGAATGTAAGATATCGGTAAAAAGGTTGTTTTCTCATTTTTTTTTAGTTTAGATAAAATTAAAATTGTCTAACCATATTTCTGTCTCTGTACGGTTCCAATAACTTTTGCATCAAAAAAGATAAAAACATGAAAGTTTCCAGTATTAAAGATAATTTTGACGCGCTCACAGGAAAAATATAAACATATAACTCAAAAATAAATATAACTTAATAAATATAAATATATAACTCAAAATTATCAGCTGTTCAAATTCAAAATGGCGGATAATTTTTTTTTTAATTTTGAGTGGGGTTTTAAACGAAAAGTGTTGAAGAGTAGATTACAAAAATATTTCACTTGTGGATAATGATTAATTTTTCATGCCATTTTGTCAAAAAACCATAATTTTGCGTTTCTACAAAATGTTGCATAGTTTCATTATCTCCCTGATGGTGGAACCCACCCCCTGGAAAGTAGTCAATCTTTTTACCCCATTAATTTGTGGCTTTATAGTATTCTTTATAAATCATTATTATTACGAGCCTTGAGGCACAATAAAGAGAAAGGTCAGGCCGATAATAATGGAACAAGACGATATTTTCGACGCTGAAATGCTATAAAAATAAAAGTACAAAGTGTGAGAGTGCACTTCTAATCACTAAAGTCATTAGTAGCCGACCTTTGAAATATATTCGCTTGAAATGTCAATCCGCATTTTTACCGTTTATCTATCTGACACTGACCTCAAAAAAATGCTGCACGCATTCTGCAGTGCAAGTTAAACAAAGTATCAAAGCGCCGTTCCTTCTGGAATGTAAGGTTAAAAGTCTTACTTCTTTCTTCTAATTATCTCTTTTTTCCACTGAAATACCTGTATAATTACACTATATTGATTAGCCTTACATAATCTATGTAAACTGAAGAGTCTTTTTCAATGGTACATCTCAAGTTCAATAAAAATCAGGCCTTTCTATCAAGAATGTAATTCTGTTTTTTTCCCCTTATTTGTAGAGTTGTTTTTACCAGTTTAGGTTGAGGTAGGAAGTTTCTCTATGGATTAGATGTTCTGTATTTAGTCTTTTTTACTATTGCGTTTTTTTTGTGTTGTGAACAGTGTTGACTTTTTTTTTACCGGCACTTTTCATAAAAAAACGTTAAGAATAACTGAGTGAAACAGTGTTACGTTTCTTTATTTTTTATTTTCTTTTATAACTGAGCTATAATTACATTTATTTTACCTGTAACCAGTTGTAGTAACAAAATAAAAAAAATTAATTGTTTCAACATATTGAAATAAAACTTTCTCATAGACATATATGGTGATACTGAACATAATATAATTATATTTTTAATTTATTTATGTTATTGGATGGTAATTTATTAGTAATTTATTTATTGGACGCGTAGGCCATAATTAGCCCATTGTTGGTCCCTTATATGTTTCAACTTTATGCGCCCATTTATTTCTCTACCACATGCATACAAACATAAATTTATATAACCCCTATATCTTCAAAATTTCATCTGTTTTTTTATTATGACATTTAAATGGTTTGTCAAACGTAGCCCTCAGATAGCCCCAGATTAATTTCAACCGTCTGCGATTTTTAAATTTTGCTAAAGTGATACTTTAATTTAGGTAAAAAATCAAAACACTTTTGACAGATTTAAAAAACGGGTACTTATAATACTTACTTAAGGCCCCCACACACGATCTGACTTGGTCGGGTGGTCGGGCCAATTTAGTCAGGTTGGGCGAGAAATCGGGTGGTGTGTAGTCGAGGCACTAGCCCGACTTGGTCGGTGCACTAAGTCGGCTGTCGGGTGGTCATTGCCACCCGACCACCCTATAGGTCAGGCAACCAACAGACAAGCGTGTGTAGCGCTGTCGTCGGACAAGTTGATAATAATCAGCTGGTTTTGACAGTTCATGCCAATCATTATTTACGATTCGTTTTGTTTATATGTTTTGTTTCTTATGTTAACTCGACGAAGGAACGGTGGCAACTGACGAAGTCGGGAACGTGTGTAGCCGAGTCTACGACCGACCAGATCGGGACCCGACTTGGTCGGGCCGACACGGTCAGATCGTGTGTAGGGCCCTTTACTTATAACTTGTACAAGATACTTGTTCTTTCGAACTCAATCCAGTAACCTCTAGATTATCCGAAGAAGGCTGCTACAGAAAAGCCGAAACCGGTCAATTGTAATTACAATTATTTTGTGTGAAGACGCTATGTGGTTATTGAACTGCACTTTTTTCATGATGTGTCGCTATCACACACTGAAGAAAAACACAGTCGAGGAACTATTAAGTATTGACCGAAAACAGCTCTGTCACGGGCTTGTTTTGAATAAATGCGCATTTGGCCTACTTTGGCTTAATTTCACGCAGCGTGTTTTACCGTCATTTTGGTCACCTCATCTGCAGGAATTCTCGTATCTGCTTTTCCCGCGACTGTTCGGCGACTTAAAGTTTACCCATGAGAGTTAAATCTACCTATCTAAAATTATCAATAAGTTATTTGTCTTAAATGAAGATGGCGTATTAATAACATATATACGAGTATAATAATTACTGTGATCATTTTATTTATATTTTATTACCTTTATTATGACTTCATGTTCATGTTATTACTAATGAAGATTTACCATTTAAGTTTCAGATGTTGTTTCCTAATTGTAAATAGCTATATCTGCGTAGTTTAGGTTTATATTAATTTCTAAGATAATATTAATTGGAAAAAAACATTGTTCAAGAAATTTACCCATAAAATTTCTGTATATCCTGGAATATCAATTGATTTAACAGAGTGAATGGGATTCATTGTTATTTATAAACCCTGTCGTTCTTTCGTTTCGTGATCAGTAATCAGTGATCGTGATCAGTGATCAGTGATCAACTAATCATCTCGGAATTCTTCAGTTTCGTAAAGCAGCTGCCAAGTGAAATTGAGCAAATAGCTGTTTTTTCTACACCAAAAAGTGTTTTTTAGTTGGGGGTCAATTTTAAGCTGTCAGGGTTAATTTTAGAAAGTGTCCATCGTTTAAAGCTGCATGCTGTTGGTTCGAGGTGGGATATCTAGTCACGGCAATTGCTACGTCTAAGTTTGACTCTGGATTCGTGCATTTCAACAGTTTTAAAAATCTCACTGAACTTCGAGCTTTACTTTCGCTCGTGTCAGCTGTCAATAAAAAAGAACGATAAAAATACCGACTGTATAAAGTATAAATAATTACGTCAATCGATTTTCTCAAAAGATAACAAAGTCTATTTCTCTTCTATTTCAAAATAATATATCTACAGTGTATTTAAAAAATTGGGTGGTTCAATGTGTTGGAAAATGAAGAATGTAATTTCTTGGCAAATTCTAAAAAAAAAGGTTCCTATTTACATGGGTCCGCGAACGCATATTTCGCCTGCACCGTTTTTGCAATACAGGGTTTCAAATAGAGTTTACTTTCTCATATAAAGAGAAGTTATTGTGATTGCGCGAAAATTCGATTTTGATGGATCTACTGTACAGACGCGTGGAGCGTAAAGTTCTGGGCCGATTTTGACGAAATTCGGTATACATGTTCAAAATAATCATAGCCTGAGGTAAAATTGAGAAATTAATTTTAGCTTTTGGGGGTGTAACCCCCAAAAACTCTGAAAAAAACGTGAAAAATAATTATATCTCGAAAACGGTTCGAAACGGTAGTTAAACAGTTACTGAGTAACTCTTTAACTACTATTGTGGAAGGTTGCTCAAATAGTAGATTGTTCTTTCTTCATAATAAAAACGAAAATGTAATTATTTGTAATCATATTCATGGCCTGAAGATGCTCAGGTATGGGCGAAATATAGCCAAGTTTTGTAAATGAAATTATTTTTATTTTTATTTTAACATTTCTCATCCCTGAAGATTTAAAAGATAAAAATATCAAATACAATAATAAGGGACCAACCAAAGAAAATAGACAATTATTTAATTTAGTTTGATCATGAAACTTGACGTTCTAGTGAAAATTATTACGCAACCAGATAATTTCGCTTAGAATAATAATTTGAAATGTATCTTGACGGTAGTTTGAACATGCTTAACTTTCTTAGCAAAGTCAAAGAAGTAATTTATTCTGTGTATTAGTAATGAAGTCTGTTGGATTTGTCAAGGACTTGATTTGTCCAAAAGCTTTTAAAGGTATTGCTTGTCTTGTGAAAGTACAAGTTTTTACCAATCTTGGTTAATCCAGGTAAATTTTAAAGTAGCAATTAGTCTTTATTATTGTAGTGGAGGTTAATCATTATTATTTTAAGGATCTCTCCTTTCAGAAACAGACACGAAGTAATTACTCCATTGTCTTGAGATCCTGTATACAAAGTTGTATTACCGGTAAGAAATTCACTTCCATATTCTTCTCAAATGAGTTGTACATTACAAATTATAATGCTTTAAGTTTATAATTTTCTGTTGAACTACAACGGCGAAAATCTAACTATTGCATTAAGTTAGAGAGTCTGTAAAGATTTAAATAAAAAAACATTTATTTTAAATCCACCAATTTAAATATAATATTTTCAAGTACAAGTGGAAATTATTTTATAACAAACTTTATAAACATAAATTTAACTTTTATTTTTTTAAAAAGTGGAGGATTAGAGTTGCTGAGTTGTTGAAATTTATAAAATACAAATCGATATAAGAAATAGGTGACAAACGGTCAGAGGTTGTTATAGGTGTTTATAGATGGTCAGAGGTTGTTGGAGGTGGTTTTAGGTGGTTAGAAGTTGTTGGAGGTGGTTTTAGGTAGTCAGAGGCTGTTGGAAGTAGTTTTAGGTGGTCGGAGGTTGTTGGAGGTGGTTTTAGGTGGTCAGAGGCTGTTGGAGGTGGTTTTAGGTGGTCCGAGGTTGATGGAGGTGGTTTTAGGTGGTCAGAGGTTGTTGGAGGTGGTTTTAGGTGGTCAGAGGCTGTTGGAAGTGGTTTTAGGTGGTCAGAGGTTATTGGAGGTGGTTTTAGGTGGTCAGAGGTTGTTGGAGGTGGTTTTAGGTGGTCAGAGGCTGTTGGAAGTGGTTTTAGGTGGTCAGAGGTTGTTGGAGGTGGTTTTAGGTGGTCAGAGGCTGTTGGAGGTGATTTTAGGTGGTCAGAGGTTGTTGGAGGTGGTAGGTTAGTGGTTTTAGGTTTTTATACAAAATCTAAAATGAGTAACAAAAAAAGGTACAACTGAACAAAGAGGATAAAAAAAAAAAAATGATAACTAACTAAATAAAAAAAAAAAATATATAAACTAAATACAAATCACTAAATATTGCACTAAATTAGAAACTAAAATAAGAAGAACAAAGTACTTGAGGAGAAAAAAAAAATTACTTAAGGAGACAAAAAATAAATAAAATGTACAAAAAAATGAAAACTGTTTACTAAATGAATTGACTTTAAATGAAATTATAATTATCAATAACTATGGGAGACATACAGAGAAAAATAGATCCCCGCACCGGGACTTGAACCACGGGTCCTCCTATTAATCCGTTACAGGTACTAATTGAGTACTTTATAATTATAAGCGTTAATTCTCGATCTAGTTTTATATTTGTCTGGCTAGATTTGTAGAAAAGATTGAAAGTTTGGATTCGGGGAATTTGTGTCGGTAACGAAAGAAAAAAATCATTCTCCCGTATAGCTCAGTTGGTAAGAGCATCTGTAACGGATTAATAGGAGGACCCGTGGTTCAAGTCCCGGTGCGGGGGTCTATTTTTCTCTGTAGTTATGTCTGTCTATATGTCTCCCGTAGTTATTTATAATAATAATTTGATTTAAAGTAAAATTTTTATCTTTCCGTAGTATGAATACTACCAAAAACTTAAATAAATGAATTGATAAAGGTGCAACGAAAATAGGTTATTTTTCCAAAAAAATATTTTGATTAGACGGGACAGTCTGTCTCAGAAGCAATTATTTAATTTTTTGTGTCTCATTAAGTAATTTTTTCTTTCCCCTTAAGCACTTTATTCTTCGTATTTTAGTTTCTTATTGTGTGCAATATTTAGTCATTTTTTTTTTTTTTTTACATATTGTTATTTTAATTACTGTTTTAATTGTTGTTTTACAATCTAATGTTACCTAATTCTTTATATCTTAAATTTAAGTTTGTAACTTTGTTTGTAGAATATCATAATAAAGCTGCTTTAGAGCAGCCAATTGTTTCAATTACTTACACATTTTTTAAGTGAAGTCGTTGCTTGGTTAATGAACTACACCTATTTTATGATCTGCCAAGAAACAATAAATGGCAAAAAAAAAAGCGTGTGGTGTCGCGGGACACCCGGTAGGAACGAAGTTCCTTACATTTTTCATTAAATATAAATTATAAAATCACACTGCTAAGTACGTATACATTGCTAACTACTTAAACATGGCGGAGTTAGAAAAGAGACAAAATTGAAAGCAACTAACTGTTTGTACATAACAGAGTTAAGGCAAAATTAGAAGAAAATCATTATTTGTATAATTAAAGCAAGCGTCTTACTATAAATATATATTAAATATAAGAAAAAAGTTGATCATGATGAGTGTATAGTGAAAGAGTATGTTTGTTAAAGGAGTTTGGATTGAAATAGGACTGTTTTCTACCTACCCGGCCAATTAATTTAAAATATTATAAAATATATCTCTTCCCTACTCTACAGCTTCTGCTTGTATCAGGGTGAAATTTTACATGATTATATTTTATTTATTTATAAAACAAAGTGACATTTTTGACATATATAACAAAAATAATCAAAACAAGTCAAGTAACAGGCTTCATTAATAACATTATTTCCCGTCTTTTAAAGCTTACGTTTACTCGAGCGTTGCGTGTGAACGCTTAGGCGGATAACGTTTTCCGACGAACTCAGCCTGGGCATTGGTAAAATGAACATGTGTACCAAATTTCATCTAACTCGGTGAGCTTTTACTCAAGTTATCGTCATCTGTAGATTTCGTGAACGATTTTGCGTGACGGTGATTTTGGTCGTTTTTTTCGGATTCAATCCCGGGCTCCAGAACGGGCCATGAGGAACTTCGTTCCAAAACGAAGAGAGGAAAAATTCTTGGCATGAAAATTGAGATAATTGAAGAGTTTGTAATGAATGGAGGATATAATTGAGACATGCATAGATCAGCCAAAACAATTTTTAAACCCAATATTAACGAAGTAATGCACGAATAGAGAGCATTTCTTCATTTCGCCTTCTATGCAACCAATTATAATGTCTATCAATGTTCGGAGCAATAATTGTGAATTTGTAAACTACCTTATTACTTATTATCGTTAGTATGCACACAAAAGTGAAACCGAGTGTTTTTAAATGAGCTAAGAGCTAACAACATTTGTTAAACAGTAATGGTACCAGCATACTCAGACATAGACATGTATATATATATATGTACTTCAATCTTTTATAGTTTCGTTTTTATGTGTTACATCATGCTTTATTTTTAATGTTTAATGAGACTTCAATTCTGATTTATGTTAATTTATCTTTGTCATATTCAATAAATGAAATGAAAAATGAATGTAGGTAAAACTTTGGAACTTTATTCTTAAATTTTTTGATTAATTTAATGCTACCTTCATCTTTTATCTAGGGTGCTAATGAAATTATTAATGGACCATAATAAAATAATAAAACGACGTATTATAATTTTTATAAGAATTTTTAATTGCTTCCTAGCTTACCGAAGGTAACGGAATGTATGTAAACGCTCTAAAGATCATAAAAGTTTTGATGTCTCCAATTTCAAAAATTCCAAGACGGAAATCTGTTTCAGACCTTGGAGAACATTTTTGGTCCTTGTCTGTCTGTCAGTCAATTTTTGCGAACAAACATCTAAAAACCTACTAATCTGATTTTAATCAAATTTGGATGGTAGGTCATTAAACCAAACTTATATGGGACCAACAATAGGCTTATATTGTTTGAATATGCGCGGTTGATTTTTTGACATTTCTTTCTCTTCCACATGGGCTCAGAAGTTGTTGAAGATGGTTAGAGCTGTTCGTTGGAGGTAGTCAATTGTTAACTTTTTGGTAAAAATTAACAACCTTGAGGTGGTTAGAAGTGGGCACGGGCTTTTGGAGGTGGTTGAGATGGTCAGGGGTTACTCGTTGTAGTTAAAGGTGGTCAGAGGTAGTAGAAGATGATCAAAGGGTATTGGAGGTGGTTAAAGGTAGTCAAAGGTTAACTTTTTTGATAAAAATTACCAACCTTGAGGTGGTTAGAGGTGGTCAGAGGTAGTTTGAAGTGGTTAGAGGTAGTTTGAAGTGGTTAGAGGTGGTCAGAGGTTGTTGGAGGTGGTCAGAGGTTGTTGGTGGTGGTCAGAGGTTGTTGGAGGTGGTCAGAGGTTGTTTGAGGTGCTGAGAGGTTGTTGGAGGTGGTTAGAGATAGTCAAAGGTTAACTTTTTTGATAAATATTAACAACCTTGAGGTGTTTAGAGGTGTGCAGAGGCTGTTGGAGGTGATTAGAAGTGGTCAGAGGTTTTTGAAGGTGGTCAGAGGTAGTTTGAGGTGCTGAGAGGTTGTTGGAGGTGGTTAGAGGTAGTCAAAGGTTAACTTTTTTGATAAATATTAACAACCTTGAGGTGTTTAGAGGTGTGCAGAGGCTGTTGGAGGTGATTAGAAGTGGTCAGAGGTTTTTGAAGGTGGTCAGAGGTAGTTTGAGGTGCTGAGAGGTTGTTGGAGGTGGTTAGAGGTAGTCAAAGGTTAACTTTTTTGATAAATATTAACAACCTTGAGGTGTTTAGAGGTGTGCAGAGGCTGTTGGAGGTGATTAGAAGTGGTCAGAGGTTTTTGAAGGTGGTCAGAGGTAGTTTGAGGTGCTGAGAGGTTGTTGGAGGTGGTTAGAGGTAGTCAAAGGTTAACTTTTTTGATAAATATTAACAACCTTGAGGTGTTTAGAGGTGTGCAGAGGCTGTTGGAGGTGATTAGAAGTGGTCAGAGGTTTTTGAAGGTGGTCAGAGGTAGTTTGAGGTGCTGAGAGGTTGTTGGAGGTGGTTAGAGGTAGTCAAAGGTTAACTTTTTTGATAAATATTAACAACCTTGAGGTGTTTAGAGGTGTGCAGAGGCTGTTGGAGGTGATTAGAAGTGGTCAGAGGTAGTTTGAGGTGCTTAGAGGGGGTCAGAGGTAATCATTAATTTCAATGTGACTTTGTTGATCTTAGCCCATTTTTATATGATTTGACAAATCTTGTTCACTATCCAAGCTTTTTAAAGAGTGAAATTGCATTTGAGGATGGTTAAAAGTAAAGTTTGTGCGTAAACGTTGCTCGATTCCAAGTTTTTCATGTACTTATTAGTAAATGAGAACATCTATAATAAAACTGAGAAAGAATATTATTAAAATAGAATCTTTCCATGAATATTTATTTTAAAATCAACGCGTCGGTTTCTGACCTCATATTTTAACATATCTTACATTAAAAGGTTAATTTTTATATTTAAAAGTTATTTATGAAACTAGTTCTATATAATTTCCAGTATGGGGTCCAAATTTATTGGAACTTTTTCAAAAAAAGATCGTTAAAAGCTAACGACGGCTCTTAACGGTCAAATCTTGAATCTTTTAAAAACGATTAAAAAAAAAAAAAAAATCCTTATGTTGCATGTAATTTTGTCATAACTTATATGGTTATGAATTTATTTAAACTATGATTATATAGTTCAAAATAAATAATACGTAATTTACTAGCTGGAAATAATGGCGTGCTAATTTCGTTCTGCTAAGAAGAAAGTAAAGTGCTATAAATAATGTTTAAACTGAATTATCATTACGTAGCGTAGATCCGAATAAGTTATTTATATGTGACACCTTAAACATGGAGTTTCATCACCAGCTGGCACCAACCCAAACCATACACAGATGTTTAGCTTCAGATCATTTGAACTGGAAATATTTAAGGGAATAACGTGATACTTAATATTTTTAAATTTATTTTTATTTATTGCTTCCTAGCTTACTATAGGTTACGCAAAGGATACGTTGTGATCTTACTCGTTTTATAGTTTTCTTAAAAACTTTTACAATCGGAAAACTTTTATAATATAGGAGGAAAAAGCTTATAGGCCAAGAGCGTTAGCTCAAAAAAGGCCATTAACGGGAAAGAATTCCGATAAAGCTGAATTTTGGTTTATGGCATTATTTTGGTCCTCTGATGAACATATTAATTTTTCCCCCTCGAGGGAGGTCTGCTTTGGCCGCCATTTTGGAAAAAAGGGACCGAAATTCGGTTTTTGGCCAATATCTTCTTTCTCATCGATGATACGACAAAAATTGATATTATCAAATTTGTAGGATTTTAAATTGTCAACAAAATAGGTTCAATGTCATTATACGCTAAAGTCAATAGTTTCGAAGCTATAGCTCTGCGAAGTGCTACATTTTTCCGATTTTCAGACGAAAAATACATTGACACTCGATAATAAATAATGTACCCCTTGGTTTGTATCTATATAGAAACTCGATTTTACCGGTGCCGCGAGCGAGTCGTGGAGTAGAAAAACTCCTATTTCATGCGGGTGCAGAAATATGTCGCACTTCGCAGAGCTATAGCTTCGAAACTATTGACTTAAGCGTATAATGACATTGAACCTTTTTTGTTGACAATTTAAAGTCCTACAAATGTGATAATATCTATTTTCGTTGTACCATCGATGAGAACAAAGATATTGGCCAAAAACCGAATTTCGGTCCCTTTTTTTCAAATTGGCGGCCAAAGCAGACCTCCCTCGAGGGGGAAAAATTAATATGTTCATCAGGGGACCAAAATTCAGCTTTATCGGAATTTTTCCCGTTAATGGCCTTTTTTGAGCTAACGCTCTTGGCCTAACTTGATTTGTTGTATGTTTTATAAATGCGTGTACTGTGAATTTGCCAAGTCAGAAAATGTTTTTACATTTAAATGTATAGAGTAATTTAGAAAAGAAAACTTTGTGAGTTTGTGAGGGTCAGAGAATAGAGAGGGGGATAGATAAACAACATCACTTACTTGTACTGGATAAATCAGACCTAGTAGAACTTACTTGTACGGGATAAATCAGACCTAGTAGAACTTACTTGGACCAGGCAAACTTAGCTACACCTATGATCTCACAACTTTTTATGCGAGACTTGGATTATATTTTTTTTACATAAGTGTTTTTTGTTAGGATATTATTTTACTTTCAATAAACTCTTCAAATATAAAAGAACAATAAATAAGACACGGTAGATTAATCGTAGCAAAATAGTATATTATGTTACTAGGCTGTGATGTGAGTTTTTTCTTTACCGCGGCAATTACATTTACTGTCGAGCGAAGCGAGACAGTAAATATTGCCAAGGTAAAGAAAAAACACTTCACAGTCGCGTATAGCATATGCTATTTTTTCCGAGGTAGCAGACAATGAAAAAACATTAAATATTAATCACTAATCAATATATAATAATAACAAATATTAGTACATACTTAAGACTTAAAAAAAAAAACCTTAAAAAGAGGTTACACTATAAGAAAAGAATAAATAAAACGCATTGACATCTAGCGGATTTAAATCGTACTAGAAGCATTTCTACAAAGACTGCAGCGGTGCTAACGGAAGTTTTGACAACTACCCGCCGGAAAATAAAAATCTTTTAGTTCCTAGGACGTAAAAGATTTTTTCTTTACAGCTAGGAGTAATGAAAAGATTTTTTAAGTCCACGTAATGAAAAAATGGATTTTAGCTATGTTTTTTAGGCTCTAAAGTTACTATTTCACAGCCTACCACGGAAAAACATATTTTATCCAAGTTCTGCTACGAAGTTTTCTCTGAGAACACATATGAGGGTTTCCTCGATAAATATAATAGCCATTCCTATTCTATTAATGTTTATACCGCTGAGAACACATATGAGGAACTTACCTCTATAAATAATAGCCATTCTTGGACTCTATTAAGATTGGCTTCATGAGGATATGGAATGTAAGTTAAAAAGGACAGTTGTTCAACCACTTTTTCCTTATATCAAAACACAAAATGCTTTCCCTTTCGTTTTGAACGTCAACTGTCTTGTCTTTGTAGGTTTTTGTTGTGTATAATGGACAGGGAGGAAAAATACGTTGAATCTATAAGTGTTACACGAGTTGTACTGTTTGTTTGGTCCATTCAATGCATGCAATATTAGAACACATTGTTACACATAATACTTCCTTTTTTTCCCACTCTTTATTTACTGGGAATATAAAAGTTCTTATGGGAATCCCGTTCGAGGAATTCCGTTCATTATTCTTTTCCTATATAATTTAACTTACTTTAACTAGGAAAGTGAGCGAAATGGAAAGTAATTTATTTTTTAATTTCTTGTGTACGAAAGTATACAGAGTAAATGTTGATATAATGCTAAAATAGTTGTTTTATGTATTTACTCGTTTTTAGAAAAATATCAAAGAAGTTTTTTTATCTTATTAAATTTCTGTCTGTTTTTGTGTGAAAGTTTGTCTAAATGCGATAACCATAAACTAGTCAACCGATTTCAATAAAATTTATGTGTGTTTTTACTTTCTCATATAAAAATTAAGTGTTATGATGGCGCGAAAATTCGATTTTGAGATTTTGAGAGTGGCTATTAGCTGGATTTCTGTCTGTCTGTATCATGCAAAACTACTAATTAGTAGTGTGTTAGCTAGAGAGGTTTGGGTGTTTTCAGGACGATTTAAGTAGTTTTTAGCTGGATGTCAGTCTGTTTGAATGTTTGTCTGTGTGTCTGTCTAGATCTGTGTGACGCGTAACTCCCACAGTGTTATATAGCTTGAGATTTGATACTTAATACAATAATAATTCCTTACATGCAGTTGTGATGCCCAGAAATCATAAATGAATCCGTGACGCCACTGTTTTCAATTTAATCTATATATGAGAGGTCGTAAGCGTCACACGACACCTGTATCGTTAACGTTACCTGCTTGTTACCTTCTATAAGCAATAATTCTATAAGTGAATATCACTGAATCATCGCGACACGCCTTTGACGCCTTTAGTAAAGTTTGGAGGTCTCTTCACCTTTAGAATTGTGATCAGAATATAATGTTCGCCAATTAGTGTTACACATGACATTTTTTCTTAAAAAATATGCGAATAACTGATATTTCAATTGATATATTAAAGAAATAGAGAGAAGGAAACACGGAGGAGGCCACGAAAAACTTAACTTGAAAGAACACACTGGCACAAAGGTAAATTTGTACAAATCGAAACCAAAATATATTTTATCTCCAGAAGGGAGAAAAAGTTATGATTTTGAATTAGTTTAGAGGGACTAAAGTAAGTCTTTTCATCCCTGAACTCAAAAAGTAGGGAGAAAAAGTAAAAGTAGGGCAAAAAAGTAAAGATTGCAACGTAATTATTTTATAAATATTAGAAAATAAATGGCTAATGTAATGAAGTTGAAAACAGGTTGGCGGCACTGCGCTTTTTTGACCATGTTTATCTTTGTTTACAACATTATAACCTGCATCTAAATAACCTTCTATTTGAGTTTAATTCCAATTCTTATTTGTTTTTAATATTGAATCTCTTATATCTGCTATTAAAAGTGCTAGTAATTATTGTTATTTATTAAAATATTAAATAAAAACTGTGCAATGGACGAAAATGTGAATCTTTTTTCTACTGGAGATAAAATATTGTATGTACCTCGTGAGTAAAGTGCCATTATTCCCCTCGCGCTAATTAGAGTTATTCCCTAGGCTGCGCCTCGGGAATTAAAAATTCTAATTCCCTCGGCTTCGCCTCGGGATTTAGGGACCATGGTTCCTTCGGCTTCGCCTCAAGAACCAACTTTTTCGCTCAGGGAATAATGGCTTACTTTACTCCCTAGGTGCATAAATAACTATTACAGACGCCCTGTATAATATTCATTTGTTTGTAATCATGACCAATTGCGTAAACGAAGTGTGTTATTTATTCTCATTAATAAAGTAAGTCTTTTCATCTCTGAACTCAAAAAGTAGGGAGAAAAAGTAAAAGTAGGGCAAAAAAGTAAAGATTGCAACGTAATTATTTTATAAATATTAGAAAATAAATGGCTAATGTAATGAAGTTGAAAACAGGTTGGCGACACTGCTTTTTCTACCATGTTTATCTTTGTTTATAACCTGCATCTAAATAACCTTCTATTTGAGTTTAATTCCAATTCTTATTTGTTTTTAATATTGAATATATAATATCTGCTATTGAAAGTGCTAATAATTATTGTTATTATTAAAATAAAAACTGTGCAATGGACGAAAATGTGTATTTTCTTCCTACTGGAGATAAAATATTGTATGTACCTCGTGAGTAAAGTGCCATTATTCCCCTCGCGATAATTATCTCCCTCGGCTGCGCCTCGGGAGCTAATTAGAGTTATTCTCTCGGCTTCGCCTCGGGATTTAGGGAACATAGTACCTTCGGCTTCGCCTCAAGATCCAACTTTTTCGCTCAGGGAATAATGGCTTACCTTACTCCCTAGGTGCATAAATAACTATTTAGTCAGGGCTACTTCCTCATTCATTGAACACACATGACGCCAATTTGTGGCTCATAGATTCCTCGCAACCCAGGGCGCATTATTGTTAAATTTATTTAAATCCCTCAACCCTTTGCTCCCGAGCTTATCGAAGGTAACGGAAGCTATGTGATCGTTCTGAAGAACGAATTTTTTTTTTACGTCTTTGATTTCAAATACTCCAAGACAGAAATCCGTTTCAGACATCACGGAACATTTTTGATTCCGTGTCGTCCATTTTTTCCGAATATATCTTAAAAACTACTCGTCCGATTTTAATGAAATTTGGATGGTAGGTCATAATAAGCCCATTATTGTAAAAGCTAGTAGGTTTTAAAAACATAAAATCATTAAAGTATAGAAAATAGGACTTAAGAAAGCTATGTGCCATACTAATTTGCACATAAAAACAGACTATTTTAATTTCACACTGTTTTGAAACCACCTACAAATAACAGGACACTAAGAAACATAAGTAAGATTTATACTTAGAAACATTGATTCTTACATTTAGACTTTATTACTCTTAGTTGAAATGTTAAAAAAAAGAAGCTAAATATACTTTTTGTAAAAAAAATACAGCTACATCTTTGTGAAGAATGAATAAGATTTTGTAATTTTAATAAATGATAGTGGGATCTTTTTACTTGTTGCCCGCTTGGGTCCCACACCCTCTTAAGCAACATTTAAAGTTTAATGCGTTCTAGAAATACAGTTTAATAGCCAGCTTCAAAAGTCAAGTCCTCACTACAATGGAACGTTAAATGTAAAATGTAATAACGAAATAACTATTTCATTCAGCAGAAATAAAAAAAAAAAAAATATATATGAAACATCATTAAGATACAAAATAACGATAATGACTCGGTTGTGAAACCTTCGACGATTCAACTTTGGATTTATGAAGTAGTGAAGAAACGTCGATTCAATTCAAATAAATTTAATATATTATGTTTTCGTATTTGACCTACAGATTCTTTTAGAAAAAAGGTTTAATATTATAACTTGTGTCATAATCAAAATGAAATATTATAAGAGGATAACTCAATCTAATTATTAATAATGGAACTGTAGATTTTGAAATAATAAAAGTTTTTTAAGAAAATAAAAATTTTCGATTGCAATGTGATAATAGTACATTACGCGTCGAGTGCGGAAAGTAGCATTTTGCATGCGAGTGTGGAGTTTGCACCCGAGCGACAGCGAGGGTGGTAAAACCACACGAGCAATGCAAAATGCCGTTTTCGCACGAGTTGCGTACCGTACTTTATCTACGATTGTTAGATTTAAATAATAAATACAGAAACAAATAAACTTGCTGTATGTAAGTTCGTATCTCTCTCTTGATAAAGATGGCATTAATTCATTAGTTGAATTTTTTTCCGAATTAATTATTTCTGGAGGATTATTATTCTCCACATTTTCGTCAAAGTCACTTTAAAGCTGAAGAATTCCTCTTCTTTACCGCACTAGTGTGGTAAAGAAGAGGAATTATTCAGAACTATGAGACGCTCATGCGCAATGAATACAAGTACGTAAATAATCACTTTCTACGCATCTAAACAAAGATATAATGTTTATATTTCGTATCAATCGTAGATAAAATATATTATCAATTCTTTGGTTAATTACTTTATCTACGATTGTTACGATAATTACTTTATCTACGATCGTTGCTAAATTATATATTAAACATTGTAACTCTGTTTGGATGCGTATAAAGTGATTCTTTTCGTACTTGTACTTATTGCACATGCGCGTTCATAATTCTGAAGAATTAAAAAAGAAGAATTCTCCACCTTTACGCACGATTAGCGAGTTTGTTTACATTTAACAAAACTAATTTGCTGTTTGTTTAATAAAAGTAACGGTTTATATTGAGTTTTTTGTGAAAATAAATGAGTGATTTAAATGATTATGACGAATATGAATATGAAAAGAATAATACGCCTAATTCGGCACAAAATACAACTAATGCGAATTAATGTCATCTTTATCAAAAGAGAAATGCGAACTTATATACAGGAAGTTTATTTTTTCTGTATTTAATATTTAAATATAACAATCGTAGATAAATACGGTACGCTACTCGGGCAAAAACGGCATTTTGCATTGCTCGTGTGGTTTTACTACCCTCGCTGTCGCTCGGGTGCAAACTCCGCACTCGAATGCGAAATGCTACTTTCCGCACTCGACGCGTAATGTACTATTATATATACAGTGAAAAAGCTTAACATGAAAAAACCTGTTATCACTAAATAATTTAGTCGTTCTGACAAAATACTATCGTATTTTCATACATTTTTACTTTCTCATATAAAGAGAAAGTATTGTGATGGCGCTAAAATTCGATTTTGAGATTTTGATGGATTTACGTCTCGGTTTCGCATTTTATGTCAAAAGAATACTTTTCCTGTAAATAAGGAAAAAGTTCAAATTATTTAAGCGTCTAGCTTTGTTTAAGAGATTTTCCTACCCTGAAATATTGGAACAATCAAACTATAGAATGTTTTAGTTTCGATTTGCTTTTTATCATTGGATTAGAGGGGAACTCAAGGACACACCCGTGCACCTGTTCTTTGCCCTTTGACCTTTGATTTGAACTCGGTAGTTTGACCTTTTAGTTAAAACTGATACATTATTTCAAGCCTCCCCCCCCCCCCGCTTCCTGCCTGATAATAACTTCTTCGAGTGTGCATGAACTTCTACAACCAGTGTGCATGAACTTCTACAAGCAGTGTGCATGGTCTAGTCACGGATTCACAGCTTCTCCTAAGACTAAAACCTTTAGATCTTTTATAGTTGAACTTTGCATGTTTTTTAATCTTCCTTATACTGCCTTCTCACGATTTTCTCACGTTTATTTTTTTACATCGGTAAATTACATCGTCTCAACGCGATAAGTAGTAAGTTAAGGTGAACTTCGCATTGTGATTAATTAAACAATCCCTGGAAAGAAAAGTCTAAGTACTCCAACTTACTTATCGAAAAAAAAAGATATATAACAAAAATAAAATCGTGAAATATTGATAGGTAGATATGAAATGAATAATGGGATGAAAAATATAGTATAAATTACTTCCGTGATGTTATTAAAAATGTAAAATTAGAAGCATTAGAGAGTTAGTTGAGCGTGGTAAAAAAACAAGATTAGATTCTTAAATGTTTTTATCTCCAGTAGGGGGAAAAAAGTTATGATTTTGAATTAGTTTAGAGGGACTAAAACAGGTCTTTTCATCCCTGAACTCAAAAAGTTGAAGAAAAAGTAAAAGTAGGGCGAAAAAGTAAAGTAGGGCAAAAAAGTAAAGATTGCAACTTAATTATTTTATAAATAGTAGAAAATGTATAGCTAATGTAATGAAGTTGTTGAAATCAGGTTGGCAACACTGCTTTTTCGGCCACGTTTATCTTTGTTTATAACCTTCTATTTGAGTTTAATTCCAATTCTTATTTGTTTTTTTATATTATTGAATCTCTTATATCTGCTATTAAAAGTGCTAATAATTATTGTTATTTATTAAAATTATAAATAAAAACTGTGCAATGGATGAAAATGTGTATTTTCTTCCTACCGGAGATAAAATATCGTATGTACCTCGTGAGTAAAGTGTCATTATTCCCCTCGTGGTAATTATCTCCCTCGGCTGCGCCTCGGGAGCTAATTAGAGTTATTCCCTGGGCTTCGCCTCGGGATTTAGAGACCATGGTTCCTTCGGCTTCGCCTCAAGATCCAAATTTTTCGCTCAGGGAATAATGGCTTACTTTACTCTCTAGGTACATAAATAACTATTTCATGGTCTAGTTGAAATAAAGATTTAAGAAATCAAAATAAGAAAATAATAGTCAGTCAATTAGTGTGGCACATAGCTTCCTCGCATCCTAACACGAACTTTATTGATGAAATGCTTTTACAACCTATTATTGTCTAGCTTATTTAATTGTCTCCTCCTTTCTTTTTTTATTAGGCTATACCTGCGGACTAATTTCCACAAACCATTCAAATTTCTCAAAAATGAGTATGTGAAAGAGAAACAAATGGGCCCAGAAAATTAAAACTTACATTGGATCAAAAATGTACTAATTATTACCTACCATCCAAATTTTGAGTATAATTTTGCTTCCGAGCTTACCGAAGGTTACGAAAGGTACGTGATCGTTTTGAAGATCAAAAATATTTTATGTCTACGATTCTAAATATGTTATGTCTACTTCTAAAAATTCCAAGAAAGAAATCCGTTTCAGATTTTCGGTTCCATGTCTGACTGTCTGTCGGCCTGTCGCTAAATTTTGGCGAACCAACATGTCGTAATTAGACATGTTAGATTAGAATGAAATACGTATGGTAGATCATAATAAGTTCATTGAAGTTTCAATTCTGCGCCCATTTGTTTCTCTTCCACATGCGCACAAACATACATTTATTTATACCTAAATAATATTTTATGTCTCTGATTTCAAAAATTCCAAGACAGAAATCCGTTTCAGACATCAGAGAACATTTTTGGTTCCGTGTCTGTTTGTCTGTCTGTCGGTCTATCACTCAAATTTTAAGATACAACATATCTTAAAACCTACACATCCGAATTTATTGAAAGGTCATAATTAGCCAATTGTTGATCCCATATAAGTTTCAACCTTCTGCGCTCATTTGTTTCTCTTCCACATGCGCACAAACATACATTTATTTACACTTATAGCTTCAAAAGTACTTATCTGATTTTCATATGAAACTTTTATAGTTTATCAAAAGTAACCCGCAGATAACCCCTGATTAATTTGATTCGGCTGCGCTCTTTAACTTTTGCTAAATTGATATTTTAATTTATGTAAAAAACAATTTTGACACATTAAAAAAAAACGGGGAAAACATTTAAACAAATTAGACAATAATGGTTTGTAAAATCATAAAATCAATGAAGTTCGTGATAGGATGCGAGGAAGCTATGTGCCACACCAATTGGGTTATTTCTTTTTTAGATATTTTGATCGTAAAAATTGAACGCCAGACCACCTCGAGACTAATACTGCTCCTTGATTCTTGAAATGGATTTGATTCTTGGAATTTTTTAATTCGGAGACATAATAAATGTTGGTTCATCAGAACGATTTAAATTTGTGCAGAATTTGTGTTCTTTATTATTCGATTGACTTCAACTCCACTTGCGCTCTTATTCTTCAAAAAAATCGAATATCCTTTATAATCTTCTTTTTATCTTTAATTAGTATTTTAATAGAAATCTGATTTCTGTTTAATGGCAGGATGTGACATTCTATTAGTCCTTATTTTCTCCCGTTAAATTCGATGTGAGTTTATTGTTGGATCTATAGTGGAATAAAGATGCAGCTAGGCAGCTAGGCTGTGGGAATGGAGCCTAAATGTTCTTTTATAAAGCTGGTTGATGTAAACAGCTTTAGGTACATTGCTTCCGCTGCGGTTAAATTATTCCACAAAGAGTCATTGCAGCATCCAATAGACCGACAAAATACAGCTGTCAATCACTCTAATGCACTGCACGTTTTACTTTATAATATTGCATGTAGCTTATTTGAAAGGTTAAGCGGCTTTGACACTGATTTATAGAATATTCTATTTTTTTTATTCCTTTTTCTGAACAGAATGATCACTTAATTGAATTTTATTCCTCATAAAAATAAATGAAATTTTGTTTTTACTTTCGTGCTTACCGAAGGAAACAAAAGCTATGTGATCGTTCTGAAGAACGAATATTTTTTATGTCTCCGATTGAAAAACAATTCTATGACAGAAATTCCATCATGCCATCAGGGAACATTTACGGTTCCGTGTCGGCCTTTCTATCGCTCAATTTTTGTGAACAGACATATCTTACAAACTATTCGTCCAATTTTAATGAAATTTGGATGATAACTCTTAATTTGCCCATTGTTAGTCCCATATATAGTTCCAACCTTTTGCGCATCCATTTTTTCTCTTCCATATGCGCACAAACATACAATCAGTTATACCTATATTTTCAAAAGTATATGTACTTATCTGATTTTTATAAATTTGGATGGTTTACCGAAAGTCGAAAGTAGCCCGCAGATAGCTCCAGAATATGTAGCAAATATTATATTTATTTTTTATGCAAATTAAGCATTTATTATTATGATAAGTTATTACTATTTTAACAGTTGAAGATGTTAAGGCGCATTTTAGACATAAACTTTTCAATATTTTAATGAAGTTTTTAGGTATAAATAAATATACATATAACAAACTAAATATACATAACATTTTCTAAATATTTAAGATTTATTGCTTCCGAGCTTACCGAAGGTGACGGAAGCTGTGTGATCGATTTTAAAGGTGTTTGATATATGGTGTTTTTTTATGATTAGGGGTTCATTCATTTTTTGACGATATAATACACGATATACTCTTAAATCCAGATGGAATCTATGTAATTTAGCTTCTATGATAGGATAAAAATTTTAGCCAATGAAGTTATTATCTAATCGAAGAGGGTTGGGGGGAGGGGGGCGTTTAATTCTCTTATTTACCAGAGTGCAGTAAATAAGGATCCGCTTGGTTTGGGGATTGGATATTGAGCGACCTACATACGAGACCAAGTCAAATTTATTGACCAATTTCTCTCAATCTATATTACCTTCATTATTCCGTTCCTTTTTTTATTTTTTAGGGTTTCTTAAACCCTAAAAAAAACCTCTTAACCTAAAAAAAAGAAACCCTCATAGGTTAGTTCCTGTGTCTGTCTGTCACTCGGTACGGTTCAAAATAACTTTTGAATCAAAAGAGATAAAAACATAAAAAATACTTTATAGTGTTAAAGATCGTTTTAACGGGCTCACAGGAACAATATAGCAAACTCAAAATTTATTAGCCGTTCAAATCCAAAATGGTGGATAATCCATGTCCGTTTTTTTTTTTTTTTTTTTTTTTTTTTTCGTGTGGGGTATCAAATAAGTGTATGTATTATAGAGTATATTAAGATAATTACAAGATAAAAAGAACTTTTTATATACATACTACGTTTTTAAATTTTCTGTCATAAATCATGCATTTGAAACCCGTCAAAATGAAGATCGTAAACTTCGAATAATACAATATATAGAAGGAGGATCACTGATAACATTGAAGCCAACTTTGGTTGTGTCCCTTAATCCGAGTTCTAAAAATTCATTTTTGAAATTTGTGACATCATAACTCTAAAATGATTTGCCTTCGGTTTTTTAATTTAATTTTTTATTAACTTATAATTATTGATAGTCAGTTTAGTTTATTGTAATATTTTTTTTGTGTTTTATCTTATTTTAGCTTGAAATATACTAAAAATAATGTTTATTATATCATGCTGGGCGAGGTGAAAAAAATGACGACAGAATGAAACGTAAACAATAGCCAATGGCAGGGTTTTGTCTTGTGATGTTTGTGAGCGGGCTTTGAATAGTTACTAAAGCATGGCCAACCTTCTCATGTTTAAATGAAAAAAAAAATTAGTGTTATTATGTTGGCAGCCTGGTCTTAAGGACACAACCTCCCGGCAAAAGTTGGCTTCAGTCTCTTATCAGTAATTGCTTAGGATTCCGATTCTATGCTCCTTCTATATATACCTAGTATTATTCTAAGATCGTAAATATGGGATGTGTCAAAACAAATAAAATAACTGGCGGATTTTTTCCGAACTAACTTTCTATACAGCAAAATTTGCTGAAAACTAATTAAATTCTGCTGAAAGATGGCTAAAAGTATTGTCATCGTGTTCTGAGCTGTTCTAAAAGTTTCAAATGTCTAGCTACTCGGGAAGTTAGTTAAAAATCGATTGCAAGATTTGTACTGGACAAACAAACAAGAAAGCAAGCTAATAAAAACGTAGTAAAAAAATATAGATTTTGTGGAAGTTGTTTAATTTTCAATAATTTTTTTCCCCGCTTCCCTCATGAAATAATCATGCGTACATACATTAACATTAAATTGCGTATTTATTTAAAATAATTTTTAAGAAATAATCATGTAACATACATTTACATAGAATTACGTATTTATTTCAAATAATTTAAGCCAATCATGTACCTATAATTACTAATTACATAGAATTGCATATTTATTTAAAATAAATTTTAAGAAATAATCATGTTACATACATTAACATAGAATTGCGTATTTATTTAAAATAAATTTTAAGAAATAATCATGTACTTATACATTTACATAGAATTGCGTATTTATTTAAAATAATTTTTTTTCATGATTTATTTTTATTAATAAAAAGTTGAATATTTTTACTTCCTTAATAATTTTCATTTCGAGTTTTTTTATTTTTATTTTCCTGCGTCTCAATTATTTAAATTGCTGTTTTATGAAAAAAGGACCTTTTTTTAAAGGGCCATTGCTTGTACTTGAAATAAGCTAAGGGTGGTTAAAAAAGTGAGGGAGGTAATGTTAAGAAAAAGGGCTTGTTTTATCCGGAGTAAGCAAAAAAAAAATTCTAGTGTATAAAGGGTTTTTTTTTGTTTTGAGAGCTCTGTAAGTGTTTGAATGGTTAGGGTTAAGAGTAAAGGAGTTAGATAGAGGTGACGTCAGTGTAGAAGGGCTAAGGACAAATGAAGAGATCGATATGAAGGGACTAGGTCAACTCAGCTGGAGCCCTTAAGGCACCAAAACATAACCTTCTTCTGTTTGTTTTGACTTGTTCCTACTACGGATTCTTATTCCCTACTGAAGCAAGGTTACTTACTTACTCTGTGGATTATAAGCACTCTAATAATATGGATTTACTTCACTCCTTCTTTTAACTTGACATCAAAGCGTTAAACAAGGGTGGGAAATAATAATCCTTTCTTTTTTTAGGGTCCTTAGGCAAAAAACGAGGACCCTTATTAAATTCCTTCGATTGTCTGTCTGTTTGTAAAGTACCTGATCTACGAAAGTATACATCACAAAAATTAGAGATCAGATCAATATGGACTTAAAAATCTCAAAGTATGCTTTGAAAAAATGCGAATTATGCACTTAAAATATTCAACTATCCCAAATATATGTACTCAAATATGCGCAGTTATTAGAACGAAGTTCCTTATGGCACATGTTACAGCGTCTGGAGCAGTGGAATGAATCCGAAAAAAACGGCCGGTAACGAAGTCGACCGTCATGAAATCGACCGACAGTGGCGTAGGAACGGGGGGGGGGGGGGGCTATTGGGCTTGAGCCCCCCCCCCCCGTCAGATTTGAAGGGGCTATAAAATTACAAATAAAATAAATATTAGTAACATGGGTTTATGTCTAAAACTGCTGTTTTTGAACGTTTATTTTCCAAAAATTTCCCGGGGGGTAGAGAGAGGGTAGGTTGTAGTCTGGCACCTTAATTTCTAGAAATCGAGTTCTGATAGAGTATGTACCCCCCCCCCCCCTCTCCTTAGTGAGGTGCCGAGCCACCCCCGTCAAAAATGAATTCCTACGCCACTGTCGACCGATGACGATAACTTGAGTAAAATTTAACCGATTTAGTCGAAATTTAATACACATGTTCAATTTTACCAATGCCCAGAACAAGTTCGTTGGACTGTCGTTTGTCATTTGGCAAGAGGCGTGAACCCTAAACTACTGAAAAGTTTTTGACAAAATTTGACATACATGCACAGAAAAATCATATCCAGAGGCGAAATCGAGAAATAAATTTTATATTCAAATTTGATGGTGCTGCCCCCTCCCCCTTTGCCCAAACATTAAAAGAAACTCTGAAGAAATGTAAAAATAAATTATTCCTGGAATACGGTTTCGACGATTTTGATTTAATAAAATAATATGTAGCCCATTCAAATACGAATCTAATAGTCCAGGAGATAGCGTACAAAAAAGAGTTTGTCTAAAATCAAGCTGGCATTTTGTATATAAATTAATCTTTTAGTGCCTATCTTGCCTATCTGCCTCTTGTGTGCCTCTTTTTTTTTAATATGTGGTCGGCTAAGTTCTTCTGCGGGACATAGCTTGGGTAGAGAGCGGCCATATCCCTCTAACTTGGGTGGATAATGTGATTTTCATGATCCTGCTACAAAATTAGTTAATAGACCGAAAATCAAGTTGATGTTACTTTGTCCCTTGCCAGTTGACCTCTTTGATTTGGAGTAATATTTGAATAACTAACCATTCAAGTGACAAACTAACATCAAATTGATTTTCGGTCTACTAACTAATTCTGTACTCAGGATCATGAAAATCACATTGTCCACCATAATTGGTGGGACATGGCCGCTCAACCAAATTGTATTTTTTCACATGCCTATTTCTAAGCTATGTCCCGAAGCCAACTTGCCGACCACATATTCTTAAAACTTAAAAGGCACTAAAAGAGTAACTAGTGCAGTACACAAAATTCTAGCTTGATGTTAGTCAAACACTTTTTTGCACGCTCCTGGACTATAACGATATAAGCCGTTTTCCAGGGAAAACCTAGTACCTGAGGAAATAGCTTTAAACGCGGACAGAGAGAGGCCGAGTTCGATTCCCCACTGAGGAGAAGTTATTTTTTTTAATAAATTTTGATATAATGTTCAATAATAATTAAACTTACCTAGGAAAACTCGAAAACTATTAAATGGAAAATACTTGGATAAGTAATTATGAACTCATATATGAGAAAGTTTGTCTGAGTTGTCTCGAACCGATTTTTTTTTATTTACTATTAATCTTTTCTTTACTATTTTTACGTAAAGTAAACTATGAGAAGAAGAAAAAGAACGACATCTTGTACCGAATTCTCCTTAAGAATGAGGTGATTGTGACAAATTCCTCCGCATCACAAGACCTAGAAGGTTTTGAGGTCTCAGGTCTTACCCTCAAAGAACCTCAGTGTCCTAAAAAAAAAGTAGCGAGTATACGTGATGTCACGTCTTCAGCAGGTAACTGATTCTACATTGTGGACTGCACAAAAAAACAATGTGTCACTTCATGTACCTTAGGCAACTTGTACAGCTCATGTTCCATTGCTATGTTCCGCAGATGCATTACGCGTTTCTTTTCTGTTTCTTTTTGTTTTATCTTTGTGTGTTTTATTGTTATTTTTCTTTTTCTTTTTCCACTCGTTTTATTCTGTTTCCCATGATACTTTGTTTGTCTTATAAAGTTTATGGTAAAAAAGGAAGAATTATATTAAACTTTTAAAAACTTTTTTAATACAAGTTTTTTTCCTAACTTATGTTTTTGGTGTTTTTTTTTTTTCTTGTATTTATTAAGAACGTAAACGATATTTTAGATAGAAATCAGGGTCATCAGTTGTGTTTTTTAATGTTCCCTATAAATTTTATGTCCTGAGTTTTTGCGAATAAAAATGTAGGTAGTTAGAGAAAAAGGACATAATATATTGTTTGTGCAGATAGTAAACAAATGACTTCCTTTTTGTTTAAAGGGAAAATAAGTTGATAATGATCAGGTTATAAATTTGTTCCGGAGTCAGAAGAGGATGAAGGTGCTTAACCTGGAATTTAAGTCCAACATTATTTGACCACCTATTTTTCACAAGAAAACTCTTAGCGGAAAAGTCGAATACATAATTTTTGAAGGAGCTTAAAATTTGAACATTTTATACATTATTGTTAAGAGATATTTTCTTTTACCGTCGTGAGGATTACTATTAATATGCATGTATATTATTATATTTAACATTATTAACATTAAATTCTTCTTGTTTCTATGAGTCTCTAGGGATATTAATTAAAATAATCGTTCTGAGACAACTAAGACAAACTTTCTCATATACGAGTTCATAATTACTTAACCTAGTGTTTTCCATTTATTAGTTTTCGAATTTTCGTAGATACATTTAATTATTAATGAACATTTTATCAAAATTTAAAATAAAAATAACTTTTCCTCGGTGGGGAATCAAACCCGTCCTCTTTCCGTCCGTGTTTAAAGCAATTTTCTCAGGAATTAGATTTTTCTCGGAAAACGGCTTATATCGTTAGATTCGTATTTAAATAGACTATAGATTTTAGAATTTTTTAATCAAAATCATCGGAACCGTTTTCGAGAAAAAATGATTTTAAAACCTCACATGAAAATCGGTCTGAGGCAACTCAGACAAGCGTTTTCATATACGAGTTCATAAATATTTAGACCAGTGTTTTCCATTTATTAGTTTTCGTTGTTACATTTAATTATTATTGAACATTTTATCAAAATTTATCATAAAAATAACTTCTCCTCGGTGGGGAATCGAACCCGGTCTCTCTCCGTCAGCGTTTAAAACTATTTTCTCAGGAAAAGGCCTTGTTTTGATTCGTATTTAAATAGACTAAATTTTAGAATTTTTTAATCAAAATCATCGTAACCGTTTTCGAAAAAATGTTTTTTCACATTTTTTCTTTCGGGGGTAGCCCCACAAATTTGAAGCTAAAATTAATTTCTCGATTTCGGCTCGGGATATGATTTTTCTTAACTTTGTGCCAAATTTCACTGTATGAACCATATGGTTCAAACTCTATGGCTGTATAACTTATGGTGTTTGTTTTACACGTTTTCTTGCCCTATGAGCAAAAGAGTGGTGTTTAAAAATCCGTTTGGATTTTCCTCTCTCCCTTGTTATCCCTTGATAACAATATAAAGGGTTTGTTAAATGTCACATTGACATTTTGCCCTTTATCTCACCTTTTATTTTACCTCCAATTTCGTCTTTTAGATTTCTGGGTCGATGAGACAGACCTGCTGTAAAAAAGATTGCTTTATTTGTGCTAAATGGATAGAAAACTCAACAAAATTAAAATGTAGATAATAATCTGATTTCGTTTCATATCAAGGAGACATTTTATCGATCAAAACATTATATTAAATGTTCATGATCTAGCATTAATAAAAGTTGTTGTGTATTATTATTTAATGGTTACTAAGTTACTGTTTGTTTACGTCGATTTAATATGTTATGTCAAAAATATAAATTAGTCTTGTTTTGAACGAGCTTACAAAATGCAAGTTTAGAGTTTTATTATAGTGTTACATAATACTAGATACTACATTTTGGCGACGAGGATGCCGGGTAGAAAGAAGAAAGGAGTGGTGGAAGGAGTGAAAACAAATCGGAATAGCGAAAAGAACCGGCAAAGCAGACGCAAAGGAAGTTCGGAGGTTGGAAGAGATTCAGAATCAGACGATAATCAATCTTATGTCAGTGTTGATGGTATGATCTTAAATTTACCTAATAATAGTTCTAGTGGTCAGGGAGGAGGTGTCATAACTCAGGGTAATAATAAATCAAATGCTATAGGTCAAGCATTAAAAAACTTCAAATTTGAACAATTTGACGAATCTAGGGAGGAATGGGAGTACTACATATCTAGATTCGAAACAAGCTTGTTATTGTTTGGCCTGGAAGGGGCTGATTGTGACAAGTATAAGGCTATTCTTTTGTTATCTAAAATAGGGCCAGTATGCTATAAGGTTCTTTTTGATCATTTTAAACCTAAGAATGTGAACGAGATATCGTTTGGGGAATTAAAGGAAGTTTTAGACAGATTATATGCAAAGAAAGTTTTGATACAGAGTGAACGAAGAGAATTTACGTTACACACAAGAGACAGCACACAGTCAGTAGCACACTATGTTAACAGCTTAAGAGCAAAGGCTAACCGTTGTGAATTCGGTAGCACATTAGAAGAAAGAATACGAGATCAATTGTTTGTAGGAATAAATAATTCAGAGTGGCAGAAGGAGTTAATAAAAAATTTTCCCACAAATGCTGCTACATTGAAAGATGTAGAGGCAACCGCGATTCAACTAGAACAGGTCTCCTTACAACATAAGAAACTCTCTGACATCGAGAGGAACGCCGGTCCAAAATTAATCGAAGGCAGTGAGGGAGTGAATAATGTTTCAAATAGAAATAATAGTAGGTCTACGGCTAAAAGCAGTCAACAGTACAGGAACAGCGGAAAAGCACCAAGAGAGCTAGTTAAGGGGAAGCACTGTCTAGGATGTGGTGGCTTCCGACATAGAAGAGGGGAACGTTGTCAGGCGGAGGGAGAAAAATGTCTAGTTTGTTCAGGGGAAAATCACTTTGCAAGGGTGTGTTTAACAAAAGGGAAAGCGGTAATAGTTGGAGAAGAGCAAAGAAAACAAGTAAGGAGAGTTGAAGAAAGAAAAAATGAAGATTCAGAAAGCGATGAAGCGGATGCTATTAGAAATGTAAACTTACATACGGGGAACGTTAGCAAAGTAATGTTAGATGTCAAAATTAACGGTAAGAGGTTAGCTATGTTGTATGATCCAGGGGCTGCTAGAACAATAATAAGTGAAGACATTTGGAAACAAATTGGTTCTCCCAAATTGTCATATGTTCCTGGGTTGGTAGCGTATACAGGAGTTCCTATAGAAACACTTGGACAGGGACAGGTTAGGGTCCAGGCGTTTAAGAGGAATAAAGATTTACAAGTGACAGTAGTTAAACATAAGGACGTTCCGTTGTTCGGACTAGACTGGGTTCTTGAATTTGGGCTACCATTACCTGAAGGTGCAAAGCTGTGTTCTCTTTCAGAGACTAAAGAAAAGGATAACCCCCACAACATAGAATCACTGTTAACTGAATCTGAAGAGTTATTTGAGGACAAGTTGGGGACAATTGTAGGACATCAGGCAAAAGTACATGTAACGAATACAGCGAGGCCAGTAATTCACAAAGTACGGCCGGTTCCTTTTGCGCTAAGGGAGTCCGTGGAAAAAGAGCTTAAGCGGCTAGTTGAGATTGGGGTAATTGAACCAGTAGATCCATCACAGACCCCTTTGGAGTGGGCTTCCCCGATCGTAACTGTAGTGAAGCCTACCGGAAAAGTTAGGATATGCGGGGACTTTAAAGTTTCTATTAACCCGTACACAGTATTGGAAAAGTACCCCTTACCTAGATTTGAAGAAGTGACGGCTAAGCTAAGCGGAGGAAAATACTATTCAACCATCGATTTGAAAGATGCGTACCTGCAACTTATTATAGAGGAAGAGAGCAGGTCACTACTTACTATAACAACACATGTAGGGTATTTCAGATACAAAAGGCTTCCTTTTGGAGTTAATTTTGCGCCATCATTGTTTCAGCGAACAATGGATTGTATCTTAGAAGGAATTTCTGGTGTAGCTTGCTTCCTCGACGACATTATCATACAAGGAAAAACGCTAGAGGAACATAATTCAAGATTGTCAGAGGTATTACTTAGGTTAAAGGGAAGTGGAATTAAAATCCAAAAGGGGAAATGTCGTTGGGGTCAGCAGCAAGTCACTTACCTTGGTCACAGAATTGACGCAGAAGGTATCCACCCTACTGACGAACACATCAAAGCTATTAAGGAAATGCAGCCACCAAGGAATGTAACGGAGTTGAAATCTTTTTTAGGGTCAATAAATTATTATGCTCGATTTGTGCCCCATCTCCAAACCATATGTGCTCCTCTACATCGGCTAACTAAAAAACATGTCAAATGGAGTTGGATGGATGCCGAAGAAACAATTTTCAGAAAATTAAAACAGTGCTTATCATCTTCAGATACTCTTGTTCATTTTGATTCAGAACTACCACTGATAGTTAGCTGTGACGCTAGCGGAGTAGGTATAGGTGCAGTGCTGTTTCATAGGTATAGGGATAACTCGGAAAGACCAATAGCGTACGCCTCTAGGAAATTAACACAATCAGAATTAAAATATGCGACTATCGAAAAAGAGGGATTGGCAATAATTTTTGGGATAACAAAATTTAATCACTACCTTTTTGGGAAGAAATTCATTATTAGGACTGACCATAGACCACTAGAATTTATCTTTGGGGCAAATAAGGAAATACCAAAAACCACAGCCAACAGAATATCTAGATGGGCTTTAGTCTTATCAGCGTATTCCTACGACATAGAATACACGAAGGGAGTGAATAATTCACCGGCAGATGCTCTGTCAAGACTACCACTAGAGACAATGGAAACATCAAAAGCTGAAGGGATAGGAGACTTACAAAACGGCCATTTATTCCACTTGCGATTTCCGGATTTAGCAGTGACAAAAGCACAGATACAGATGGAAACAAGAAATGACGAGCTACTGCGAATGGTTGTGAAATACAAAAAACAAGGTTGGCCATCTACAAAACACGACATTACAGCTGGACTCTGGACATATTTTGAAAAGAAAGAGGAATTGTCATTCGAGGAAGGAGTATTAATGTGGCTGGGCCGCATTGTAGTTCCTAGTACAATGAGAAGAGACATTCTACAGATTCTACACGAAGGACACCCTGGCGTAACTTCAATGAAGTCCTCATCTAAATTTTATATCTGGTGGCCAGGGTTGGATAGAGATATTGAACAATTCGTTAAGGAGTGCGTGCCCTGTCAACAAACAAGGCCTCGAGAAATAGAAAGTCCACTTTTTTCATGGACGACACCAGCGAAACCCTGGAAGAGAATTCATATCGACTATGCAGGACCATTTCAGGGGAAGTATTGGCTTGTTGTTGTTGACGCTTTCTCTAAGTGGTTAGAGATTTGCCCTACGACGAGTACAACAACAAATCAAACAATTTCACTATTAAGACAAATATTCGGTCGGTTTGGGATACCAAGAAGCATTGTGTCGGACAACGGTCCGCAATTCACTTCAGCAGAATTTGATAAATTTTGCAGAGAGAATGGCATGAGACACATAAAAACAACGCCGTATCACCCCCGCTCAAATGGGTTGGCTGAGAGGTTTGTGAGGACTTTTAAGGATAAAATGAAGGCGTCAAAGAAGGCTGGACTTGACGTTAACATTGCTCTGCAGCAGTTCTTGCTATCGTACCGTAATTCGATATCTCGGGCTACAGGAAGATCACCCGCAGAGCTAATGATTGGTCGCCGATTAACGACTCGCCTAGATCTTCTCAAGCCAAATGTGGAAGACAATATCGATCAAGAACTTGTTAATCAAAAAGTCTATCATGATCGCAAGGCAAGGGCAAGATCTTTTTCGGAAGGGGACGAAGTATGGTCGCTATCAAAAGACGGGAAGTCATACAAAGAAGGGTCGGTGATTCAGCGTACAGGTGACTTATCATATCGGGTGTTGGTTGATGGACGAGAAGAACGAAAGCATGCCGACCATCTAAGAGCTCGCTACGTAACTTCTTAAAGGGGAGGGAAATGTTGTGTATTATTATTTAATGGTTACTAAGTTACTGTTTGTTTACGTCGATTTAATATGTTATGTCAAAAATATAAATTAGTCTTGTTTTGAACGAGCTTACAAAATGCAAGTTTAGAGTTTTATTATAGTGTTACATAATACTAGATACTACAAAAGTGTAAAAAATTTAAAACATTTATCAAAAAAATGGAATAAGCTTTTAAAAAATGAAATTTTATGGACATTTTGAAGCGACAAAAACCAAGCCTTCATATTTATAACTTGTACTTTAAAAGCTAATTATATACCTTTAAATTACTTTATCTACGATTGATACGAAATATAAACATTGTATCTTTGTTTAGATGCGTAGAAAGTGATTATTTGCGTACTTGTATTCATTGCGCATGCGCGTCTCATAGTTCTGAATAATTCCTCTTCTTTACCACGCTAGTGCGGTAAAGAAGAGGAATTCTTCAGCTTTACGCACGATTAGTGAGTTTGTTTACATTTAACAAAACTAATTTGGTGTTCTTTTATTAAAGTAACTGTTTATATCGAGTTTTTAGTGAAAAACAATGGGTGAATCAAGTGACTTTGACGAAAATGTGGAGAATAATAATCCTCCAGAAATAATTAATTCGGCAAAAAATACAACTAATGAATTAATGCCACCTTTATCAAGAGAGAGATACGAACTTACATACAGCAAGTTTATTTGTTTCTGTATTTATTATTTAAATCTAACCATCGTAGATAAAGTACGGTACGCAACTCGTGCGAAAACGGTATTTTGCTTTGCTCGTGTGGTTTTACTACCCTCGCTATCGCTCGGGTGCAAACTCCACACTCGCATGCAAAATGCTACTTTCCGCACTCGACGCGTAATGTACTATTATATTTAGGTGGAGATCAAAACGTGTAAGTCCATCTAAATCTCTAAATCAAATTTTCTCGCTATCACTATAATTTTCGCCTCGGGGTATGATTTTTCTGAACATGATTGCCAAATTTCGTCAAAATCGGCCCAGTAGTTTAGGCTCCACGCGTCTGCACACACGGTAGACAGACAGCGGTTTTTTAAAAACCGCTTTATTAAACTCAGGGGACCTTAAAACGTATAAAAGCATCAAAATCTTAAAATCGAATTTTCGCGCAATCACAATACTTTCTCTTTAAATGAGAAAGTATAAAAGATGTAGGCATGATGAAAAGAAAAGTCAGTAATGTCGGGAAAAGTTATTAGTCTAGGCTAGGGTCTGGACAGCGAACACGGTATTCCCTTTAGGACAGACATACAAGATGATAACTACGGTCGTGTACGTTAGGGTTATCACCACTGTGAACCACTTAGCCTCACCACCACTTAACTCTAAAACGTTTATGGAATAACCATGTTAGTACAAGTCGTAAAAATAGTTTGTAAGTAATAAATACCAGAACAGTAGACGCTATTACATGTGCGAGCTTTATAGTTTAGCCTTGATTAAAAATAATGGAAGAAGTGACATTATTCGCTACTAAATTAACAAAAAATAAATAAAAGTTTGTAGAAGGGTTTTTATATCATATATCCAGATCTAACTAATATACAATGGAAGCAGTTCAGTGCAGCTATAAGAACCTTTACTTCTGAATTAAATACAGAACTCGCTGTGTCTGTAATGAAATTTTATGAGCATTTATAGAAACGACAAAAATTCTGGCCTTCATATTTATAGCTTGTACGCTAAAAGCATTTAATGACTTTTCAATCAAAAGACATTTAGTTAAAACCAAGATCACATCGGAACAGAAAATTATGATAGATATAATTAGTAGACAATTATTTCTTTTTAATTCTCTTCTTTTAGACAATTACGTTAAACTGAAGTTTTGAAAGATAAAACATTAAACGATTATAGTAGTAAAATTATAATTAATTGTCGTAATTTATTATACAAGGATAAACAGTTACCTAAATTAATTTAAACGTTTATTGTATTTAGTTAAGATTCGGTAAGAAAATCAACTATAATTTTCATAGAATTAAATTAATAAGCTGACATTACGTATGACCAATTTTGTTTCCGAGCTTACCGAAGGTAACGGAAGCTATGTGATCGTTTTGAAGAACAAAAATATTTTATGTCTTTGATTTCAAAAATTCCAAGACGTTTCAGACATCAGGGAAACTTTTTGGTTCCGTGTCTGTCTGTCGGTCTGTCACTCAATTTTTGCGAACCAACATATCTTAAAAACTACACGTCCGAATTTAATGAAAGGTCGTGATTAGCCTATTGTTGATTGTTGATCCCATATATAAGTTTCTACCTTCTGCGCCAATTTGTTTCTATTTCACATGCGCACAAACATGCATTTATTTACACCTATAGCTTCAAAAGTACTTATCTGATTTGTGTATAGAAAACTATATATAATCCTCATATAATTATATACATATATAATTATATAACATATAATACATATATATAATTATATATTTTCTTTGGGCCGTTTAGGGTTAAATAAAATTAGCTAATTCCTCCTTTTCTTTTCTCTAAGAACAACAGCTATATTTCGCCCTAACTAAGAGCTTCTTCAGGCTATAACATTAAAAATCAAATCAAAATTTTGTATACATTTTTTTGTTTATATAAATGCAATGATGAATAAATTGATTTAAAAACTATCACTTATCTGATTTGTATGAAACTTTTGTAGTTCATCGAATGTAGTCCGCAGATAGCCCCAGATTAATTTGAACCGTCTGTGCTCTTTAAATATTGCTACTTTGATACATTAATTCATGTAAAAATCAAAAGAATTTGGACATATTAAAAATACGGAGGAAATAATTAAATAAATTAGACAATAATGGCTTGTAGAAGTATAAAATCAATAAAGTACGTAGTAGGAGAAAGATATGTGCCACACTAATTGGCAGTCTATTTTAACTGATTTCGTATGCATGCTGGTTTACAACCCTGATTTAATCACAACATACACTTTAATAATTTTGAATTATCACTTAACGATTTAATTATATTAAGTCACTGCATATACTCGTCAAATTTAATAGTTTACAATCATGCGATAATTGGGTGAACAATTTTAATAATTGTCCTTAAATAACACGTTCTGCAAAATTTATGGAACTTTCAGACACCAACAAAATGTTTCCCTGAACTTAATGTTTCGAGGTTACTGAATCTAAAGTACAAATTTCTTCTATGTGTAGTTTTCCTATGGTTGTAGATCCAATTTTTCGGCCTAACAAAATTGAGTGTTAAAATATTTTAGGTTTTTTTATTGCTTCCGGGCTTACCGAAGGTAACGGAAGCTATGTGATCGTTCTGAAGAACGAAAAATGTTCAGGCCTCCGATTTCAAAAATTCCAAGACAGAAATCCGTTTCAGACATCAGGGATCATTTTTGGTTCCGTGTCTGTCTGTCGGTCTGTCGTTCAATTTTTGCTAACCAACGTATCTTAAATACTACACGTCCAATTTTAATGAAATTCGGGTCATGAGTAGCCCATTGTTGGTCCCATATAAGTTTCATCTTTCTACGCTCATTTGTTTCTCTTATACATGCGCACAAACATTGCATTACATTTATTTACACCTATAGCTTCAAATGTACTTATCTGATATGTTTGGAACTTTTATAGTTTATCGAAAGTAACCCGCAAATAGCCTCAGATTAATTTGAACCGTCTGCGCTCTTTAACTTTTGCTAAATTGATACTTTAATTCATGTAAATAATCAGAACAATTTTGACAGGCTAGAACGGGAAAAACAATTAAATAAATTAGACAATAATGGCAAAAAATTAATAAAGTAAGTGTATGATGCGAGGAAGCTATGTGCCACACCAATTGGCAGTCTATTTTATAATTGTCTTTAACTAATTGAGTGAGTAATTTAAGAATCGCGTGACTTTTCTTTCGTGGCATTTAAAATAGGTAAAAAAAGAAATCACGATGATTATCCCTAAAAAGTGGAAGAAAATAATAGGAATATATTATCCTAATATTAAGAAAATAAGGTCAATGGTATCAAGGCCGTGATAAAACATACTGACTGACAACAAATTTAAAAAAAAAAAAAAAAAAAACAATCTCAAGGTTACACGAAGATGAAGAAAAACAAAAATAGGTAATTGCTGTCTATTTTTTACGGTTTCACGGTTATAAGGAGAGTTTTTTTTTTTTTTTTTTTTTTTTAATACCTTTATTTATAATAAATTTACAAAATAAATATAAAGTGATACACAATGATATAATTATAATTATAAGTAAGGTTCCCGTCTCTACTAAAGAGCTTAACGCTCTGCGCCGTAGAGAGGGAGTTCATAAAAAACTAATTTAAAAGCTTATTTTAGCATACCTATTTTTCACAAATATATATATAATTTAATCAATCCTTGGTTTGATATTTTGCTTATTATAAAATAAAATAAATATTTCTAAATATAAATATATAAAACAATTCAACAAATCATGTAATAAATACAATACAATAAATAAATAAAAATATTCTAGTTATAGTTACAGATTTCAATTTGTAAAGATCAATGTAAAAGATTAAAACAGAACAATGTTTATAAATATATTCATTTCCATTACAGAGTAGAGATAAGATAAGATTTAATTTTATTGATATTGCTATATATATTCTGTGTTAATCTTAAAAGTTGGGATCAGACCTAAAGAACTTTGAAATTCGTATTAATATAAAAATTAAGATACTATACTATAGTTTTAATTAATTGATCAGTGGGTGTCGGGAATTTAACTAGACAACATCTCTCGTTCGAATCATTAAAAGTAAAGCGGCGTGCTTATACGCGCAATTCTCTTATTTGTTTTAATTAAACAATCATCGTATTAATTACATTCGTTTCCGATCTTTAATGTTTCTCTATACATAGTTACACTCCTCAATGGTGTAGCGACTTTTGTGCGACTTGGTCCAAGATATGTTTTTTGAGCTTATTTTTGAAGGTGATTAGTTTAGTGTCTGTATTTTGTAAATCAAGAGGTAAATTATTATAGATTGAAACAGCGCGATAGGACCAGTGTCTTTGTGCCATGGATGTTCTACAAGTTTTTAATGAATAATGTCCTTTTACTTGGCTTCTAGTATTAGCATCATGGCTCACTTTCTGTAAGTCATGCTTGCCTTCTTTAAGGTAAACAATACATCTATATTTATAACTTTGCTCTAGAGTCATGATCGAAAGATTTTTAAAAAGTTTTTCAGTATGGTCTCTTAGATCCTTATTTAATATTATTCTAATAAAAGCTTTTTGGCGTATAAAAATTTGTTCTTTATGTGTGTCACACGCAGCTCCCCATGCTAGCAAACCATATTGAATTATTGAATCAACTAGTCCAAAATACAAATTTCTTTTTTGTTGTATATTTAATATATTTTTTAATTTAGAGAAAATAAAAGTAAGTTTTCTCAGCTTTATATTTAGGTTTGCAATGTGCGGTTTCCAATTCAAGCAACTGTCGATCATGACTCCCAAGTATTTAACAGTATGTACCCAATCTAATTGAGCACATTGACATATATTAGTATGATATTGACAATTATCTTCATGTACTCTTATATTTGCAATGACTGGCTGTGTAGACCAATGAATGGAGTAAGTCATAGCACAGGTTTTTTTAACATTAATTGTTAATTCATTTTGGTCAAACCAATTTTTAATTTTTTTGATCTGTTGCTCAGCCAACAACTTACTATCTTCCCAGTTATTAGTTTCACAAATTAATGCTAGGTCATCTGCAAACCCAATAATAGTTGATTTTTTAGAATTGTTTCGTTTATTGGCAATGTTGGAAAGTGGAGTAGAAGTATGAATAATTGACTGTTGTGTATTTTCTACTATTCTGAATAGGGAATTGATGAATATTATAAATAACGACGGTCCTAAGACTGTTCCTTGAGGGATAGAATAATTGGCTGAATAACCATCACCTATAACGTCATTAAGTTTGACTTTATATATCCTATTTTTTAAGTAACTATCGAACCATTTCAAGACTGTACCAGATATGCCTATTTCTCTTAATGCTTTGATTAATTTTTTATGCGATACGCTATCGAAAGCTTTCGCTAAGTCAATATAAACGGCTATCGGTTTTAGCCCGTTATCTAAACTATTTGTTATGAATGTTGTAACTTTATTAATGGCATCTTGAGTGTTTAAATTACTTTGAAATCCAAATTGACTTTTTGATATTATGTTATTAGTCTGTAAAAATTTATTTAGTTGTTTTTTTATAATTTTTTCTAATATTTTCGCAATATTGGATACTAGTGAAATGGGTCGATAGTTAATAGGATTATTCGTTGGTCCAGATTTATGTATTGGATGTATAATGGCTATTTTAAAAATATCGGGAAAGACACCTTGTAAAAAACTTGACTGAGCTATATAGGTTATTGGTAGGATTAGTGATTCGATATTATTTTTAATCATTGTGACAGTGATTTGATCATGACCTGGACCTGATCTACCTCTAAGATCATTAATGGCATCTTTTACATCTTTATCTGTTATATTTTCAATATTACTCCATAACTCTTCTTTATTAGTTTGTAAATTATCAAATTTATTTATTTTTTTAACTTTTTTACTATTTATATTTTTTGCCATATTTTCACCTATAGTAGTAAAATATTGTCCCATACAATTAGCTGCGTCTTTGGGGTTTTCTAAGGCGTTTATTACATTTCCGACACTATTTGCTATCTCTGGCACTAGATTTTTTTCTTTTTGATTTCTATTTGTTATTTTATTTACTTCTCTCCAGATCTTGGTCATATCATTATCACAATCTTCTATTTTTTTACTAAAGTATTCTTTTTTTGTCTTTTTTATAAGTGAGTCAAGCTTTTTACAATATTTCTTACAATAAGTTTGCAATTTTACATTATGAGGCTGTTTAGAACATTTTTTGACTAATTTTCCTTTTTTTCTTAAAGACACAACAAGCCCGTGGGTAATCCAGGGCTGTAATTTAATGAATTTTCTTTTTGGTGGATCTAAAGTTTTAACTACTGTGCTTTCAGAGATCAACTCTTCCATTTTATTTATATAACCATAGGCCGCTTTATTTGCATCAGATTCATTGGTAACAGTTTCCCATTTTTGTTGTTTTAACAAAAATTTCAACTTTTCATTGTCTATCTGTTTATAAGTAACAGGTTCTCTGTTTAATATCTCTTTATAATTGATATGAACATTTCTTTTTGTTTTTAAGCTAAATATTATAGAATAATGGTCCGTAATGCAAGTTTTTAATACTAATGCTTTTATTTGGTTTACCAATGCATCTGATGAAAATAAATGGTCTATGGTGGTACTGCTTTGAGCACTAACTCTGGTGTAATCTTTTATATGAGAAACAAGTTTATTTTCTGACATAATGTCTAAATAAGATTCAACGTCATTAGTTAAATCGTTGTTACAGTTAATATCTAAATTTATGTCGCCTGTGATTATTTTTTGAAATTTCTTTTCTTTTTTAATTAAGTTATTAAATTCATTTACGAAAGTAGTAGTGTTTCCACTTGGTGATCTATATAAGGTAAATATTTGTAGATTTTTTTTCATAATTTTTAATTCAATGCAGTTACAATTTTCTAATGGATGTTCAGTAATAATTACGTCATTGACTAATTCATCTCTTATATAGATCACCAAGCCACTGTTCTGGTTAAAATTATTTTCTGTTGTGATTATTTTATATCCCTTAATTTTAAACATATTAATGTCTATTCTCCTTAACCTCGCTTCCGACAGAATAATCAAATCAAAATTACCATCAAATTCTTTTAGTTTTAGACAAAATTCATCAAAATTTTTATTTAAACTCCTTATATTCATATGGATAAATTTAATAGAATTTTGTTCACTCATGATTTCTTTTGGTTTAAATTTTTGTTCATTAATTATTTCTAGGTTTTCTAATTCATCTAAGTGCTGCATGTTTAAAAGATCTTTGTTAGTTTAATTGTCTTGATTATCTATTTATTTCTATCCTATAAAAGTATTGATTTATGTTATATTATTTGGGTTATGTTATATGTTATGCTATATTATTTGTGTTTTTTTTTTTTTTTTTTTTTTTTTTTCTTTTCATTTTTTTCCAACATTTTAGTTTAATTCAGTTTAGTTTAGTACAGTTTAGTTTGTTTTTTAATTTAATTATGATTTTTGTCACTATTCATTTATTTAATGTAAATATATTTCTTAATTTATAAATTTCTTTATTAAAATTATAGAGGATCTTATTCTTACATTTAATCTTAATTATTTATTTTAAGTTACTTTTTAATTTAAATTATTTTTCATGAGTAAAGGAAGACAGAACGGGAAAGTGGAAGAGGATTGTGTTAAGGATATTTTTGATCAAGGTAGGAGAACAGTCAATTAAACTGAGTGGGAGGATATGACCAATCTAACGGGGAGACGATGTCGACCCTATCACTATGTGCCTTTAGCCACGCATAATCACTGTACATACAAACAAGCACTTCACTGCTAGTACTAGATCACTTTCCACGTAGCACCAACTGTCTATAGAGAAAATAAAGAAATACTTTTCACTTATAATAACCTAATTTTAACAACAACAAATAATTTGCTAATTGTGTGGCACATAGCTTCCACGCGTCCTATTTGTAATACTTTAATGATATTATCATTTTACAACCTATCAAATTTATTCAATTTCCCCCACCTATTTTTTTAAAAATCTGTGCCTATTTTAAATGTTGCTTCCGAGCTTACCGAAGGTAACGGAAGCCATGTGATCGTTCTGAAGAACGAAAAATGTTTAGGTCTCCGATTTCAAAAATTCCAAGACAGAAATCCGTTTCTGACATAAGGGAACATTTTTGATTCCGTGTCTGTCTGTCGGTCTGTCTGTCTGTCGGTCTGTCGTTCAATTTTTGCGAACCAACATATCTTAAAAAAACTACACATCCATTTTTAATGAAATTTGGGTGTTTGGTCATGAATAACCCATTGTTGGTCCCATATAAGTTTCAACCTTTTGCGCTCATTTGTTTCTCTTCCATAAGCGCTCAAACATACATTTATATACCACCTATAGCGTCAAAAGTACTCATCTGATTTGTATGAAACGTTTATAGTTTATTGAAAGTAGCCCGCAGATAACCCTTTAGATTAATTTTAACCGTCTGGGCTCTTTAACTTTTGCTTAATTGATACTTTAATTCAAGTAAAAAATCAAAACAATTTTGACACATTAAAAAAAACGGGGGAAACAATTAAACAATAATGGTTTGTAAAAGCATAAAGTCAATAAAGTACGTGATAGAATGCGAGGAAGCTATAAGCCGGCAGTCTATTTTTTATTTTTCACATGAATTAAAGTATTAATTTAGCAAAGTTTAAAGAGCGCAGACGGTTGAAATTAATCTGGGGCTATCTGCAAGCTATGGTCAACCAAGCATCCAAATTTAATAAAAATCAGATCAATACTTTTGAAGAAATAAATGTGTGTTTGTGCGCATGTTGAAGAGAAACATATGTATAGTGAAGGTTGAAACTTATATGGGACCAACAATGAGCTAATTATGACATATACTCAGGGCCGGCGCGACCGTATAGGCGAACTAGGCGACCGCCTAGGGCGCCAGGGCCTGAGGGGCGCCGCAAAATACTTGCCCACCAAGAAGTCAATGTTTTTTAAACAAAGATAGACGAATAACCTAAATTAGGAGAGATTTCAGGGGCGGATCTTTGGGGGAGGGAAGGGCGAAATCCCCCCCCCCCCCAAATACAACAATATTACGAAAAAATATCAATTGAATAAAATAAGGTTGAACATTTCTTGTTTTATTATTTTTCATACTATTTAAAACTAATAATATAATTATTTTGCTAATAAATGCTTATTGTTTATGGAGCAATAGTCAAGTTGATATTAACATTTAAAACTGGGATTCCCACTTACATATTTATGTGGGATACAAACATTAAACTATTTTGTGTTAACTTATTGCATACTATAATGGTTGTTTCTTTATATATTCAGTTGAGTGTGTATCCACTAGTACAGTTGCTGTATATAGGATGTTGTGAATGTATTTCATAATGAAGCAGAATGAATTAATAGCACAGTATAGTGTTAAAGGTAAAACATATTTTTTTTTTAGTCTAGAAACCGATTTGGTTAATAAATGTTTCAAAAATTCTGCAGAAACGATTTTAAACAAACTTTTAGGTGATTGCTTCCTAACTGAAAAAAACTCTAAATAAAGGCCCAAAATTCACCATTTTGAACCCTAACTATTTTACTTATTTTTTACCCCCAACTATTTTAACTGAACAGGTGTTAGCAAGTTATTTACATTGTAGCAGTGATTAATAATAAATTTGGGATAAATTGTGTTTTATTTGTTTTCTTCTTGTATTTCCTAAAAGTGAGTGGCTTAAATCGACAAATCGGCGTTGGCTTAGAATGATGAGGGGGGGGGGGGGGGGGGGGGCGCCATATAATAGTTTCGCCTAGGGCGCCAAGACCTCGTGCGCCGGCCCTGCATATACTAGAATGATATGAATAATTGGATTTGTCCTTTTTAAGATATGTTGGTTCGCAAATATTGACCGACAGATAGACACGAAACCAAAAATGTCCTCTAATGTCTGTAACAGAAACCCATTTTATGTGTGACTTTAAGCACAACCATTTCTTTTAAATGTCATCGCTAAAAAATAAGGCTACCCCCAGTGCTTAGTATTTGCAATAATAAAAACCGTTCTGGAAATAACACAAGTGTTTTGTTTCTTTTTTTCCACTCCAGGAAAATGTTTTGTTTCAGAAAAGAGTTTTTAAAGCAAAAAATGTTTTGACAACTGTTTCTTTTTAAAAAATGTTTTCTTGTCACAAAAATAGAGATTTTGTTAGTGTTTTTGAAAACTGTCGGTTTAGTGGAAACCAGGCTTATAACACAAATAACTGCATATTTTTCCTTAAATTCTATAAAATTTCATTTAATTATACAATCGTCATTAAGAGTTTAGCTCTTGATTATAAATTCAATCGGCTTTCAAATTTAGTATAATGTTAGCTGTCGTGCGGGTAGAGATTTGTTTTTTCTAGAATCTGTGACCATTTTAATTTCAGAAAGTTGTCCAAGGTGATCTAGTCACTATTAAGATGTTCCTGAGTCATCTTTAAGCCCACACTTATTTCTATTATAAATTAAACTGTTTTGTTTTTTTATGACTCACTTTATCATGTCTTGAATATAATTCTGGCTTGTTTATAGGTTAAGATACAGTCTTCATCTGATATAATTGTTATTCCATGTGTGGTGTAACCAAGGAGTCCAAGTCATTTCAACAACGCATTTGCAGTTTTGTGGTCACGGTCATTAGTCATATCGTATAAACCAATGCCAACTCTTTAAAGTAAATATTTTTTCCTGTTTCTTGATTCTCTTAATTATTTATTGCTTCCGAGTCTATCAAGGTAGCGAAAGCATTGTCTTCACTTTTGAGAGGTGACATTTTCCCCCTTCCAAAATCATAATTTCCTCTCGCATTTTACGTTTTAGACCTTCCTCAACAAATTTAGTTTCGTGTCTGTCTGTCGGTCTTTGTGTATCACGAATCCTTGGCACACGCATTGCAGTTTCATTCTTTACCAACTCCTTGCCAAATTCAACAATTTGTATCCGATTTTGATGAAATTTTGAAGGGTTACGTGGGTTAGACCCTAGATGGTCCCCTATATGAATTTCATCGCTCGCGTATCAATGATAGTCTCTTCGCCGGCGCAAACGTAAAATCCTCCAAAAGTCAATTTCTCGCGACCTAATGATCCGATTTCGCTTAAATTTGGAGGATAGTTGAGGATCGAACGTTTGATAATGCCATATAAATTTTATCATGACTGGATCTGTCGTAGCCATTGCACATGCGCAAACGTTAAATCCTTACCAGTCGCATAACTTCCACAATTTTCATCCGATTTCGATGAAATTTTCAGGGTTTGTACAGGTTATGCCCTATATGGTGGTATGAATGTCATTGTAATGGGATTTTTAGTAGTCACTGTGCTTCTCAGCAAATTAGGAACTCGTGCATTGTATAATAACGTTCCTCTGCAAAGCTGCATAAGGATCCAGCGACTGCGGCGGGTCACGAAGAGGACCGCCAGGCCTAGCGCGTCCTCCAAGCTCGTTCATGGCGTTAAGGCGATGGTTAGGCAGTGAAGGAGACCTAGAGCTCGATTCATTGGTTGGACAGATTAGAGACGAACATCTGTCGCAGGCAGGTCAGGAGGCAGGTCTTCGGTTCATTTTAAAAGTACCTCCTGTCTAGAAGGACCACTTTGTTCGATGAAATTTGACGTATATGTTCAGAAAAATCATTCCCTGTGGCAAAATTGATATTTGCCAAATTTAGGGGCGTTATCCTCAAAAACATTTCTCGAAAACGATTCCGAAGATTTTCATACAAAAGAAAAGAAAAATCAAACCTACATTTTTAAGTACAAATTTATAAGTTGTTTTCCTCGAAAAGATCTTGTTTCCGAGTTATTGATAAAAGAAATAAATTTGTTGATTTCCACTTTCTCACATATTTAGTACATTAGGACCTCATTAATCCGTACACGTGGTAATCCGGACGATCCTTCACGGAGAATGCAAGACCACAACAATAAAAATTATATCGCAAATCACTTCTTACGATCATTTTTGCTGACCCTGAAGACAATGAAAACTAAGAAAATGCACTGAAACTTAAAAATGTTAAAAGATGTAGTTTTCAGTATAGCTAACTGTTGGAAACTGCGATAGGAATGTACCTATGTGCCTATGTATGTTCACTTACATACATATGTGATTTCATATTGTGTTCATGCTGTACATTTAATCTATCCATACTTACAATTTTGTTAATACAAATACAGTACCTAAACATACAATTTTTGTAAAGCGATAAATTATATTTCCTTAAAAACCTCGCTAATTCAGAAATCCCACTAATCCAGATGACCCTGTGCCTAAATTCGTCCACAGGATCGTATATTACTATGTATATACTTATATTTTCCATGACTGAATTTATTAAATATGTATTATACTAATTTCTACTTTCCTTTTTGTTTTGTTCCAGGTATGAAAGTATAGCATAAAGTATATTCTTAACAACAGCAGTAAAGTATCCTCTACTCTTTGTTTTTATTATTAGTTTTACTGCCGTACATTATATAAAAAATTTATAATTATGCCCCAATATAGTCATTTTTATTTTGAGTATTATGCTAGGCCAGCAAATAATTATGATATTTTGATTTAAAAAAATATTTTAGAAAAAAGCATATATTTCGTATAATCAGTGTGCAAACATTTTTTTTTAGAAAAAAGCATATATTTCGTATAATCAGTGTGCAAACATTTTTTTTTTTTAAAGGGTGTTCGACAGCTGTATTTTAATTTTAAACTTCTGCCCTATTATATTAAAATTTTCTGCCAATTAGTGTGGCACATAGCTTCCTCGCGTCCTATTTCGTATACTTAATGATTTTATACTTTAAAGCCTATTTTTGTTAAATGTATTTAATTGTTCCATCCGTTTTTTTAAATATATCTAAATTAACATTGTTTTGATTTTCTACATGAACTAAAATATTAATTTACCACACTTTAATGAGTACAGACGGTTGAAATTTATTTGGGACTATCTGCGAGCTACTGTCGACTATAACCATCCAAAATTTCATAAAAATCAGATAAGTACTATTGAAGATGTAGGTCTAAATAAATGTATGTTTGTGCCCATGTCAAAAAAAACCGATCGTCGCAGAAAATTAAAACTTATATAGGAAAAACTATAGGCTAATTATGTCCAAGCATCCAAACATTATTAAAATCGGAAGGAGTAGTTTTTAAGATATTATGTTGGTTCGCAATAATTGAGTGACAGACCGACGAATGTATGTATGTGTGTTATAATTTTATAATCGTAGCGCCCAAAGTATTTAACCAAGAGAGTTGAAACTTAGCCGAAAAACCAATCCTTACCTGTAGAGGTGCCGCTCGGAAAATCAACTTTTTCCGCCATCTTGAACCCATTTTGCTGAGTCAGCAAAACTTTAATAAATCGTAAAAGCTAAAAAAAAGCGTAATAAATCGAAAATGGTCCTGATCGAGTTGAAATTTGGCTCGAATGTACCTCTCTGTATGACAAACAAGCCCACTAAATTTCATTTTGATTTTGGCCACCATTTTGAAGTTATAAATTTTTGAATTTTTAAACTTTGATGGTTAATAATACTGAAATTACATTTAGGTTTTTGACTTATAGCATATCGTTAGAAACGGAAAAAAATAAGGAACAAATATAAAAAAACCCGATGAAATTCTATTAATTAGTTTAAAAGTTATAAGTGAATATAATTATTTATTAGTGCGATAATTTTGATGACGTCAAAGTTTGTTTACATCTGTCAAAATACCGCCAAACTTCAAATAATTAAATAAAATATAGGTATTAAAAATAAGGGTTTTTTTTTAAGAATGATAATAAATCAGTTAGTTCAGAACGGTCACCCATCCAAGTACTGACCACGTCCAATGCTGCTTCCTCCTTCTGCAAAGCAGCGGGAGAGGCCACTTTAGTGGCCTCTGAAGTGAGGAAAAGTTCCGAGGTACCCCGTACCCGATTTTTTTAAATTTATTATTTAATTATTGAAAAAAAGTGTATAATTAATGATGTTGAATATAACCTGTTATCGTGAAAGTGCATGTTCAAGTGTAACAGGAGAGGGTGAATTATGGAGTACCTGAAATACTTGAATACTTGAATACCCAGTTAGTTACAGAAGAAAGGTAGATAAACCTGTACTTACCTGCTTATCTTGCATTCTGTTAACAAGGTGAAAAAATACACAGTAAGGTAGAATATGTAACAACCTGAGTGACTACTTTCCATTTCTACTACTACGACACGTTAGTCGTACTTACAGATTACAGAGAGAAGTAATTCACTTTATTCTGAAATACCTTGGATTATAATACTATTTAAATGTAAAAATTATAGTAACAAGTTGTTATTTGTAGTGAGGTAGGTTGTTGTATATAATATTTAACTAGGCTAGCCATGTGATAGCAATGAAATCAGTTAAGACCTATCCACTCGTTCGTTATAAAATATTTTTATAATTTTATTAGTTCATTGATGTAAATATATTTTTGCTTCCGAGCTTACCGAAGGTAACGGAATCTATGTGATCGTTCTGAAGAACGAAAATTTTTTATGTTTCCGAGTTCAATAATTCCAAGACAGAAATCCGTTTCAGACTTAGGTGACAGTTTGGTTCTGCGTCTGTCTGTCGGGCTGACGGTCTGCCTATCACTCTATTTTTGCGAACCAATAAATCTTAAAAACTACACGTCCGATTTTAATGAAATTTGGATGATAGGTCATATTTAGCCCATTGTTGATCCCATATAAGTTTGAACCTTCTGCGCTCATTTATTTCTCTTCCACATATGCACAAATATTCATTCAAATGATTTTTATGAAATTTGAGTGGTTTAATTGGATGGTTAAATGGAGAATATTAAATATTTCATATGATGGTAGGTTATAATTAGCTCATTGTTGGTCCCATATAAGTTTCAACCTCCTGTCCTCATTTGTTTCTCTTCCACATGAACACAAACATACATTTATTTACATCTATATCTTCAAAAGTACTCATTTTATTTTAATGAAATTTGGGTGGTTTGTCAAAAATAGACGACAGATAGCACTAGCTTAATTTCAACCGTCTGCGCTCTTTAAATTTTGCTAAATCGATGTAAAAAAATCAAAATAACTATGACAGATTTGAAGAAAGGGAGGAATTTAAATACATTATAGTTTGTAAAAGCCTAAAATCACGAGGAAGCTATGTGCCACATTAATTGGCAGATTATTTTTTTTTAATGGGACTATTGAAGACCTATTTATCTTTATAAGCTAGCGTTTGATTTAATTGCATCTACTTTCTTCTTGATATTTTATTTTGTTATCAGATACCTGATATTATGTTATATGGGCTAATTATGACCTAATATCCAAATTTAATTAAAATGGACTAATTGTTTTTTTTAAGATATGTTGGTTTCTCAAAAATTGAGTGACAGACCGATATAGATGCGGTACCAGAAATGTTCCTTTTGTCTGTAACGGATTTCTGCCTTATGACTTTATAATAAAAGGAATAAAAAAATACATATTCGTTCTTCAAAATAATCACTTAGCTTTCCGTTACCGTCGGTAAGCTTGGAAACAATAAAGTTTTATACACTATATAAAGCCCACGAAGAAGCTACGAAAATGTTATTAGAACTAGTAGAGCAATCAAAGAACGTAGGACTAGTGATAAATATAAAAAAGACTAAGTTCATGGCTTTTAACATTACAGATAGAGGAAATATCAAGTGCCGAGATAATGAAATAGAATCGGTAGAAGATTTTATTTACTTGGGCTCTTTAATCAGTTCGAAAGATTATGACGATGGTGACAAAGAAGTTAGTCGTAGAGTATGTCTTGGGTGGAGAGCTTATAATAAATATCGTCACTTGTTCAGGTCTGGAGTAGACTTAGCAGCAAAGAGGAGACTTTGGGCAATGTGTGTAAGGCCAGTCCTTCTATATGGCAGCGAGACGTGGACACTGACTAGCAAAGTAATAAAGAAGATGAGAGTGTGTCAAAGAGCTATGGAAAGAAGCATGCTAGGCTATACAAGAAGGGATCGAAAAACAAATACGTGGATAAGAGAATTGACGGAAATGGAAGATATAGGAAAAACTCTGATAGACAAAAAATGGAACTGGGCAGGACACATAGTGAGAACGGCTGATGACAGATGGACGAAAAAGATATTAGGTTGGTATCCGATGGACAGGAAAAGAAATAGAGGCAGACCGAGAGTAAGTTGGGATGAAGAGATGAGTAAATGTTGTGGGGGAGCATGTTGGCCGAGGATTGCACTCGACAGACATGAGTGGAAGAGAATGCGAGATATTTATTCGGTTGTATGGCTAGTTAAGAATTAGTTACTGATATAAATAGCGAGTAAGATGCATGTGATATTTCTTTTTTATGTAGTATATAAGATAGTATATATAGGTTTATTGTAATTATTTTTGTATTTATATATAAAATCAATTCGTTTATACGGTTAACCAAAAGGAAAAAAAAAAAATAAAATAAAATAAAGAAAAAGTATGCGAATATAACGCAGCAAATTATTTAAGTGAAATGTATACTTATCATTAGAAGATTTTTATGTTTTATTTTTTGTTATTTTAAATTAAATTATAACTATGATGTTTATTTATTACTATATGAAACTATTTATTATGTTTATATGAGTCTCTAATATTAGCTAAGTAGAGTTATAGAATATCATTTGCTTATCATTGTTTTGTAAATAAGAATATGTATAAAAAAAAAAAAAAAAAAAAAAAAAAAATGAATAAATAAATAAGGTAACTCCAAAACCCAATTTAGGGTGCCACGGCGAAAGGCCGATTTGAAAATGTGTAGAATAAATTGTTATGCATATATGTTAGTATAAAATTGTATATTTTCAATAAATGGCAATTATTATTATTATTATTATTATTACACTATATAAAATTGGCTGCCAATTAATGTGGCACATAGCTTCCTTACATCCTATCACGTACTTTATCGATTTTATGCTTTTACAAGCCATTATTGTCTAATTCGTTTGTTTCCCTCGTTTTTTTTTTATCTGTCAAATTTGTTTTGATTTTTTACATGTATTAAAGTATCAAATTAGAAAAAATTTAAGCGCGCAGACGATTCAAATTAATCTGGGTCTATCTGCGGGCTACTTTCGGTAAATTATACAAGTTTCATACTTATAGATTAGATTGGTACTTTTGAAGCTATAAGTGTAAATAAATGTATGTTTGAGCGCCTACGGAAGAGAAACAAATAGGCGCAGAAGGTTGAAACTTATATGGGACAAACAATGGGCTAATTATGACCTACCATCTAAATTTCAGCAAAATCAGACGAGAAGGTTTTAAGATATATGATGGTTTGCAAAAATTGAGCGACAGACGGACACGGATTTCTGTCTTACAATTTTTAAAATCGGACACATAAAAAATTTTCACATTAAAAGATTCCGTTACCTGCGGTAAACTGGGATGCAAAATAAGTCTTAGAAGATTTGGTTTTAATAAAATAACTGATTTAAGAAGAAATCGGGGAAAAATGTAATATATATGGGACAACCTTGCGGACCTAATTATTACATTTCTAGTACATTACTTTAATTCTTTCTTCTTTATCTACGGTTTTTTTCCTCCGACACCAATATCGGTCACGGTTGAAAGTGGTAAAAAGTACAGTTATTAATGGTGAGATATTGTTTTTATTTTTTTATTTAATGTTATTAAGTGAATGACGGTAAAGTTATTTCTTGTATAATATCTTTCGGATGATTCATTCATCTGTCAATGAACTAGACTTTGAACCAGGTTCCAATGCTTTATCCTTTCTTGGTTACCTGATAGCTGATTCGTTGCAGTAAGTCGTCGCAGTCCCTTTCAATACAATACCTTTGTAATATCTCAAGTATTAGCTTGTTATAACTTCCTGTCTCTAAACGTTGCAACAAAAAAATGTATTTTACTCTCGTTCCAGCTTAACTAATCTACAATTGTTCTGTTTAACAGCTTTAGTGAAATTATAGCAGTTTTGTAAAAGAAGAAAAGATCTGTTAAAAAGTAAAAAAAGGTTGTTCTAAGTGCATGGGCGTCCGTCTTAATTTTTCATAAGGTGGGCTAGCTTTTCTTTGGCAGGGGCTTTAATTTTGTTTTGGAAAAAGAAACGTCTTAACTTTGATTTTTAAAGCTATTTGACATACTCTAGCCTTTTTAACCTAGTACAAATACGAGTATTTTAAAATTTTGTCCTTAAAGAAATTATTTATACAGGGTGGTCCAAAAGTCTCCCCCTCCCCTCTTAACTTTTGAACGGTTTGAGATAAATTAATGAAACTTGGGGGATCTCTATCATGCAAAGGGAAGTTAGTTTTCATGCAATCGCCCACTAGGGGCAACCACCCAGTTTGCCCCCAGGCCACCCAACTTCAAAATTTCAAATTAGAATGTATATTTTTCATAGCATATTTGGATTCTACAGAGAAAAATAATGAACTTTTAATTAAATTAAACTTTTTTTTCTATCTCCAATATTTTGCCCCCTGCGGGGGGGGGGGGGGGGCAAAGATAGCAAAATTACCCTTCCGAAATAGTAAAAAAAACAACACTTACATCGTTATAAAATCTAAACGGTTAGAAATAAAGTAATGAAACTTGGGTGATCTGTACCATGTGAAGGTAAGTGTGTATTCATCCACTCGCGTACTTGGGGCAACCACTATTTTGCCCCCAGGTGCTGAAATTTACCAATTTTATACCTTTGCCCCCTTATAGGGGGCAAAATATTTGAGATTGAAAAAAAAGTTTGAAGTAAAACATTTTAATTTTTCGCCGTAGAATCTAAATCTGCTATCAAAAATATACACTCTAGGTTAAAATTTTGAAGTTACATGGCCTGGGGGCAAAATGGGTGGTTACCCCTACTGCGCAATTGCATGAAAACAAACTTCCCTTTACATGGTAGAGATTCCCTAAGTTTCATTAATTTATCTCTAACCGTAGAATGTATATTTTTGATAGCATATTTGGATTCTACGGTGTAAAATAATAAACTTTTACTTGAAACTTTTTTTTTCCACCCTAGAATCCAAATATGCTATCAAAAATATACATTCTAATTTGAAATTTTGAAGTTGGGTGGCCTAGGGGCAAAGTGGGTGGTTGCCCCTACTGCGCGATTGCATGAAAACAAACTTCTCTTTGCATGGTAGAGATCCCCCAAGTTTCATTAATTTAATCTCAAACCGGTCAAAAGTTAAGAGGGGGGAGACTTTTGAACCACCCTGTATAGTCTTTCTGTTAATATTGTTACATTTAAGTTATGGTTTCTTTCGTTTGACGAGAAAGATCTAAAGTGGTCAACAACTGGTTAATCACAAAATAAACAAGAAGCAGGAAACACGTAATTTTGTTCTTAATTTCATAATGATTAATTAATTACTTAAATATTTTAAATCCTGTTCTGTTTAAGGGTGACTAATCATCTAAAATTGTGTCATTTCCTCATTTAGAAGACAAATACAACCAAGGTTGTTGATTTCAGTTGCAAATTCCATTTAGATTTCATTAAATCATTGAAAATTAGCATGTTAATATTGACAATTGTAACGCCTGTATTAACGTAATGGTATTTCATTATTTTGTTATGAATATTAATTATGATATAGAGAAACAATAGTATTATTAGAAATTATTCCGAATATAAATAATATTAATATGATATGACTATAAATATTATTTACAGGTTTCCTACTTTTCTGGTACTAATGAGATGTATTTTTAATTTTTACCTCCAAATTTGGGGGTGCCACCCCCAAAACTATGAAAAACTTAAAAAAAAAAAAATTCTCGAAAAGAGCTCCGATGATTTTGATTAAAGAATTCTAAAATTTAGTCCATTTAAATACGAATCTAACGATATAATCTGTTTTCCCGTAACAAATCTAGTTCCTGAGACAATAGCTTTAAACGCGGACGATAACAAACCGGGTTCGATTCCCCGCCGAGGAGAAGTTATTTTTATGATACATTTTGAATAAAATTTTCAATAATAATTAAATGTACTTAAGAAAACTAATAAATGGAAAACACTGGGCTAAGTAATTATGAACTTGTATGTAAGAAATTTTGTTTGAGTTGTCTCGGACCGATTTTTGTTGTTTTTTTCTTATGTATTTAGACCAGAAGGACTGTCTCGTGCTTTGTACCATGTCGTTTGATAATTAAGCTATTTTAATAATGAGTTGTGGTTTGTTTATTGAAATTTACAAGCCCCAAAAGAGAAGAAAACGTAGAAATTGGGTCTGGTCGCTGTTACAAAGAAGGAATTATTATGGCCCAGATGAGTTCCGACGCGACGTCCGATGACATTGGGTTAGTGTTAGATGGAAAATTAAGATCCTCTTACCACAGCATGACAAAAATGACACGAAGTAGACAGATTCAGGGGACCTCAAAACGTGTAAAACCATCAAAATCTCAAAATCGAATTTTAGCGCCATCACTATACTTTCTCTTTATATGAGAAAGTAAAAACGGTTGAAAAGCTGGAAAACAAACTCATAAATAAGCGGGTTTTCTCTACTTCATTATCGATGCTGAAAGTAAAATCCCTGTTTGTTTACATTTGTAAGAAAATGTTTAAATAGTTTAGCGAATGTGTGAGTTTAATATTAACCCGGCTGAATCCAGAGACCAACAGATTGGAACTCTGGGATTTGTCTAAAATAACTCTGTTTATACCACAATCCAGGGCAACAGTCCAACTAGAATATTATTATCCAATCGAATTTTTCGCGGCTTCTTCTTTTAAAAAGGCGTAACTAAATACTTTATTTTTAGGAAGTATATCTGTGTTTTGCTTCGTTTTAAATAGCGTTTTTTAATTTTTTTAGACCAATTTACAACTCTAAATTTTTATTTCTTTCGTTAAGTGGAGTTATGTATTATGGCTACAAGTTATTTTTCTCACTTTTACTTCAATGCTACAAGTATGATATCGGTTCGAGGCATCTCTGACTACAGTTTTTCATATATACGAGTATATACGTGTGTCCACGGATAGAGTTGACCTATACTTGTAAATTACAAAAAATTTCAATTTTCAAAGAAAAGTCACTCTTCATAAAATGTCCTGCTTGTTCATAAATGAAGATTTATAGTATTACTTATTGTTCAAAATGTACCCTGTACCCAGGGTATATATATATATATATATATATATATATATATATATATATATATATATATATATATAATGTAACCATATATGTATATAGTGTAAAACCCGGAACTGATTCCGGGTTATTCTTATCATGGATGATAAGAAATAAATATTTATATAATGATATATATTGAAATAGATTTTTTAAAAAGAATTTTCACGTCTTAATCGTTTGGTTAATGAGTGACACACAGTCTGTATTCATATCATACGTGCGATATGAGTCAATCTTTAACTTTACTTTTATATTTTTAAACATAATAATAGTCAATGGTAAAATTTTGTTTTTCAATGAGAAATATATGAAATGAAATCATTTTTGTTTCTAGTAAGTACGAGTAAGTACTTCGGATGTTCATACTCAAAGTTTGTGATTATAAGAGGGCCTGTAAATATTGTTTTATGATTATATTTACCATGATGGGACGTGCCCATGCCCATATCTATTCAAGGAATCCTCGTATCTTAATGCTCTTTCTCTATACTATCTTCCGATGGTGACGTAGTATCTTCAAATTTGGCGAATTTAAAGATAACACCTTCTACATATGAAACATGAAATATGAAGATAAAACACCATGCATCTTCAAATTTGACGTTTTTTGAACAAAAATATGCATCTCTGCGGTCCAATGATATTTCCGGGAGTTGATATAAAATAGTCAAATTGTAAAAAAAAATGTTGAGGCCGTAACTCGGGAGCCCCAAAATTTTTGAAAATTCGAAGTTTTGTATCATAGACATATTACATATTTTTGTTAAAAAAAATAAAAATAAGTAATAATAATGTACTTATGAATTCTTATGACCGAAGAAACCCTTTTAGTAACTTGCTGGCAAGTACTTGACGGGAGTTTTTTTTTTTTTGTAATTTGGTACACATTTTACCAATTTCCAGTACGAGTTTGACAATGTTATCCACCAAAACGTAAGCTACAAATGAAATTTGGAATTTCAAGATGGGAAATTCATCACCTATTCGATGAGGCGAACATTTTTTTTTTTAAATACAATTTTTTTAGTTAAACTAACAGCAGCATCGCTATGAAGTAATAAAGATCGTTAAAACTATAATAATTAAAATTTTTCAAATTTATTTTGTAAATTACACTGGTTCTTTTTATTTTTTTCTTTTTTTTTCTTTTGAGTTGATATGAAAGTTTGCTTTACATTTTGTTATTAGTTTTATTTTATTTTGAGTTAGTCCTTATATAATTAAAATGTACTAACACACGTTATTTTTATTTGTGTTAGAAAAAAATAAAAATCTGTAGGCTCTGTCGCTTAAAAATGAAGGAAGTTAAACTATATCAGTTGGTTTATCTATAATGCTCGCGTATGTAGACACTTAACACGATAAAGCTCTAGGTCTTATTACTATTAGAAAAAAATATCTTCTTTATTTACAATTATAATCTCTCAATTATAATAATTCCAAATCTATAAAGTCTTCGTTTTTGTAATATTATTAAAATCAACACCAATTCACATATCTTCAGAATTGACAAATCTAATTATATATTATTTAGTTTATTTTTAACAGGATGGAGTTAAATGTCATGCTATACAAGCAAACACTGAGTTATTTTATTACGCACCAAGTTCCTTGAAATAATGATGCGAATTGGCCACCAACGTTAATAGAAGAATAATATAATAAAAAAACAATACATTTTTTATTTTCAAAAACAATAGTTTTCAGCCTCTCGGCCAACATCAGTGGTAGTGTTACTATTATTACTGTGTTACTTACTAATTATTTCTGAACATGTTATAAAAATGTATCATGAAAACATAAATTTTCCTCTGCACTAGATTTTTCCCGGGAAAACAGCTTACATCATTAGAGTCGTATTTAAATGGACTACATTTTAGATTATTTTTTTAAATCAAAATCGTCGGAACCATTTTCGAAAAATATTTTTCTGTTTTTGAGTTTTGAGGAACAGCGCCCCAAAAATGTTCTCCATTTCGTCTTGGGATATGATTTTTCTGAACACGTATGACATATTTCGTCAAAATCAGCCCAGTAGTTTAGACTCCACGCATCTGCACAGACAGACGAGACTTTAAAAAAAAAAAAAAAAAAAAAAAAAAAAAAAAAAAAAAAAAAAATTACTCTTTTGGATTCAGGGGCCCTCAACGTGTAAATACATCAAAATCGAATTTTTCTCGTCATCATAATACATTCTCTTTATATAAGAAAGTATACATAAACAATTATTCGTTGTAAATGATTAACTCTAATGACATGTGATAGGTTGAAAGGAAGCTATGTGCCACACTAATTGACAGAATATTTTAACTTACAAATTTCGAAATTTTATTAACATTTTCTCAACTCAATATTTCTTTTTTTCTTCGTTCCTTCTTAGTTTTCTCTTCGTTTCTTCTTCGTTTTCTCTTCGTTTACTTCTTCTATGTGGCACTACAGTTCGAGTTCTCCAGACTTCTGAAACACAACAGCTTCAAATATCATTCGTTGTGAAAGCCGTAGTTCTCACTAGAAAAAAATAATACTTATAGCTTAATGTTATGAAAAAAGCTTGATTTTTATCTTATCCATTATTGTTTGGACCTCATAGATTAATGATCTTTTGTAAATACAAACTCATAGAGCCTAATCTATTATTCTTCTAAATCGACTCTGGTGAAACCACTAGGTTCTATAAATCGTTCTGAATTTCACCGTAACTCCGTCACAGAAGGGGTTTTTTGTTTATAGTCTATTCTGAGTGAATTGTCTTGTAAAACCAAATAGTTGCTTAACCTGTGGAATGTTTATTGAAACAAAAAACATTCGATGCATTGTCGTTTGTCGTTTCTCGTTCGTCAAATCAATACAACAGGACGTCTTCTATTTACTTCACCGTTCCTCAATTGTTTTTTAAAATCCCCGCTAATGTATTTTGACACAATTGATTTAACCGTTATTCCATTCCGCAATTCGTTGGTTATTTTAAATAGTCTGAGTTGTTTTAAATTGCAATTGTTTTAAATACTATGGGCAAATAATTGTTGTTTTATGCTTTTATATTTTCTTTAACTGTTTTCCTTTGTTAATTTATTTTATTTGTCGTAGGTACAGCTAATAACGAATTCGTTGTTTTTCTTTTTTTTATGTGAACCGATGATTTTTATTTTTTTGAGAAGTTAGTGTCCTAGAATTATTAACTAGAAACTAGAAATTAACTATTTACCAGGGCTTTAAGAATTTTTTAAGGAAAGCCAATAAACATTTAAATATTATTATATTTAAAAAAATCGGTCCGAGACAACTCAGACAAACTTTCTCATATACGAGTTCATAATTATTTAGCCCAGTGTTTTCCATTTATTAGATTTCGTATGTAAATTTAATTATTATTGAGCATTTCATTAAAATTTATCATAAAAATAACTTCTCCCGGGCGGGGAATCGAACCCGGGCTCTCTCGGTCCGCGTTTTAAGCTGTTTTCTCAGGAACTAGATTTTTAATCAAAATCGTCGGAACCGTTTTCGAGAAATAATTTTTTTTCATGTTGTTTCAGAGTTTTTGGGGGGTAGCGCCCCTAAATTTAGAGCTAAAATTCATTTCTCGATTTCGCCTCGGGGTATGATTTTTCTGAACATGTATGTCAAATTTCTTCAAAATCGGCCCAGTAGTTTAGGCTCCAGGCGTCTGCACAGACGACAGACGACAGACAGACGACAGACAGACAGAAATTTTTTAAAAACCACTTTTTTGGACTCAGGGGACCTTAAAACGTGTAAATCCATCAAAATCTCAAAATCGAATTTTCGCGCCATTACAATTCTTTCTCTTTATATGAGAAAGTAAAAATGAAATAAAAACAAATAACATTTACAAAAAAGGATAAATTATATCAAAAACAAATACGTGTGGTGTCGCGGGACACCGGGTAGGAACGAAGTTTTTGGTGGTGTTTTTCAGTGTGTAGAATATTACATTTATCTGTGTCTAATGTGTGTTTAGTGTTGTGTGCGTGTTTTGATATAGCTGTGTTAGTGTTGTTGTTTGAGATGTCTTTGATATGTTGATGAAATCTGTTTTTGAATTGTTGTGAAGTTTCTCCTATGTATGTTGCAGGGCATTGTTTACAGTTAATTTGGTATACGACGTTACTTTGTTGCAGAGGAGGGATGGAATTTTTGAGTTTGGAGTATAAAATTGATTTTAGAGTGGTGGAATTTTTTTGAGCTATTTTGATATTATTATAAGGATTTGTTCATTAGTGTGTTTTATGTAGGGCAGGGTGTAGTATTTAGCTAAAACGGGAGGTGTCGTATTTTGTGAGGTATTGTTAATGTTGTTATTGTGTTTTTGGAGTAGTTTATTAATTATTCTGTTGGGGTAATTATTTTTATTAAGTGTATCTTTTATAAATGTTATGTTTTCGTTATGAAATTGTTTATCAGAGTTTACTTTTTTAAATCGTTTTTACTTTTTTCATTTTGACCATTTTTCTCTAAATTTACAGTATTTCTAACATTCAAAACCTGAAGAAGCCCAGGTTCCCTAGACGAAAGCTTGTTCAATAAAATATAATAAGAAAAGAAAAAAGGACTTTCATTCCAAACAACAACGAACTCCACAAAAGTAGTATTCTCGAGGAAGCAATGTGCCACACTAATTGGCAGACTATCAGAGATATAAAATGAGTCTTTCTTTAGAATGCTCTAAATGTGTCGTTACCTTCGACATGTTAAAGCAAAAATCTTTTGGGTTTTTTGTGCTGCTTTCTATACATTCAAATCATATATGTACATTGTACATACCTATATAAAACACATCTATGTCATTTATATATTATGTATAAATAAAATCAATATGTAAATTAACAATTATGGATTTCATTGGCAATCATTTCATTTGACATTTGTAATAACATAGTTGCATGAATGTAAGTTATGTAAGTATTATGACTTAAGAAAAAATAATCCCTCTTAATTATTTTTTTTTTATTATTCTTACGCTGGTCAACTAGCCAAAGAATATGTTCTGTGACCATTATTTTTTTAACACAAGTTAATAATAAGGGCAAATAATTCGAGGAATCACGAGATGCGGGTAAGGATATGGTGGTGTAATAATAGGATAATTCCAAGAGATGCATTATAGGATGAAGTAAAATAAGCACTACAAAGAGTACTGCAATTTGTAAAATACACATGCACACACAGATATATACATACAGGGTGTCCCAGCTAATATGGAACAGTGAAATATCTCCAGAACCATGATAGATAGAAAGATGTGGTTTTCAGGGTTCAATAATGGCTACGTGGTTTACATAATAAAAAAAAAAAAATGTAAATAGGAAGCCATATTTTTTTTAGACTAGATTTGGATTCTATGGCTAAAAATAAGAATTTTTTACTCATGAAAATTTTTCACTCCGAGCATTAGTTTGCCGTCTGGAGTGCACTGAACCTGCTAAAATTGAAACTTTAAGTCCATTTTACAGCTAAACTAATGGATTTAGGAAAAAATTCAAGATATAAAAATTTCTAATTTTCAGTCATAGCAATACAAAGAGTACTGCAAATCCTAATCCAGTCCTAATCCTAATCCAGTCCAGAATCCTAATCCAGTCTAAAATACATAGCTTTTTTGTAACCGTTTTTGCCAAAAAAAGGTGTTCACCAGGGCTCAAAACGTGAAAAAATTTCCAATATTGCATGATTTTAAGAATGGATTTGAATTTTACGGAAAAAATAAGCATATTTGGTAAATTTTGTCCTAAATCCATTAGTTTAGCTGTAAAATGGACTTAAAGTTTCAATTTTAGCTGGAACAGGGTTCTCCAGACGACAAACTAATGCTCGGAGCGAAACATTTCCTAGAATAAAAAATTCTTTATTTTTCTGGAATACACTATATTTATATTTAGTGTGTCCTAAGATTGCGTATTTAAGAGGAAAACACTTTCTTATTTTTGGATTTTCGAAAAACAAAAAAAACATTCTTCATAGAAACTTCTATTGGTTCTTAAAAAAATTCATTCAAAAAATAATTTGTTTGAAAATTCCTGAAATAATCAGTCGCAAAAAAATAAAATTGTCAATTTTATGTTTACAAAACTATGGGTGACTCAGTTCTCTTGGTTAATCGTTTAATATCTATCTTTCCTTTGAAATATCCCGAAAATATTCAGTCAGGAATATTAATTTTAAAAAGATATTATTTACGAATTTAATGCTTAATCGCTGTTATTCTAGCTTAGTAAGCTTATAAAAATCAATATGAAAGGGTACCGCTCAATAAACAGTAGAAATGCTAAGCTAACAAAACATCCAGTCCTTCATCTATTATACAGAAGTAGGGGGGGGGGGGGGGAGGGGGGGTTGTAATATCATAGTATGAATAACGAATTCAAATTACGTTAGTTTAGCCACACTCTCTTCTTTAGAAAATGAAACAAGTTAAATCGATAATTCAGCGCGATTTTAATCGCACTTTATTTCGCACGCATAGAATAATATCAACAACATCTGCGATAACCCCCTACAGATGACTCACAAACCCTCTGACTAACTTTTTACGAGATTGTTATTTCGCACTCTTTGTTATGTTTGTGACTCAATGTTGATGCGTATGATAATTGAATAAGAATACAGACAGAATGACTACCTGACCTGACGCTATTCAGGTTTCGATACCTTAATCCTTTTATACAAGATATGGGAGGGGTTTTTTAGATGACGAAACCATAGTGGGACTTGAATGAATAATAGTAGCAGATGGTGAGTGTCAAATATGTAGCGAAATGCTACTCTTTGCTTCCTTCCGTTTTCGTATAGTTTGTAGTCAGACAAGAATACTTTGTAGTTAGACAAAAAATACTTTGTAGTCAGACAAGAATACTTGGTAGTCAGACAAGAATACTTGGTAGTCTGACTAGAATACTTTGTAGTCCGACAAGAATACTTTGTAGTCAGACAAGAATACTTGGTAGTCAGACAAGAATACTTTGTAGTTAGACAAGAATACTTGGTAGTCAGACAAGAATACTTTGTAGTCAGACAAGAATACTTGGTAGTCAGACAAGAATACTTTGTAGTTAGACAAGAATACTTTGTAGTCAGACAAGAATACTTTGTAGTCAGACAAGAATACTTTGTAGTTAGACAAGAATACTTTGTAGTCAGACAAGAATACTTGGTAGTCGGACAAGAATACTTTGTAGTTAGACAAGAATACTTTGTAGTCAGACAAGAATACTTTGTAGTCAGACAAGAATACTTGGTAGTCAGACAAGAATACTTTGTAGTTTGACAAGAATACTTGGTAGTTAGACAAGAATACTTTGTAGTCAGACAAGAATACTTGGTAGTCAGACAAGAATACTTTGTAGTTAGACAAGAATACTTTGTAGTCAGACAAGAATACTTGGTAGTCGGACAAGAATACTTTGTAGTTAGACAAGAATACTTTGTAGTCAGACAAGAATACTTGGTAGTCAGACAAGAATACTTTGTAGTCAGACAAGAATACTTTGTAGTCAGACAAAAACACTTTGTAGTCAGACAAGAATACTTTGTAGTTAGACAAAAACACTTTGTAGTCAGACAAGAATACTTTGTAGTTAGACAAGAATACTTTGTAGTTAGACAAAAACACTTTGCAGTCAGACAAGAATACTTTGTATAGACTGACAAGAATACTTTGTATAGACTGACAAGAATAAGTTTAAAGTATAGATGTAGAGATAGATGTTTATAAACATATGTGTATGTGCGTCTGCAGCGCAGCACTTGTCGGTCGCAGGATGTGTTCAAGCTCTATATAACTCAATGAAAACCAGAAGTGTCTCTTGTCCCTTGCGTCTGTCACTATCGCTGTGATAGAGGATGTCTATTTTTCTAATATTATTGCAAAGGAGATTGTTTATATAAAGCCCAGATAGTACCAACGATGTATTAAATACTTTTATAAAGTCCATGTTCAAGCAATTTTTAGTACCTTCTTATTAGCAAACTCTCCGATTAAAATAAGTTTTTCTTATTCTGGTTGTAAATCATCCAATATTTTCTTTCCACTTTAAATTATTGTCAACAATTACTCCTACACCTAAATATTTCATTTTTATTATTTTATTTAAATATTAAGCCATACTTAATGCACTCACACAGTGTAAAGGGGTGACCATAATCAGAATGTTGACACGAAGTTGTGCGTGTGCGCATGTATTCACGTCGAGAAGTATGTACATTTGTGTTTTTAAAGTTTTGAGATTAGAGGAGTAAAATGGTGATAACGGTATGGTAAATGGACGAACGATATGAATGGATAAACAATATGAATAGATGAATAGATGGGGATAAACAATAAAATACATAGCTGGTCATTAATTGCAGATTAGGTGATTTTAAAAACTTTTTTTCAAAAGATTTTTTTTAAAGTTTAGAAGAACTGCTTTTATAGTTAAAAAATGTGAAGCGTTTAAAATGCTTTGTTTTTGGAACGAAGTTCCTTATAGCACCTTACACCGTTGCCGAGCTCGAGAGTGAATCCGAAAATAACGACCGTCACAAAACCAATTGTCACGAATTCGACCGTTGACGATAACTTGAGTAAAGATGACCGAGTTAGTTGAAATTTGGTACACATGTTCATTTTACCAATACCCAGGATGAGTTAATTGAAGAACGTTATCCGCTCAAGCGTTCGCGCACAACGCTTGCGTAAACAAAACTTCAAATGTAAAATTGGAATTTTAGGACGGGAAAAAATTCCAACTTCATCTATTTAATGAGACAAATAACTTTTTTAAATATTGCTTTTTAGTAAAACCAACACCGACTCCGTTATAAAGTGATGAAGATCGTAATATTATTAAAGTGGACCTAAATCTTTAAAATAGAGAAAGAACGTTTTTTCCGATATCTTACGTTCTAACGTAACCATTTTAATAAAACTTCATACACATCGTCTGAAGTACAATTGAAACAGGCATGTAAATTTATGTAAATTTCAATCTGATACAAGCAGAAGTTTTTGTGTAGGGAAGTTATATTATTTTAAATTAGTATGCCCGGTAGTTAGAGAACAGTCCTATTTTAATCCAACATCCTTTAACAAACATACTCTTTAACTATAAACTCATCATGATCAACTTTTTTCTTATATTCAATATATATTTATAGTAAGACGCTTGCTTTAATGATACAATAACAATTTTCTTTTCATTTTTCCTTAAGTCTGCCAGGTACAAACAGTTTGTTACTTTTAATTTTGTCTCTTTTCTAACTCCGTCATGTATAAGTAGTTAGCAATGTATACGTACTTAGCAGTGTGATTTTATAATTTATATTTAATGAAAAGGTTAAGGAACTTCGTTCCTACCGGGTGTCCCGCGACACCACACGTATTTCTTATCCAATTTCTGTTGGACGTGGTTAAAAGTTGATAATGGTATGGTAAATATGGACGAATGATATGGACAAATAGACGATTTGGATGGATACATATATGGGGATAAACAATAAGATACATAGCTGGGCATTAATTGCAGATTAGATAATTAAAAAAAAAAAATATTCTAAAGTTTTTTTTTTTTGTAAAAATATTTTTGTCTTAAAGTTTAGACGAACTGATTGTATAGTTAGAAATCCGTGAAGCGTTTAAAATGCTTTGTTTTTTTTTTTTATCCAATTTCTGTTGGATGTGGTTGAAGCCGAAGCCTTACAAACTACTCTTATTGTTTCGGCTGGTTTCATTTTCACCGGGTTACTAGAATAGACATGTCAAGTTTTTAAAACTCAATATTAGAACTAGAGAAGTTAGGGATAAGGGTTTTGTTTAATCTGGTTAAGTTCTGTTTCATTTCAACTCGTAAATTAATTAAGTTTAAAAGCTTACTTTCTCCATATATACGTGACAGTTCTATCTGTTGCATTGTAAATTAGTTTTTCGTTTTCTTTTGTTCTTTTACTTCCGAGCTTACCAAAGGTACCGGAAGCTACGTGATCGTTCTGAAGAACTAAAATATTTTTGTCTCGTCCATGTTTTTTATATCTGTGCTTACTATATCTGTTCCTACATTATTTTTATTATATACCTTTTTCTTATTTTTATAATAATAAAAGCCTTTATCTATAATCTTACTAGGCATCGCGTGGCTCTATCATTGAAGTGAGCGTATTGCAATAAAATACTGAATATTAAAATTTGTTATTCATGATGAATGTCATAGTTGAAGATAAGTGGAAGAGGGTCGTGTGAGGTAGAGTGGGGGTTCTCGGTACAAAGCTTTACTTCCTAAACAAACCTACACATAGTACGACTATAAGAATCTTAACCACCCGTAATAGCTTTTAAACTAATATTATAAATGTATCACTTCATTACTCAAATACTACTGCTTGTATCAAGTGAAATCTTACATACTTGTTTCAATTGCACTTTAGACGATGTATATGAAGTTTTATTAAAATCGTTACATTAGAACGTAAGATATCGGTAAAAAGGTTGTTTTCTCTATTTTAAACATTTAGGTCCGCTTTAATAGTTTTAGCGATATTTATTAATTCATAGCAGTGTCGTTGTTGGTTTTACTAAAAAATTTTATTTGAAAAAAATGTTCTTCTCATCGAATAGGTGATGATAGAATTTTTTCCTGTCCTGAAATTCCAATTTTAAATTTGAAGCTCACGTTTACGCGAGCATTGCGCGCGAACTCTTAGACTGATCGCGCTGTCCAACGAACTTAGCCTGAGTATTAGTAAGAGGATCATGTATACCAAATTTCAACTAAATCTGTCAACTTTTACTCAAGTTATCGTCACACGCGTAAACGTTACTGACAGACAGACAGACCGACCGACAGACAGACAGACAGACAGACAGACAGACAAGATGCATATTTCGTTGAATGTAAGAATCTCGCTTACGCTCGCTTCAATTATATACTTTTTTTTTAAGCAAGAGAACTACAGTCAGATTATCTAAAGTTTTGACTTTTGACACTCTGATTGGTCAACCTAAATGATGAAAAAAATAAAACCACTAGGCCTGTAGGAGGGATGGGGCCAGTGACATTTTTGTTTGCCTAGTTGGCCCGACCTTCTAGAATTCAAAATCCTGACTTCCCATTGGCTCCCCACGGATTTTCCCGCGCTGTCAAAAGTCAAAACTTTAGATAATCTGACTGTAAATTCAAGTTGAAAAAATCGGTCCGAGACAACTCAGACAAACTTTCTCATATACGAGTTTATAATTACTTAGCCCAGTGTTTCGATTTATTAGTTTTTAAATGTACATGTAAATATTATTGAACTTTTCATCAAAATTTATTATAAAAATAACTTCTCCTGGGTGGGGAATCGAACCCGGGCTCTCTCCGTCCGCGTTTTAAGCTAATTTCTCAGGAACTAGATTTTTCCCGGGAAAACGGCTTATATCGTTAGATTCGTATTCAAATGGACTACATTTTAGAATTTTTTAATCAAAATCGTCGGAACCGTTTTCGAGAAATAATTTTTTTCCATGTTTTTTCATAGTTTTTGGGGGGTAGCGCCCCTAAATTTAGAGCTAAAATTCATTTCTCGATTTCGCCTCGGGGTATGATTTTTCTGAACATGTATGCTAAATTTCGTCAAAATCGGCCCAGTAGTTAAGGCTCCAGGCGTCTGCACAGGCGACAGACAGACAGACATATTTTAAAAACCACTTTTTTGGACTCAGGGGAACTCAAAACGTGTAAATCCATCAAAATTTCAAAATCGAATTTTCGCGCCATCACAATACTTTCTCTTTATATGAGAAAGTAAAAAACGTAGTATTATTTTACACCTATATCTTCAATAGTACTTACTGATTTTTATGAAGTTTTGCATGGTTATAGTCGACAGTAGCTCGCAGATAGTCCATGATAATGATAATTAGCCTATAGTTGATCCCATATAAGTTTCAATTTTCTGTGACTGCACAGACGACAGACGACGGACAGACATTTTTTAAAAAGCACTTTTTTGGACTCAGGGGACCTCAAAACGTGTAAATCCATCAAAATCTCAAAATCGAATTTTCGCGCCATCAAAATACTTTCTCTTTATATGAGAAAGTAAAAACGATGTTATAATTGGCTTTGTTTATAACCTGGCCGACCGAAACTCGAGGGGAGGGAAACAACGACTCCGTCCTCCGTCTCGGCGGTTCTCCGAGTATATATTGTTATCTATATAGCCCTCCGCAAATACTTATCCGCTAGCTGTGAACCCACCTTTAGTCTTCACGTAAAAACGTACCAGCGATAACAGGGTACAGTTTCAAAAGCACCTTTTATTGGTACTAGAGAGCGTTGGAGAGGTAACCTATCTGGAGTAAAATACCTATCTGCGTCACTTCAAACCCTACAAGATAGGGTAGTTAGCTTTTTTTAAGAGTTACATTGTCAGAAATATCTCCTAGAACCAAACATCCTGTAGTGAAATCAAATACTGAACATTATTTCATATGAACACAAAAATAAATTTAGTTTATTGACTTCTTTTATTGATTTATGTTTGTGTATTATAACGTTATATATTACAAGTTTTTACTTATAGCTTTTTTGAAAGGAAGTTGTTACTGATCGTCTCGATCCTTCTAACTTTCTCGGCTCATGATCTGTTTAGATTCCATTATAATGTGTAGGAGATTCTGTAGATCTGACATAATAATACATATTGTGTTAAATGAGTGGGAGGGAACAGCCAAGCCTTTCTCTTCCTATATAATAATAATAATTCCTTCACGATCATGTATCTTGAAATCCAATAGCGTACAACTTTATTTATTTTATTTTTATTTTTTTGTAGTAACATTGACCCCGTATTAAATAACTTAAGATTATAATATAATGCTTGCTTTTTTATTCATTCATTCATCATAATAATTTTTTTTCATTCATCATTCATCATTCATCATTCATCATTCATCATTCATTGTTTTGAATTAGATTCATTTTTTTTATGTGTATTAATAAAAAAAAAAAAAAAAAAAAAATGAAATCATTAATACTCGATTTGAAGTATAGATTTACATTTTAAAACTCGTTGAAATGAAGTTCTTGTTCTAACTGTTACTTAGATATGTTTCCTATCGCTATTGAGCAAGATTTCTCTTCTATATCCACACAAACAAACATTTATTTAAAAATCTATAGCTTCAAAAGTACTTATCTGATTTGTATGAAACTTTTATACTTTATCAAAATATTCTAAGGTTAATGTTCTCATGGGATCGTTACAAATAAACTTTATTGCTTTAAGGAGTTATATAATAAACTTTATTGCTTTATGGAGTTATAAATAAACTTTATTGCTTTAAGGAGTTATATAATAAACTTTATTGCTTTAAGGAGTTATATAATAAACTTTATTGCTTTATGGAGTTATAAATAAACTTTATTGCTTTATGGAGTTATAAATAAACTTTATTGCTTTATGGAGTTATAAATAAACTTTATTGCTTTAAGGAGTTATATAATAAACTTTATTGCTTTAAGGAGTTATAAATAAACTTTATTGCTTTATGAAGTTATAAATAAACTTTATTGCTTTTAGGAGTTATAAATAAACTTTATTGCTTTAAGGAGTTATATAATAAACTTTATTGCTTTAAGGAGTTATAAATAAACTTTATTGCTTTAAGGAGTTATAAATAAACTTTATTGCTTTAAGGAGTTATAAATAAACTTTATTGCTTTAAGGAGTTATATAATAAACTTTATTGCTTTAAGGAGTTATAAATATACTTTATTGCTTTAAGGAGTTATAAATAAACTTTATTGCTTTAAGGAGTTATAAAATATAAACTTTATTGCTTTAAGGAGTTATACATAAACTTTATTGCTTTCGAGCTTACCGAAGTTAACAGAAGTTATGAGATCGCTCTGAAGAACGAAAATATTTTATGTCTTCAGGGCCGATTTAACTATAGGGGCACGATGGGCACGTGCCCAGGGGCGCAAGAGGTTTGGGGCGCAACTCAAAAGGTTAAAGGAGGGGGTTACGGTTAAACTTTGCAAAGGCAAAAAAATATAAATCGGAACATGTTTAAAGTAAACCAAATATCCCTTATACATAACTTTAGCATGTTACCTATAACCCTTCCTGAAACCAACAGCTCGGCGGAGAGGAGCTTTTCAGCTCTTAACAGAATAAAATCAGTGAATAGGTCTAAATGCGTAATGGCCGTAATGACAAGCTGAACAGTTTACTGTTATATACCTACTCATAATAAAAAAAATTCGGGGCAGAGTGATGGGGTGCCCAGGGCGCAGTGGACGTCTAAAACGGGCCTGTATGTCTTCGATTTAAATAATTCCAAAACAGAAATCCGTTTCAGACATCAACATCAGGGAACATTTTTGGTTCCGTGACTCGTCGGTGTGTCGCACTCAATTCTTGCGAACCAACATATCTTAAAAACTAATCGTCTGATTTTAATGAAATTTTGTATAGTAGGTCATAATTAGCTCGTTGTTATGGTCCCATATACGTTTTAACCTTCTGCGCTCATTTGTTTCTCTTCCACATGCGCACAAACATACGTTTATTTACTCCTTTAACTTCAAAAGTACTAATCATATATATATATGTAGAAAACTTTGGCACTTTTATAGAAAAGGGCCCCCCACTCCGTTTTAAACTAATATTCCTTCTGACAACCGAATACTTACTTTTTTTTATGTAAAAGTGTGATATTCCTTTGTCCCAAAGCATATTGGACTAAATATCCCTTTGTCTTAATAGCTAGTTAGACTAAGGGATATTAACTCTTCTGTATAAAAAACAAAAAGGGTGGCCCTTTTCTATAAGAGTACCGGAAACTTTTATAGTTTATCGGAAGTAACCCGCAGATAGCACCTGAATAATTTTAACCGTCTGTGCTCATTAACTTTTGCTAAATTGATACTTTATTAATGTAAAAAATCAAAACAATTTTGACAGTTTTAAATAACGGGGGAAACAATTTAATAAATTAGACAATAAAAGTATATGTGATGGCTGCGAGGAAGCTATGTGCCACACCAGTTGGCTATTCTAAATCTGTCAAAATTGTTTTGATTTTTACATGAATTAAAATAGCTATTTAGCAAAATTTAAAGATCGCAAAGTTTAGAGATTATGCGTACTATTAAATGATATTTGAGGCACATCTGTGCCTCTGAAAGAACTGAAATATAGCCAGATCGCGTCCATGAAGTAAAGTTTTTCAAAGAGTATTACTAACCATTAACGACCCGCACCAGAACATTTAAATAAAAGGGACCACATAAATATTCCATTATAGCTTTTTAAAAATGTATTTAAAAGAAGAAAAATACATATTCTGTAAAGACGTGTGCCTAATCAAAATGTGGACAAGACGATGTTATAGTCTAACGTTAGTATATTATTGGTTTTCCTTATAACTTTACGGTTTATGATTTTTAATATTACCTGAGAATCTAGAAAGACGTAATTTTTCTCTATGACATAAATCTTTTTTGTCGGAAATATTACGCTATTATTTATTTGAAATGACATTTTTCTCTCTTATACTAGCTGGATTTAATACTTGTCAGCTTAAAAACGATTTTAAACTCAAAAAGTTCGATAACCTCTTGTGACTCGATAACCTCTCTTAACACTACAATGTCTCTTACGTCTTTTTTTTTTTTATAAACTTTAATAGCGAAATTATTTGAAAAAAAAGCAAACTATTATATATTATCTATCTATTCTATATTTCTTTTCAAACTAACTTCTGTAAATAATTTAATTGTGTGATTGAAGATACAGTCACTGTGTGAAGAAAAAAAAAAAAAAAAAATGAAAAGAGGAATCATTGTATCATATAAAATTATGTACACTCGTAATGTTTTAAAGTACTCTGTAATGTGTAATTTAGTGTAGTAATGCTATTGATTGATTGATTGGCAGGTTTGATGAGGGCCGTGACGGATTCCTGGACCTGAACGAAGTCAAAAGAATGATGGAGAAGCTGAAAGCACCTCAGACACATCTGGGTTTGAAAGCTATGATCAAGGAAGTCGATGAAGATGGTGACTCTAAAATAAGTTTTAGAGAGGTACTTGGCCTTTTTATTATTTTATTACGCAAAATTATTCTTATATTTGTTGCCAATATTCAGGAATGGATAAGGAGGTAGCGTTCGACACCGGAAAACATTCCAACCAGCGTCATATTATCTAATAAATAACCCACCCTAGTACAAATGTTCAAATTTTAGTAAAATTTATGGTAAAAATATCACAATTTGTTTCATTTTTTTTTTTATATTATAATAACTACTAACGCAACAATAATAATTTCAAGATAAAAAGAACTTTTTATAAACTACGTTTTTAAATTTTCTGTTGAATCGTATGTAGTGTTGATAATATAATTGTTATTGTTATATAATTATATAATGTTAGTGAAAAAAAAAAATAGTTCCGAATTTATTTACTTCACATAAATGACAACCATCCAGAGAGCAGATCTTAAACCTATAAAAGGACAAATCTTTGTACAACGGATCTCCCCAACACCAAATCTAAAGCATGCCATCGATATATTTAAAATAATATAATCGATAAATAATATAATCGATATTTCCTGTTTTGCTGTCATTCAATGTTTATCTATCACAAATTTGAGACCCGTCAAAATGAAGATTGCGTAAATATTGGATATGGCAAAACAAATAAAATACCTTGCGGATTTTTTTCCGAACTAACTTTCCGCACAACAAAATTTGCTGAAAACTAATTAAATTCTGCTGAAAGATGGCTAAAAGAATTAAAATAATGTATTGTCATCGTGTTCTGAGCTATGCTAAAAGTTTCAAATGTCTAGCTATTCGGGAAGTTAGTTAGAAATCGATTGCCAGATTTGTACCGGACAAACAAACAAACAAACAAGAATGCAAGCTAATAAAAACAAAGAAAAATAGTGGTGATTGTGTGATAATAGTACATTACGCGTCGAGTGCGGAAAGTAGCAATTTGCATGCGAGTGTGGAGTTTGCACCCGAGCGACAGCGAGGGTGGTAAGACCACACGAGCAATGCAAAATGCCGTTTTCGCACGAGTTGCGTACCGTACTTTATCTACGATTGTTGGATTTTAATAATAAATACAGAAAACACAGTTACTTTAATTAAACAAACAGCAAATTAGTTAATGAACTGATATTTTAATTTAATTATGGGTAGACTGATTTTTTTATTCTAAATTTAATAATTGAAACTTATAAGTAGACCGATTTATCAATCGTAATTGAATAATTGAAGTATCCTTTTAACAAAATAATTCTATTATTTTGTTTCCGAGCTTACCGAAAATAACGGAAGCTATGTCATCGTTCTGAAGAACAAAACATTTTTACGTCTCCCATTTCAAAAAATTCCAAGACAGAAATATAGCCCACTGTCTGATCTCTTTAAATTTTGCTAAATTTAAATTGATACTTTAATTCATGTAAAAAACGGAACAATTTTGACAGATTTAAAGGGGGAGGGAGGTTAAAATAAATAAACAAAAATAGGTTGAAATAATAGTACATTACGCGTCGAGTGCGGAAAGTAGCATTTTGCATGCGAGTGTGGAGTTTGCTCCCCAGCGATAGCGAGGGTGGTAAAACCACACGAGCAATGCAAAATGCCGTTTTCGCACGAGTTGCGTACCGTACTTTATCTACGATTGTTAGATTTAAATAATAAATACAGAAAAAAATAAACTTGCTGTGTGTAAGTTCGTATCTCTCTCTTGATAAAGGTGGCATTAATTCTTGAGTTGTATTTTTTGCCGAATTAATTATTTCTGGAGGAGTATTATTCTCCACATTTTCGTCAAAGTCACTTAATTCACTCATTGTTTTTCACTAAAAACTCGATATAAACAGCTACTTTAATAAAAGAACAGCAAATTAGTTTTGTTAAATGTAAACAAACTAGCTAATCGTGCGTTAAGCTGAAGAATTCCTTAGTTAAAAACCCAATTTTTCGACCTCCTAGACCCTGTGCTAACCCAGGGGGGGGGGGGACAAAATACGCTAAATTTTAGTGTTATTTTTTGTAGTTTTTTATTTATAACTCTTTACCTATATGTCCTGAAAAAAAAGTGTTCCTATCTTTCTTGTAGACCCCTAAATTTGTTTGCACTTAAACCCTATACTTTCCGAAGTATAGAGTTTCAAAGATTCAATATTTTTTAGCACAGGGTTTAGGAAGTCGAAAAATTGGGTTTTTAACTAATGTCTACGTACATGCAATATATAACTGTTAATGACCTTTTGCAAGGTAAAATGTACTTGTCGACTGGACTATTAAAGTATACAAAATAAGTCTTGAGGAAGCTATGTGCCACACTAATTGGTTGACTTCTTTTACTCCTCAAGTTGTTATTTACTTCGACTGCAGCTTAGCTGAAAAAACTAACTTCCTCTTAATTAAGATCGTTAAAATTTATGCTCGCATGAGTTTCTAAATAAATTTAATATTAATTCTGGAACATGGTGAGATTGGTAAGGATGTGAAGACGTAGGAATACATCGAGGTGTAGCTTGTAAATGTATGTTGCCTCTTAAACTGAAAACCGAGTTGTATAACCAGTAGGGAAAAAAGGATTATAGAAAACAATTAAAAAATATAATTAATTAAATTTAAAAGTTCGGAATTAACAGAGATTTCTCTTATTTATACCTACTTGTTAAAATATATATAGTGCAGGAGATAGCGTGCAAAAAAGTGTCTGACTAACATCAAGCTAGAATTCTGTGTATAAGTTAATATTTTGGTGCCTATTATGAACAGTCGGCTAAGTTCGTCTGCAGGACATAGCTTGGCAAAAGGCATTTGAAAAAAAAAAAAAAAAAAAACCGGTGGAGAGCGGTCATGTCCCACCCATTTTAGTGGAAAATCATGAGTACAAAATTAGTTATTAGACCAAAAATCAATTTGATGTTAGTTTGTCACTTGATAGGTTAGTTTGTTTAAATATTACTCAAAATCAAATTGGTCACCTATCATGAGACATCAAATTAAATTTTGGTCTACTAACTAATTTTGTACTGAGGATAATGAAAATCACATTGTCAACCAAATGGGTGGGACATAATCGATAACCGCTCTCCACCGGTTTGTTTTTTTTAAATGCCTATTGCTAAGCTATGTCCCGCAGATGAACTTAGCCAACCACATATTCTTAAAAGGCTCTAAAAGATTGACTTATACTCAAAATTGTAGCTTGATGCTATAGTCAAACATATTTTTGCACGCTATCTCCTGGACTAATACTATATTTAGTTTTCATGTAGATTATATACATTTGCAACCTAAATCAATATCAATATTGTAAAGAATATTACAAATTAAAAATAAATAAACAATAGAGATCGTTTCTGTTTAGACTCCAGGCGTCTACAGTCTACAATACAATATTATGTTTCAACTAATTTAAGTTCTTGTGAACAGGCAGAAAAAACTTAATTTAAAAAAGTAAATTAAATAAATAACTAAATCGTGGGACACCCGGTAGGAACCAAGTTCCTTACGCTTTTCATTAAATGTAAATTATAAAATCACAGCAATAACTACTTATACCTACATGGTGGAGTTAGAAAAGAGACAAAATTAAAAGAAACTAACTTGTAGAAAAAAGTTAATGATAAATTTATAGTTAAAGCAGATGGTTGTAGAAAGAAAAAGAACTTTCCTCTCAGACCCCGTCGGCAAAATTACTCCAATTAAATATTAAAATAAAAAATATAAATCATTAATACACAAAAAAATCTGCTTGTATCAGGTTGTAATTTTACGTGCTTGTTTCAATTGTAGTATAGGTGATGTATACAGAATTGCATTAAAATCGTTACGTTAGAAGTTAGAACGTAAGATATCGGTAAAAACGTTGTTTTCTTTATTTTAATCGTTTTCGTCCGCTTTAATAAATTTAGCGATCTTTATCACTTCATAGCAGTGTCGGTGTTCCTTTTACTAAAAAAATCTATTTAAAAAAGTTGTTTGCCTCATTAAATAGATGAGGTTAGAATTTTTTCCCGTCCAAAAATTCCAATTTTTTAATTTGGCGCTTACGTACGAACATGTGTACCAAATTTCAACTAAGTCGGTCAACTTTTACACAAGTTATCGCCATCGGTAAATTTCGTGAAGGATTTTGCTTGACGGTGATTTTGGTCGTTTTTTTCGCATTCACTCCCGGGCCCAGAACGTGCCATAAGGAACTTTGTTCCAAAAACTGTTCCAAAAATGACCAATGTTTTGATTTTTTTTTTTTCAAAACTTTAAGCCCTTTTCGCTATTTCAAAAATAAAAAATAATTTTTTTATTATTAGTCTTTCACCCTACTATATAGTCTTTTAACCTTTAGGTCAGTGGGGGCGCATTAAAAATCCACCGCGGGCGCCGGGTTACCGACCCCTGGTCTACACTATTGACAAAATCAAACTTAAGTAAAAAATTAAAAAAAAAACTTACTAAGCCCATGATAATTCAATATTTGTAACTTGCTTGAATTAATTCCTGTCACTGCTTGAGCGTAGGATGACAATTAAAATTCTCCAGTCGAAAGGATTAATAATTAGCTTTATTTTAACTCTAAGTGAATGGAAACGTGTGAATTTGTCAAAATATTTCTTATTATACATATTTCTTTTTTACTTTCTCATATAAAGAGAAAGTATTGTGATGGCGCGAAAATTCGATTTTGAGATTTTGATGGATTTACACGTTTTGAGGTCCCCTGAGTCCAAAAAAGTGGTTTCTAAAAAATGTCTGTCTGTCGTCTGTCGTCTGTGCAGACCCCTGGAGCCTAAACTACTGGGCCGATTTTGACAAAATTTGGCATACATGTTCAGAAAAATCATACCCCGAGGCGAAATCGAGAAATGAATTTTAGCTCCAAATTTAGGGGCGCTACCCCCCAAAAACTCTGAAAAAACGTGAAAAAAAAAAATATTTCTTGAAAACGGTTCCGACGATTTTGATTAAACAATTCTATAATATAGTCCATTTAAATACGAATCCAACGATATAACCATTTCCCCGGGAAAAATCTAGTTCCTGAGAAGAAAGCTTAAAACGCGGACCGACAGTGCCCTGGTTCGATTCCCCGCCCGGGAGAAATTATTTTTATGATAAATTTTAATGAAATGCTCAATAATAATTAAATTTACATACGAAAACTAATAAATGGAAAACACTGGGCTAAATAATTATGAACTCGTATATGAGAAAGTTTGTCTGAGTTGTCTCGGACTGATTTTTTGTTGTATGTACTGCATATATGAGAATGAAAACATGTTAGGTATACGAAAAATGTTAATGGAAAAAATTAAACTTTCTTGGTGTTAAATAAATAGGTTTTACACACACACACACACACACACATATATATATATATATATATATATATATATATATATATATATATATATATATATATATATATATATATATATATATTAGTCTAGACACCTACGTCTTAATTTAATAAATTTAAAAAAAAAAGAAAAACACTAATACAAGATTAACTTGTGTGAATTTTATTTTAGTGTAAAAAAAAAGAAAATAATTTGAATTACCGGAACTAATCTTTGGACGAAATTAGTTAAATATTTGTTTAAGAAAATTATTTCCCTGCTCGCATGATTTGATGACTTAACTCATCCTGGTTTAATTAACCGGGTTTAAACTCTGGCCAAAAAAAAAAAATAGTTAATTAACTATTTAATTATTTTCCCATGCACAGAGATTTTAACTTTACCTGTAATTAAACACTATATTGATATAGTTTTCACTTTTTTAACAATGAAAATTAGTGAAGTAATACGCTTTAATTGTATTTCACATAGATAGTTTAAAAAATTATTTCTTTTTGTGTATTTCACTTCCTTATCCGGTCTCCAAATTAAATAAACTTTTTATTCCATCAATTAGGAACAAAATATAGCAGAATTATTATTAACCATTCGTAACTTCTTGTCCGATTTTAATGATATTTAACTTCTAAATGTCATCCTAATCCACAGATAGCCCTATATTAATTTCAACCCTATGCGCATATTAATTTCTTTTCTTTCGTGCGTCAACCTAAGTTTTAAGTAAACCTTGTAGCATGCCACATTCTAAACAGATTGGAAAGAAGAGAAGAGCTCACAATTATCAATGAAAAGAAGAGAACAGTTTACAGTTATCAATGAAAAGAAGAGAAAAGTTTACAGTTATCAATGAAAATGAGAGAAGAGCTCACAATTATCATTGGAAATGAGAGAAGAGCTTACGGTTATCAATGAAAAGGAGAGAGCAGCTCACTGTTATCATTGAAAAGCAGAGAACAGTTTACAGTTATCAATGAAAAGGAGAGAGCAGCTCACTGTTATCATTGAAAAGCAGAGAACAGTTTACAGTTATCAATGAAAAGGAGAGAACCGTTCACTGTTATCATTGAAAAGAAGAGAACAGTTTACAATTATCAATGGAAATGAGAGAACAGCTCACTGTTATCATTGAAAAGCAGAGAACAGTTTACAGTTATCAATGAAAAGGAGAGAACCGTTCACTGTTATCATTGAAAAGAAGAGAACAGTTTACAATTATCAATGGAAATGAGAGAGCAGCTCACTGTTATCATTGAAAAGAAGAGAACAGCTCACAGTTATCAATGAAAAGGAGAGAACGGCTTACAGTTATCATTGAAATGAGATAACAGCTCACAGTTATCAATGAAAAGGAGAGCTCTTTAGGCAATTTAAAAAATCACAGTGCAGTACTTGCATCCAAGTACTGTTTATTTTAGGGTTTCGTAGGTTATTATAGGCATATATATGTTATTATATATGCGGAAATAACATTTTATTATTTCTCCATCCAGTCCTATATATATGAAAGTAGAAATAAAAATATAAATAAACTAATTTAATTGGATGGGAAAAACAAATAAAAGAAATAGTGTAGAGTAAGGAGAGATGTCCCTGGTTCGATTCCCCGGGGGTCACAATGTTTTTTATCGGTAATAACAAAAAGTTATATTATTTTTTTTTGACAATTTTCATCGCCTTACCATAAGGTATTTGCATGAATTATTTCAAAATTTTAGAACTAGCCGTTTTAGGGTTTTTTTTTTTTTTTTGAAATTGTGGCGCTAAAAGCGCAATATTGGTGGTTAAAAGTTCAATATAGGCATAAATTGTTATTATGTTATGAAAAGTGTAGGGAATGTATAAAGTTTCCTCGATTTCGATTTTGCCTGCGGACCCGAATAACATAGTTTTAGATTACCAACGTTTCGGAAAATACTGGGGTGGGCAAAAAAAAAACGCAGTTTTTTGAACACTTATAGCTCTGCTTCGGTAATAGATAGAGATATGGGGTTTGCGGGGTCTCAAAACTACATTCTTTTAATTTAAAGTTCATATCTATAACTTTAAAAACTATTGGGTGAAAGCCATGCAATGACGGTTTGAATTAGGGTCTTACAATAAGTCGTCCGCGGATAGTGTGCCTTAAAAATGCCAGTGACTTTAATTAAGGAAGCATGGGCTTAATCTGCTCCAATTTCTCAGTTATTAGAAAATAAGTATTAGTGAAAATTAATCTAGAACAGTGCTTGTTTCGTTTTATGTTCTGATAGGACTTCTTTCCACTTAATTTAGTTTGAATAATGTATTTGTAATAGTATAATAAAATTAAAGCTTGAAATTAGTATAATTTTTATTCTTAAAACTTTTGGAAAGAAACAATTAAAAATAAATTTAAATCGAATTAAAAATACGCTCGACTTGATTTAGTTAAATTCTAAAAAAACAAAACAAAGTTAGTCATTCTAAAATTTATAATTAGTATTTGTACATTAAATATTCAATTGCTATCTACTTTTAATTGTATTCCTTATTACTTTTCCTAGATTAATAGATAATGAAGTTTAAATAAAGTTTTTAATTCCTAACTCTAATTGTGTAAAAGTTATAGAAAAAGGGGAATTCGTCTTTTATAAATTTCAAACTTTTGTTCATCTAGAGATTAGCATAACTATAACTTTTTGGTATTTATGTTGAACCTTTTACAACCCTTTTCAATTTCTAACTTGAGAAAACTCTTTTTGAAAAACTTTTTCCTTATGGTTTAGTTTCAGTTTTTCCTTTATAATATTGGTTGTTTTTGCACCGGCTTCTTTAATAAAATGCCAATTTTAAAGGACAGAGTTAAATTGAAGTACATAACTTATGTAGAGTGTAGAGGGGAGGGGGCAGGACATATTTCTATAAATTATCTATTACCTGTTTTCTTTAAGTACTCTGAGAGCTGTAATTAAACATTTTGTATAAATTACGCTTGGTTAATTTCTTTTTAGGGTTTTGTTGGTAAAACGCATAAAAAATAACCCCTTTGTGTGTCTGTCTATAACTCTGTTCGGCTCTAATAACTATTGAATCAAAAGAGATAAAAACTTGAAACTTTGACATGATCTTTTTGACGTGCACACAAAAAAATATCGCGAACTCAAAATTATCTGACGTTCAAAAATTACTCATGTTTTTCTATTCTTTTTGAGAAAAAGTATTTTTTGAATTTTTGACAAGGGTATCAAATGAACGATATTAAAAAGTACATTACAAAAAATATAATACTTGTAGAAATTATTTAATTAAAAAAGAAAAAAAATTTAGGTTTTGTCAAAAATCCCATAAAATTGTGTTAACCTTCGGGCGGGCGCGTAATATTGGTTAGCAGCAGCAGGCGCGCGGCGGCATTTACACCGCTTTTGTTTCCTTCCATATTTAATGCAGTAGGTCCTTGTTTTTTGTGGAAATTTGTTTCCTCAATAGTTAATTATAATAAAACATTAATTTCGAATTAATAAAAAATTATTGAACACTTTCTTTTAAAAAAACAAATTACACTTAAGCATGTAGGTGAACATTTTTTCAGGATTGTCATAAAAAAAAATATAAACGCAGCCTCTAACACTTTCTCTCCTATCCTGGTGTTGTATTAAATATGTATATATAATTAGAAAATGTAACTCTTTTAAAATGATCAAATTCTTTTGCATAAGAATACAGTAAACAACAAAAATATCTCTAATATTTACACCGTACTAACGTGTGTACTATAGAGCTTGTCGATGTTCAAACTAAAGTGAGGGCGACCCGATCATGTTCCGGGTATACCGATGGCTTTATTAAACCTAGGAAATAGTTATAGGAGAATACCTAGAAGAGCTGATAAGCTGGAATACTGTAAAATCAAAGGGGGCGTGTTTGTTCGAAAAGGCGGTGTAAATGCCGCCCGCGCGCCCGCCCGAAGGTTTTAATTGTGCTTTTTTTTTTTTTTTTTTTTTTTTTTTATCATCCGGCAGTTTCTCTGCCATTAATAATGTAATGTTCACAATATAATTTATTTATTTTGCTAAATATTTTAATATATATTATGTATATAGTATTCCTACAATATCTTATAGTCCAGAAGATAGCGTGCAAAAAAGTGTCTAACTGACTAATAAAGCTAGAATTTTATTTCCAAGTTAATCTTTTAGTGTCTTTTAAGAATATGTGGTCGGCTAAATTCGTCTGCGAGACATAGCTTGGCATTAGGCATTTGAAAAATAACAAACCGGTGTAGAGCGCCTAAGTCCCGTCCATTTTGGTGAAAAAATGTGATTTTCATGATCTTGAGTACAAAATTAGTTAGTTAACCAAAAATCAAGATTATGTTTTTTTTGTCACTTAATAGGTTAGTTATTCAAATATTACTCCAAATAAAAGTGGTTACCTATCAAGGGACAAAGTGACATCAACTTGATTTTCGGTCTACTAACTAATTTTATACTTAAGAATCATGAAAATCACATTGTCCACCATAATTGGTGAGACATGGCCGCTCTCCACCGGTTTGTTTTTTTCAAATGCCTATTGCCAAGGCTATGTACCTCACACGAATTTAGTCGACCACATATTTTTAAAAGACACTAATAGATTAACTTATAAACAAAAATCCAGCTTGATGTTAGTCAGACACTTTTTTACACGCTATCTCCTTGACTATAGTAGATTCTGCGTTAATGACATAATGCAAGAAAGTAGATTTGTATGACATTGTTGCTCTATTTCATGTACGAGTGTAATCTTGCATAACAGAATAATCTTAATTTTTTGTCAATAGAACTTGTCGAATTTCAAATGACGTAATCTATGCATAATACTCTTGAAGTGTTACTGCATTATGACATTAGCTTTGCTCTTGCTCATTGCCTTAAAGCAATCCTAAGAGTGTTATGGTTAATAGGATAACATTGACTTCCATTAATATTAGGAATAGGGTGCTCGACTAAAAACCATTTGAAACAAAGTTTAATATTATGGGCTTTGGGGCGAAGTCTTTATTTACATAATTTCAACTCGTTCGTAGATTTGAAATCGAATAGATTCCATTTCCTAAATGTTTTCATTTCCATACGATATCCCTATTGTTGTAAATGTTTTCATTATATTTTGCTCTTACTTCTTTAGATTTATTTTTAGGAGATTTGTTTCTACTATTATTGACAATAGAATAATCCACTAACGTAAGTAGTTTGTAGTTCTACTCTGAAGAATTAGAGCGTAAGTGTAGTTGATATCAATGTCAATAGAATAATAAAAAAATCCCGTCAAGTACTTTCGAGTAAGCTACTTACAGGGTTTCTTCGGTCATAAAATTCATATAAAGTACTTTTTTTTTTTTTTTTTTTACTAAAATAAGTATCAAAAGTTGCACATTGGGAGAACAAGGTGTGCAAATTATCCTTTAGCATCTTAGGTAGGCACTGTTTTGGTTCTTTTAGGGGTAAAATGGCAGCTATTACGGAAACACGATATATAATTCTGATCTGCATTCCAATACCTTTAAAATGACATACCACTCAAAGATTACAAAAAAAATCGGTCCGAGACAACTCAGACAAACTTTCTCATATATGAGTTCATAAATACTTAGCCAATGTTTTCCATTTATTAGTTTTTGTAAGTGCTCGTACGTTTAATTATTATTGAAAATTATATCAAAATTTACCATAAAAATAACTTCTCCAGGGCGGGGAATCGAACCCGGGATCTCTCCATCCACGTATTAAGCTATTTTCTCAGGAACTAGATTTTTCCCGGGAAAACTGCTTATATCGTTAGATCCGTATTTAAATGGACTACATTTTAGAATTTTTTAATCAAAATCGTCGGAACCGTTTTCGAGAAATATTTTTTTTTCACGTTTTTTCAGAGTTTTTAGGGGGTAGCGCCCCCAAATTTGGAGCTAAAATTTATTTCTCGATTTCACCTCGGTGTATGATATTTCTGAACATGTATGCCAAATTTCGTCAAAATCGGCTCAGTAGTTTAGGCTCCAGGCGTCTGCACAGACGTTAGACAGACGACAGACAGACGACAGACAGACATTTTTTAAAAACCACTTTTTTGGACTCAGGGGACCTCAAAACGTGTAAATCCATCAAAATCTCAAAATCGCATTTTCGCGCCATCACAATACTTTCTCTTTATATGAGAAAGTAAAAATCGGTCCGAGACAACTCAGACAAACTTTCTTATATACAAGTTCATAATTACTTAGCCAATGTTTTCCATTTATTAGTTTTTGTAAGTACTCGTACGTTTAATTATTATTGAAAATTATATCAAAATTTACCATAAAAATAACTTCTCCAGGGCGGGGAATCGAACCCGGGATCTCTCCATCCACGTTTTAAGCTATTTTCTCAGGAACTAGATTTATCCCGGGAAAACTGCTTATATCGTTGGATCCGTATTTAAATGGACTACATTTTAGAATTTTTTAATCAAAATCGTCGGAAACGTTTTCGAGAATTATGTTTTTTCAGAGTTTTTGGGGGGGGGGGGGGGGTAGCGCCCCTAAATTTGGAGCTTAAATTTATTTCTCGATTTCGTCTCGGGTTATGATATTTCTGAACATGTATGCCAAATTTCGTCAAAATCGGCCCAGTAGATTGGGGTAGGGAGTAGGTAACAGTGATATTAAAGGTCCTGTAAAAATTTAGTTTTTTATTCAATGACTAAAAGTTAAGAAATGATATTTTAATAAAGTTAAATATTATTATTTCTTTTTTTTTTAGTTTATGCTGATTTTCCGCAAGGCCAAAGCTGGTGAATTGGAAGAAGAAAGTGGTCTATGCCATTTAGCAAAGCTTTCTGAAATCGATGTGGAACAAGTTGGAGTCTGTGGTGCTAAAAACTTCTTCGAAGCAAAGGTATTGATTGTAAATTTAAATTCCTGTTAGAGCCAACTAAATTAGATTTGGGGGCTCTGGGGGATAGAGTTGTTGTTGGTGCTGCTATCTAGTAGCGAAGAGTAGAACTAAATAGTTCTTCTGAGTGAGGTAAGATTGCAGCACTGTTCTTTACACAATAAGTCATAAGTGAATATAAAATCCAAAATATAATGTTAAATCTTTAATGCCTAGTTTTAACCCTAGAATACTTATCTTTAAAAAACACCCTTTATTACTTATCATACGTCAATTTGACGTGCAACTAGACAATAATTAGCAAAATCTATTTTGAAGCCTCTAGATTCTAGATGAAAAGATTCATGAGTTTGCATGAGTGCAACATCCTTAGACTTCAAACCCTACCACTTTCGCACACGCTGTTTTTTGTTCACACAGGTTTTTGTGAGTATGGCGCATGTAAAGATACTGTGAATGTAAAGAGACTATGAAAAAGTGATATTTGTTATTAGCCTTCAGGGATTTATTTTCAATCAATTTTTAACTTCTATAGTTATGTATAAAAACAGGAAGAACAAGAAAAACTATTTTTAAAAAATTATAAACAATATATATTTGACCAGTTTTTGGACATATAATACAAACTAGGTGGTATAGGTAATATAGTTATTATCTATAGTGGTATAGATAATATAGTTATTATCTATACCACCAAAAACTGAAAAGACAAAACTATTAGTAACATTTGCCTAAAGCAGACTAACTGAGGAAACCTTGAATATGGGCGGGAAAAAACTAGTGGTGGAGTCAATACCACCTTTTTTCAAAAACATACACGTCAAAATAACGTAGATAAGCATTCTAGGGTTAAAGGGCTTAGCTATAATCATTAGTATTATTTCTAAAATCATTACACCTTCCCCCACTTATCAATATAGTCACTATAAACTCTTGTACTATAAGAAAGGATATGAAGCGTCAGTGGGGGTTATCCATCATTAAAAAATACAGGAGACCTGTGGTTCAAATCCCGGCGCGGGAGTTTATTTTTTACTGTCTGTTTCCCGTAGTAAATAATAATTATAATTTGATTTAAATTAAAATTTAAAAACTTTCCGTTGTATGAAAACTACCAAAACCTTAAAATTGAATTCATATTTTACAATTTTGGTAGTATTCATACTACGGAAATATTAAATTTTAATTTAAATCAAATTATAATTATTAACAACTACGGGAAACAACCAGAGAAAAATACACTCCAGCGCTGGGATATGAACCACAGGCCTCTATATTTCCAGTATAGCGCTCTACCAACTAAGCTATGCAGGAGAATGAATTTCTCTGACGTTAATGATTCCTTGTCCCGAATTTAAGCTTTCAATTTTCCACAAATCTGAGAAGTCAACATTAATGACAAATCCCAGCGCTGGAGTGTATTTTTCTCTGGTTGTTTCCCGTAGTTGTTAATAATTATAATTTGATTTAAATTAAAATTGAATTTCGAATTGATTGTACAAGGTACAGGTACTAATTGAGTACTTTATAAATATAAGCGTTAATTCTTGGTTTAGTTCTAATGTCATAAATATTGACTGTCTAAATGTATATGAATATTGAAAGCTTGGATTCGGGTCTAGTTATCTATTACGGCTGCTGAAAATCATTCTCCTGCATAGCTTAGTTGGTCAGAGCATCTGTACTAGATATACAGGAGACCCGTGGTTCAAATCCCGGCGCGGGAGTGAATTTTTCACTGTCTGTTTCCCGTAGTAAATAATAATTATAATTTGATTTAAATTATAATCATTAGTATTATTTCTAAAATCATTACACCTTCCCCCACTTATCAATATAGTCACTATAAACTCTTGTACTATAAGATAGGATATGAAACGTCAGTGGGGGTTATCCATCATTAAAAGTAGAAAGAAAAGTTTCTCCACGTGAAATATTTCTTTAAAAAATCAAAGCAACTTTTGTTCTCTATACGGCCATCTTCAGTGCCCAAACAAACAGTAACCGAACACTAATTAAAATGTCAAGAATGAAACCGAGACCAATAAATACGAAAATTTTATAAAAGGTATCACTGATTTTAATTAAGACGCTTTATTGATATTTAATCACATGAAAAGAGAGGTTTCAAAGTTAACAAAATCGATCCCCTGATTACTTTTAGCAGCAATAACGTCAGTAGGGGAACGCATGTCAGGGTATTGCTGTATTATAATTTTTGCTTTCGAGATTACCGAAGATAACGGAAGCATTGTGTTCTCTATTGAGAACGAAAAAATTGTATGTCTCTGATTTTAAAAATTCCAAGACAGAAATCCGTTTCAGACATCAGGGAACATTATTGATCTCGTGTCTGTCGGTCTGTGTGTCCGCAAACCCCTCTATGTGTCTAAAGCGTTTGACGATAACTTGAGTAAAAGTGGACCGATTTTGATGAAATTTGGTAGACATAAGAGAGAAGGAGATTTGTTGGAATAAAAGTCCGGTGGGTGTAGTTTACGTTTTTATTATCAGAGCTTTCGCTCAGGGAGCCTGAGCTTCATCAGTGATCTACAAAATTGAATTCGAAACTAATAACAATTGAAATTTTTTTAAATTGTTATTATATTCTACAAGACCACATAATACCCCTTCTATTTGGTAGACATGTTCATTTTACCTACGCCCAGGACGAGTTCATTGAACAACATTATCCGCCCGTTATGCAAGAGTTCGAATGCAATGCTTGCGTAAATGTGAACTTCAAATTTAAAATTGGAATTTTAGATTGGGAAAAAAATCTCATCATCTATTCAATGAAACAAACATTTTTTTCAAGTAAAATTCTTTAGTAAAACCAACAGCGACAACACTATGAAGTGTTAAATATCGCTAAAACTATTAATAGTTTTTATTATGGAGAGAAGGGGAATAGGAATTGCTTGGTTTCCCCACCTCTCTAATTGACCTACCAGCGAGCCTAGGGACCTCGAGACCAAGCGACCAGGCTTCATTCGCTATCTGTACACTGTGCACACATTATCGAACTGCTCTCAAACTATAAACCTACTCTCACTCCTTCCGACTTTTGCTTTACGAATTTGAACACATTGAATATTTTGCTAATGCTCTTTTCTATCGTTATATTTATTTTGAATACCCTCATAAACATTATTTAAAATAATGTTGGTATAATATGGCAATAAAGAAATAAAACAATAATGTTAATATAACAATAAAGTACATGATAGTGAGGAAGCTATGTGCCACACTAATTGGCACTCTATTTGGTCTGCTATAGAAGGGTCCGTTGTTGTTAAGTTTTACTGTAATTAAGTCCTTATAGCATTGTATTCACTTATAATGATTAGAAAATTTCACTTAAGTCCTTAATGTAATAAACCAATCGTTACTCTTACAAATATTATTTTTTTATTCATATTTTACCATTTTGGTAGTATTCATACTACGGAAAGATTAAGTTTTAATTTAAATCAAATTATAATTATTAACAACTACGGGAAACAGACAGAGAAAAATACACTCCAGCGCTGGGATTTGAACCACAGGCCTCTATATTTCCGGTATAGCGCTCTACCAACTAAGCTACGCAGGAGAATGATTTCCTCTGACGTTAATGATACCTTGTCCCGAATTTAAGCTTTCAATTTTCCACAAATCTGAGAAGTCAACATTAATGACAAAGAACTCGACCGAGAAATAACGCTTATAATTATAAAGTACCCAATTAGTACCTGTACCTCGTACAATCAATTAGAAATTCATATTTTACCATTTTGGTAGTATTCATACTACGGAAAGATTAAGTTTATTAAATTATTTTTTTATATAAACAGAAACTTTAAAACTCAAAATTTCTTTTTTTTTTAGATTGAAGAATTGAGACGAGGCAGTAAATTTGAAGAAGAAATAAGACAAGAAAAGGAAGAAAGAAGGAGAGAAGAAGAGGAAAAAGTCCAAAGAAGAATGGCTTTCAAAGAAAAAGCTGCTGTTTTTCAAAATTAAACCTCTTCTATATTATTTTTAATGACAACTATATCATTAATAAAGAAGAAATATTATAAAATTAAGTATTTGACTAAATAATTTAAGTATTGAAAATTTTTAAAAGAAATTAAAGAAGCAATGTACAGTGTTGATTAGATGATTTTGTGTAAATAGACGCTCAATTTTGCTTTTAAATTTTCAATAAGTATTTCAAATGCTTACTTTTATTTGATATTCTTCTAAGGATGAAGATTCATAGAGTACTTTCATATTACGTACCAATTTATGATTGAAAATTAATTTGATCCTCTTCTATATTGACAAGAAATGAACTTTCTGTATTAATTGAATACAGTAAAGTGTATCATTTTTATTTTATTTATTTATTTTTTAATTTTTTTTTTTTTTTGAATTCAGAACTTGGTATCGCCTTTTAAAAAATATTATAAAAATTGACATTCAATTTACAGTATGCATGTTACGAGTTGTGACTTCTGACTCTCAGATTCGCCAACCTAAATAAGGAAAAAAATAAAGCCACTAGGCCTGTGGGAGGGGTGGGGCCAGTGGCATTTTTGTTTGCCGAGTTGGCACGATCTTCTAGAATTCAAAATCCTGACTTTTGATTGGCTCCCCTCCCCAATTTTTCGAATTTTTCCACTCTGTCAAAAATCTCAACTTATATCGTACAAACTGTAAATAATTTACTATTAACAGATTTAGATTTTTATTAAAAAAAAAAAGCGTACTGCTCTAAAAGTATTTTATAAACTTTTTAAAGAATTAATAATAAATAATGTTTTAAAAAAATTGTTATGAACACCATTGTTAGCTTTAGTGTTCTCAGTCTATCAAAAAGAAATATTGTACCTGATAGATAAAAAGGTGCTACCAAAATATGATTTAATTATGAATACTTCAATACCATTGTATATTTTTTTTATTTCTTCTAAAAGTCCAAAAAGGAAGTAGTTTTGAAAATATTTGGAATAATCATTAAAAAAAAAAAATGTATTCGATAAAGTTAATCCTCACTTTTTAAACTTATTTAAGATTTAATCCTGGGATTTACAAATCTCAGATATGTTCTCTTCTTAAAAGATCTAGTTGCAATAAATTTTGGCTTCGAAATCATTTGTCGTGATAAATCAAGACAAATATTTTTCGTTCAATCTTATAATACAGACTAATCAAAATATGACATAAAATAAAACATTTCAAATTAAAGACATTGTGCTTGGCAACAAATTAAATAAATTTCGTGCTCTTCATGAGTGGTGTGAGAAAGTTTATGCTAACATTAGCATAAACTTTTTCACTGTGTTTCATTTGACAGCATCTAGCTAACATACCCTCTCATTATATTTGAACTGTCATGAACTTCCATCGCTCTTCATGAGTGGTGTGAGAAAGTTTATGCTAACATTAGCATAAACTTTTTCACTGTGTTTTATTTGACAGCATCTAGCTAACATACCCTCTCATTATATTTGAACTGTCATGAACTTCCATCGCTCTTCATGAGTGGTGTGAGAAAGTTTATGCTAACATTAGCATAAACTTTCTCACTGTGTTTTATTTGACAGCATCTAGCTAACATACCCTCTCATTATATTTGAACTGTCATGAACTTCCATCGCTCTTCATGAGTGGTGTGAGAAAGTTTATGCTAACATTAGCATAAACTTTCTCACTGTGTTTTATTTGACAGCATCTAGCTAACATACCCTCTCATTATATTTGAACTGTCATGAACTTCCTCAATCATACATAGTTATTTAAGAACTTGACAGAAAAAAATTGTTTGTTTGTATTTTTCTATTTTATTTTATTTTTTTTGTTTGGTATTGTAAATGTGCAAATTTAATGACTAAATGAATATAGTACTTAATTGTTAATAAAATATTATTATTTAAGAGTAAGGAAAATGTATTTTCCTCTTTTTCTCTATTGGTATATTTGTTATCCATGTTTAATAAAGTGTATTTTTAAATAATTTAGGTTTAAGGTTTAGGTTAGATGTTAATATTTATTAAAATGAAAAAAAAAAATAAATAAAATAATAATAATAATTAAAATAAATAATTTCCTTGGTTTAAAGAAAATTGGTATTAAAATGAATAATAATTGCTTTGGTAAAGAAAATTAAACAAAATTGGTATTAAAATTATGAAGATTAGTGTTAAAATAAAAATGATCATATTGACATAGTGACAATTAGTGTTTAAATAAAAATGATTGTCTTGACATGATGATAATTAGTGTCTAAATACAAATGATCATCTTGACATGATGACAGTTAGTGTTTAAATAAAAATGATCGTTTTTACATGATGACAATTAGTGTTTAAATAAAAATTATTGTTTTGACATAATGACAATTTGTGTTTAAATAAAAATGATCGTCTTGACATGATGACAGTTAGTTTTTAAATAAAAATGATCGTCTTGACATGATGACGATTGGTGTTTAAATACAAATGATCATCTTGACATGATGACAGTTTGTTTTTAAAAACAAATGATCGTCTTGACATGATGACAATTAGTGTTTAAATACAAATTATAGTTTTTTCATTATGGAAATTGGTGTTTAAATAAATGACAGTCTTTTATATAAAATTAATTTAAAGTGGGATAAGAATGATTGTTTTAATTGGTGTTAAAGTATAAACTATTGTCTTGATTTTAATAAAATTATCTACTTGTTGTGATGTTATTAAATATAAATAAATATTGTATTGACTAATAGACAATTGGTGTTAATAATTAAATAAATATGACAATTGTTTTTGCACCACCCAAGCTTCAGTTTTGGTTTTAGTTAAGTAACTAATACCTAATTTTTATTATATAAACATTTCCATAACTGAACAATAAACTGTCATAAACACAATATTTTTTATTTTAAGATTAATATTTTTTTTGACAAAACTGAAATCTTAAATATTCTTTTGTATAATCAATTAGTAATCAATTATTTCATAATTCAGTGGTGCAAAGTTGATTGTGACCCAGGGGAGGGGGGGGGGGATTGTAAAGATTAAAAAACAATCATAAATAGTGTCATTAATAGACCCATTATTATTTTGTAAAAGTAAATAGTATTTTCTTAAGTCTGTATATTTCCTTAGAGACTCTGTGTGTGCGCCATTGTCTTAATTAAATTGTTATTTAACAGTAGTAAATTTATACAAATTGAACGAAGGCTTCAAAATTAATCCTATGTGGGTAGAACTATATTCAAAAGCCAAGGGGTATTATACAATCTGTAGTATTAAAAAAATTGAAAGCGTATCATAATGGTAATTTCTTACTGTTTTGGCTTTATGCTAATAAATTGAATGAGCTATGTGAACGAAAATATGATCAGAGAAGAGTTACCAGATATTAATAAAATATATTAATAAATAGGGCTCGGATCGATATGCTCGATAAAATCTCCAGGTATGCTCGAAAACCATATGTTTTATGATCGATAGATATGCTCGAAAAACCCATTATATGCTTGATAGATATGCTCGAGAAAACCCATTATATGCTGTTAAATATGCAGAATATGTTTGAAAAACACTGTTTAAAACTATAGAGAAGACATTGAAACGAAAAAATCTTTGAGAATATGAATAAAAACAAACTATTTAGGCGAAAAACCACAAGAATATGCATTTATATGCTTTTCTGGAAACAGGGTTTATATGCATTTATATGCTCGATAAATTTAGATTCTGTTGGTCCCAGAAAGGTGAAAATACCACCAAAAGGCTTCTTTCAATGTGTACTATCCAGGAAAAAAATATGCAAACGTGCTCAAATCCGAGCCCTATTAATAAATAATATCTAAACTTAAAATCAAGATTTATCTGTTCAATTTTAATTTAACTTGCACTTCTTGGCTTATAAAAACTTTAATTAAAAGTTAATTTTGTTTTTCAAAATAAAAATATTGCTATCCCCTTTAATTTAGTTTTAAATTTTGGAATTGTTCTTTACACTGTCTAGCTGTTCTTTTTACATCATTAATCTCTGATAGTTTTGTTTTTTCTTATGAATATGAATGAAGATGTACGTACGTATCTAGATATTTATTTATGTTTTTTTTTAACAATAAAACAAAATTGTATGGTGTATTTGTGCTAATATTACTGTTTCTTTGACTTTTTAATGAAAAATATATTCATACACAATACATTAATTTGATTAATCTTTGAAAGAAAGTTATAAAATAGTAAAAAAAAAAAAAAATAATATGTATAAAAATGAGTAGAGCTAATAAATAATAATAATTGTAAAAAAATGGTTAAAACTTAAAAAAAAAAATAGTTGTTAGATTGTGTTAATAATAATGTGCATATTGAGTTTATAATAACATTATTAACTTTTACTTGTTGCATCAAACTTATATATTTATATTAGGTTTGTTCCAACCCCCCTATAAAGTACTGTCCTTTGTATTGTCCCGCAGATCGTTCGGGAATCGTTTAGGACAGGTTTTATACACATGCGCTAACATTGTACTGTAATAAAATCATGTCAGGTTGGAACGGGTTTAGGACTGTAATTTGCACTGCATTAAAAACATTCAAGGAAACCTAACAGTTAGGAAACCTTCCTGTTGATATTTGTGACTATTGACATAACTGCGCATGTTATACAAACCAATACATGGTATTGTCAGAGGATTGTTGGGACCGTACAGTGAACGGTTCGCAAACGATCCCTGCTAGGGTTGGAACAGTTTCGTGGACGGTACGAAACACTGTCACAAGTCGGCTTGGAACGGCTTTTATCCATTGCGCATGCCCGTGACGATCCCGCGGACGGTACAACTCTTGGTTGGAACAAACCTATTGACTCTATCTATCAAATCATTATTTTAATTATTTATTGAGTCTTCATATGCAGATGTGTTCGATTTTTTTTCTTTCATATTTTATTATATCCTTATTGTTTCTGATTTTTATTTCTTTCATAGTTTATTATCTCCTCATTATTTCTAAGTATCTTTTTTGTGGCAATAAACCAGTTTTATTATAAAGAGTGAAAAAATGTTATTACAGCCCCTGAAAATTTTATAAATATTATATATTTTATTATATATTTTATAAACGCAAAATAGAATTTATGACTATTAGCACTAAATTTTTTTTTACTCTTAGTTATTTAAAAAAATAAAAAATCTAGCTATCATCAATAAAATTTTTATTTTATTTGAGGGTTTAAGAGCAATTATTTTGCCTTTTTTTTTAAAAAAAAGAAGAAAAAAAACAACATTTCTGTGTATCGGAGGTAAAAGGCATTATGAGCCAAAATGTTTCAGAAGAGCTATTTTAATGATGTATGGCGCAAGGCCATACTGATAAGACTAGTAGCTCTCTCACTCTACTAAGTGGAGTGGATATAGGGAACTATCTGGACATAGTGCTAACTTATTCTTAATTCTCTGGAGGTAAACAGCTACATGTCCAAATAGTGCTCTTTACCTCCCCAGCATGTTGGTTCATAGTGCCTTTTCCAACTGGCTAAACCCGTGAGTTTTAGTTTTAGCACATAGTGCCTTGTACCTCTAAAAAAGGGAGAAAAAATGAATAGGAAACTGTTAAAACCTCAATTTCGTAAAAAATGGAGATAGTGCCCTTTACCTCCCATACACAGATTTATAATAATTTATTTTTCTTTAATTCATTTGATTGTGTTATCTTTTATAATATGCATCTTACTAATTTATTTATTTATTTCTTATTATCTATATAAAGTATCTATGTGTAATATTTATTTATAAAAAAACAAACCTTCTTTCAAATTAAATGACGTATAGAACTAATGATAATTTTTCATAAAAAGAAGATACGCAATAGAAATAATAAAAAGTGTAAAATATTAAAAAAAAAATATATATATATATTAGTAGTATAAATAAATAAATGTAGTTCTAATAAGTACATATTTTATAAAATATTGGGAATGAAAAGAAAATGATAAACACCTTAGAAAAATGGCCTTATTTGATAAAGAATGTATAAAATATTTGTATTAATTATTTTTTAAAAATTGGAAAAGTATATAGATTATTTATTAAATAATATTTAGAGTATAAAATTAATATTTGTTACCCAAGGTTTCTATGGTAAATGTGGATCTTTTCCGTGATAGAATTATTTTCCTTTAGAACAGGGTTTGGCACTATAGCGCCTGTAGTGGTCTTTTATTGCACCCTCATTAACATACATATATAATTCTCAATTAGGGAATTAGTTTTTTTCCTGTCACAACTACAATTTTACTTCAGTTACAAGCCTAGAATTTGAAAGTAAACATTTTAGTTTAATTCAGATGAAATCTGTCAGTTCTTTTAATTTATTCTAATTTCTGTTCTTATTTTTACATCTGTTTGTAATTTCAGTCCTAACAGTCTAAGCTGGACATATTTAACCAGATAATAATCTGATATTGTTGCTTTTTGACCACCTACTTGATAAATCAAAGAACATTTATAGTTTGTGCAAAATGAGTTTTAATGCGTTGATAGTGTGGGAAAGTAAAATAAAATGAGTGAGGAGCCAATTAGAAAAGAGGATTTTAAAATCCTGTGTTCTTATTGGCTCCCCACTCCATTTTATTCACTTTCCCACTCTGTTAATGCACTAAAACTCATTTTGGACAAACTATACATATTATTAAACAGTTTCTATAATTAGTTTTGTATTGAGTTTGTATAATTTATCCCAATCTATTCCTCACATACTATAGTTTTAACCACATAGTCCAATAGCGGAAAAGATCCAAACATGTTTTATTTGTAGACGTCTTATTTCTAGTTGTTCCTTTAAGTGATTAGATTTTTTTTAGATGATTATGTTAATATATATATTTTTTATTGTTGTTTATATTCTATTAACTTCTATTTTGTAAAATTTTTCAATTCTTGTAAATTGTCTAAATGATTAAAATGTTTTTTTTTGTGAAAACTTTAATTCTACCTAATGTCTAAAATATATTTGGTATTTTGATCTTCTAGTATTAAGAATAGGTAACATGTTTATTTTTAATGCAGTTGAACCTCTATATAACAAAATTGATGGTTCAAGAAAAAAAAAAATAGCTTTATAGAAATATTTTATTATGAGTGGTCCTGAATGATGAAGATTTTTATCCTGTAACATTTTCACCCATTGCAGAACTCCTTCATCTACGTCTTCATACTTACAACTTCTAGATCAGGGATAATCAAACTGTGTGCCATGGCACACTGGTGTGCTGCGAGTCTGGCCAGGTGTGCGGTGGGATCTAAAATAAAAAATGATAAAATTTAAACTAGTCAGAACAAAACAATGCCTGCCTGTTAGAGGTGGGTAATTACTGTTATTTGTTGGTAACTGGTTATGACGTTAACAGGTTCCTGGAATAGGTTATTTGGGTAATACGTTCTCACCATACCGGGCCGAGTCTTGATGAGCAAAAAAAAGGTCGTTGGAAATTAGGAATTAAATTTTAGCATTATTCAAGGTAATTAATTAATTAAATATTTATTTGCAGATAGAATTTCTACTAATTTTATAGTAAAGATATTCACTCAGCTTGAAGATTCTAAAAACATTGGCGCTTATCTATAATACAAATGTGAATACTTTGAAATCTGATGTGAGGTATCACTGTAAATATTTTATCTATTTAACATTCTCGGGCTTTAGCAAGAATTTAATAAGCAAAATAAACCAAAAGGCGCCCTTTCTGAGGCCGATAAAATCGTATGATAAGTATGAGTCTAAAATAGTTGCGATGATGAAGTCCTAAAGAGACGTATAATGTTATTATAATAAAAGTTGTTAGAGGAAAATCGGTCCAGTAGAACCGGAGATAAAACGTATGTTAGATACGTATGACCAGAGACCTTCAAATGCCTTTTTGCCATGGCGCCATTCTAAAATGCCACATTTTGCCTTATTTTGGCCAAGTTCTGAGAAAAAAATAGAAATATTCTAATATTCTAAGAGGTTCGTTCTGCTACAACCTATAAAACCAGGTAAGATTAAGATATGCCCTTGCATTGCAGTCCAGGATTCCAAGGTGCTCAGGGTTCCCCAAGTGATTCCTATCTTAGGGTAGTGACTCACTTCGTCATCCAAGCTACCAATGAGAATAGAATGCGACCTGCCACACGAGGTGGCGCCACCCACCGGGTAGCACTACCTGGTGGACCGTCCCACGGTCTAGCTGCCACCTGCAGGTGGCGCCACCCGGTCAGCCCAATGTTTTCAATTAAACCCGTCAGATGTTGCCACTGCCACTCAGCCCCCACTCCTTCAATCAAATCTAGAGGAATTCAAATCAGGGGCTAACTGCATCCCTCATGTAAGTGCGTCTTTACTGGTCAAACTGTTCTTCAATATTCTAAGCAATTCGTTGAAAGTTCCACGCGACATTCGGCAAAAATTGTTACTGTCCTCTTTGAAATGGGGTACACTGTATGAAACAAACTAGTATTCTTTTTGTCTGAAATTATTTGATGAACCCAAAAACGCCTTTTTTCCTTCTTCTTTCACGGACATAATGATATGCATGCACAGCTCCATTTCTCGACTGCCCGAAAAAAGTAAAAACTCGGGTGGCACAAGACAGGTGTCGGAAGCAAGTGGCATCAACAAGGTGGCCACCTTGTTGATGCCAACAAAAATTAAAAATTTTGAGGTATTAGAAAACCTAATTCTGAGGTATTAGGTTTTAATGAAGAGTTATATTATAACTATAACTCTTCATTACGTTACGTTATCAATTCAGTTCTGTTCTTTATTTCCGTTCCGTTCTCGGATTCCGTTTCCGTTCCGTTTAAAAGTCCGTCACTACCCTAAGGATTAAGAGCTATTAGCTCTAGCTCATCACTGGTCAATGTGGGTCATTGTAGGGTATTTAAGATACCCTTAAATGGTAATAAAGTAGTTAATATGACTCAAGTTGCACGATTTTATATCCCTTTTACAATGGAAGGGGGGGGGGGGGGGGGGTTGGAAAGTTGAAAAATAAATGCCACATTAGCTAAAATAAATGCCACATTTGGCCAAAATAAATGCCATATTGCCACACTTTTTAGTGCCACATTTCGTAAAAATAAATGCTACATTTTGAAGGTCTCTGCGTATGACGTATGAAAAGGGGGGGTGGGGCCGCGGCCGGAGCGAAAACCTGTAACCCGCTAACCTGGGTGTGAGCTGAGGTATTGCCTTAAGTCAGCCGGCGAGTGTTGTCTTAAGTGCCGGCCGGTGTGTGTCTCTGCCGTGGGCCCACGGGAGGGACACTACAGACATACCTACTCTCTACAGACATACTATTCCCCTACCCCCCTACAGACATCTTGCAAATCTTTGCGCTTTTTGCTTTGAAATAACATTATTTGAATGGAAATAACATAACTTAATAGTACAGAGAACGGAAACGGAATCCGAGAACGATAACGGAAATAAAGAACAGAACTGAATTGATAACGTAACGTAATGAAGAGTTATAGTTATAATATAACTCTTCATTAAAACCTAATACCTCAGAAGTTATAACGCATCTTAGGAGTAGAGTACAGTGCTCCGTCGCCGCCAGGCGGAATACTTATGAACTAAACTAGAGCTGTAGCTACTGGAGTACCTAACGCCACCGCGCCAGTCGGAATATTTATGAATTGGACTAGAGTTACTCAATAACAGGTATTTTTCAATATTAGGTTATCTGAGTTATGATTACCTTAAAATAACAGGTTAATTTTAACTGTTACGTTATTTTCGACCCACCTCTACTGCCTGTATAAGTACAATAGTTTAAATGGTATATGATGCGACATGAGTTGGCCTGAGTTCATGTCAAGAGTTTTTTGTAGTAGTAGTGGATGAATATAAAGGGTGAACCCCTAGATTGAACCTAGCAATTAGAGGTGTGTTAAAATAACATGTTATTGGAGAATAACAGTTTGTCATATAACGTGTTATTGAAAAATACATGTTATAAAATAACAGTTCACAATATTATAACACCTTAAATAACAGAACAGATCATGTGTTATTTTATTACAGCACGGAATCAATAACATCTGGTTTTTAGGACTATTGCTACACTAAACTCTGACCTAAAATAGTACCTTAGGATCCTTTCTGAGCCATTTTGTTTCAAAATGTGCGACCCACCTATAATAATTGTGTCCTACCCATTAATTTAAACATTTCCAAATTTGGTTTCAAACGAAACCAATAGTATGTCCAATGGCTGGACACAGAAATTCTATTCTTCAAATAAGTGTTTACTGGAGACTATTCAAAGTCGTTAGAAGCGATACCCAGTGTACTCCTATCAATATCACCCCAAAATGTATCATAGTTCAAGCTGAGTTGAGCTACCAATGTGACTATAGTTTGCACATTATGAGTTGTGACTTTTGACAGTGTGAGAAAATCCGAAAAATTAGGGTGGGGAGCCAATGAGATGGCAGGATTTTGAATTCTAGAAGGTCTGGCCAACTAGGCAAACAAAAATGTCACTGGCCCCACCCCTCCCACAGGCCTATTGGCTTTATTTTTTTCCTCATAAAGGTTGGCCAATCTGAGTGTCAAAAGTTACAACTAGTAACACTCATACTGTAATCTGCAGTTAACCATCTGGTCAAGATTCGCTTGGCATAATTTTGCTTGATTTATACCCTTGAGAGATTATATCCCTATATATTTGTAAAAAAAATTACATTTTTTATGATTTATAGGTACAGTTGAGAGATTATACCTGAATGATTTAAACATTTGAGAGATTATATTCCTTTTTTAAAACAATTCATTTAAGCGAGGCCTTGCCCACTTTCTAACCTCCTCTTCTAAACGCCGGGCGACCCTAATTTGCATAATGGCTTATTATGCAAAATACTTTGCATAATTTGCATAATCACTACTTCTGATAGTACAAAGTGGCTAAAACTTGGTACAATTATCTATTTCACTATAAAGAAATAAATGCAACTAGTTTTAGATCATTTTGACTCAAAAAAATTATGCTCTAGACTCTAGACCAATTTTAGTATTTTTATAGTAACTGCTACACAAAGTACTTTGCATAATTTGTACTTCTAATGCTGCTATTGTGCTAAAACTTGTATTGTTATTATGTATTGTTTATTATAAGGTAAAAAATACATCAAACAAGTTTCAGCCCAATCGGGCTTAAAATTTTGTCTTGGGCCCAATTTAAGTATTTTGCATAACAGATTTAATTTTGTATAATATGTACTTCTAACAATTCTTGAGAGCTAATACTTTGTTAAATTGTTCAATAAATGAAAGTTTTAGACTAATAGAGCCAAAATTTGCAGCTTGGCTCAATTTTAGTATTTTGCATAATTATTACATCTATCGACGATAATGAGCTGAAACTTATTTAAATTGTTTGTTATACTAAAAAAATGGCAGCCCAAAAGACTAATAGAGCCAACATTTGCAGATTGCAGATTTACCCTTATTGGCTCTCCTTCGATTTTCCTACGCTGTCGAAGCAAATATTATGCACTATATGATATGGCCTACCCATTTTTAATTGTCCGATTTACTTCGGTATTTTTTAAACTGTTTATTTACATTTTATTTTGGTAAAATTAAATTAAAAAGGTTTCGGTTGTAGCATCGGCTTAAATTCAACGTCTTTTTCTTTTTTAAAAATACTTAATGAATCTCTTTCTAAGGTAAATAAAGGATGGTTAGGTTAGGTCGAAAAAACCTGAAGTAAATCAGACAATTAGAAATTAATATGCCAAATATTTTTCAAAGGGCCAATAATCCTAGGCCTATATGATCTAGTGTGATCGTGAATTTCTTGTCATGTGCGTATTTTTCTGTTCCTCTACCTTGTTCTACGAAAATTTTTTGCACTTCTCTCAAAGTCTCAAATCCCTCCTAATATTAAATTTTATAAGGAGAATAAGTCGAATTCAGTTTGAATTTTCAGCAACTCATCTCCTTAAAATTAATGGTAGAAATCTTAAACAAAATCAAAGCACTACTAGGTAAATTAGGGTGTAATATGCTTTTAATTATTTGTAATCACCTTCTATTTCATAGTTATCAGCAAAAATAATATCTACTCACTCAAATAACACCTACTCATTTTGTAGAGATAGGCCATAGTTTTATAAAATTTCCATTTATTGAAATGCAAAACATGGACTTTTTCTTAACGAAAACCTTTACCTAGACTTAAAATTACAGTTTGCACGTTTAGAGTTGTGACTTTTGACATTTAGATTGGCCAACCTAAATGAGAAAAAAATAAAGCTACTAGGCCTGTGGGAGGGATGGGGGCCAGTGATATTTTTGTTTGTCTAGTTGGCTCGACCTTCTAGCATTCAAAATCCTCACCTCTCATTGGCTCCCCACTCTAATTTTTCGGATTTTCCCACGCTCTCTAAGTCACAACTAATATCGCGCAAACTATAGTTAAGAGATAAAGTTTTTTTTTAGAAGATCAAGTGTTTATTAGATCACTGTCTGAGTAAGCGGCTAATGTATGCCATTTTCTATAACTCTACTGCTTTGGGTTGCTATTCATAGCAATTGTTGCATGCAAAATTACTTTTTTTACTACATGGGCTGGTCAATGGAACAAAAAACCTAGTCAATCTTCTAGAAAGAGAAAAATAAAAGGACAAAATTGTATAAATAATTTGTGACCTATCTTCCTACACAGACTCTGCTTTTATATTTTTTGTGCGGAGCTTAGTTGTTTTTGTTAATAAGCTGTAGTTTTCATGAAATCTTAGAACTATGAATGCACGAGGAAACCAATTAATTTTAAAACAGTAGAACCTTGATTAACAGTCAAGCATGGGACCAGTGCCTCGATAGATAAGTGAACAGACAGTTAAGCAAGAAAGAGGAACATTTTTTGGGCAAAAAGTGACGCCTTATTTTTGTTTTTGACTAGAGCCAAACCAAGAGATAAAATATCTTGGATCATCCAGGAACTTTTTTGAGCGTAATAATTGACAGGTGCCTTCATGGTCGGGCCTAGATTTACCTATTGGCAGACTGTGCGTTTGCCCAGAAATTAATAGGCCAAATAGTGAATATTTACTCAAAGGGCCAATGATCTTGTGTGATCGTGAATTTCTTGTCATGTGAGTATTTTTCTATTCCTCTATGTTGTTCTACAAAAAAATGTTTGCACTTCTCTCAAAGTCTCAAATCCCTCCTATTATATTTTATAAGGAGAATAAGTCGAATTAAGTTTTTGTTGTCACAAGTCAAGTTGTCACAAGATTTTGGCACACCTGTGCCAAAATCTTGTGAAAAGGGAAGAAAGGAAGCAAAAATCAAAATTGTCGATCTTTGCTTTTGCTCATCGATCTCTGGGTCACCAAAAACTACCCCCTTCTCGTTTGGACAAATATTTGGGGCACCTATAAGATCTTCTGAAGGCACGAGGTACCTCAAATTAGGGCCTGTTCATGGTCACGCAGCAGGCAGGTTGGGAGTAGTGGGGGAACATGCGGAGTTGAAGAAAGGAGAGTGCGCTTGGCAGGTGGGCCTGACAGTTTAGGGAGAAAGACAGTAAATCAGGGTTCTACTTGTAACTTGTAAGTACCTCTTCTGCACTTTACCAATTAAAATTTTGCAATTGAATGAGAGAGTTAATAACCCCTTGCAATTTCATTGTTTACACCCAATTATTTTTGTTAATTTTTTCCTATTATATTTATTAATATCTGATAAAGCAATAAAAAATTTACACATAGTTAACTTACCGTTAAAATAAGTGTCCACTAGGAGGCTAAAACTATTTTCCTTTCTTCTTTCAGAAGTCATCAGGTTAGTAAGGGTGTAATATTCCATAAGATGTTAAATAATAAATGTTTTTGGAATTAAATGGATTGTTAGCATGTGTTCAGAAATTATATATATTTTTTTAAACCATTTTAATAAATCATTATTTTAGCTTGAGAATGACACAATGAAGGGTTTAAAAAGTGCAAAGGGTAGCTTTTGTTAATTTTTTTTAACATGTTTCCGGTGGTCCAAAACAACAGTGAAAGGCAAAACACATTGACTGGGGAATCAACTTTTTTCAATAAAAAAAATCTAGGAGAAAGTGGAAAGTAGTTAAAAAACCGTGCTGATGTATTCTGCAGGGCTAACTGTTCAGATAAAATCTGAACCATGGGGGTGGGTATAAGAAAATTGATAGCAGTTTAGCTGAGAGAGCTCGTTTGCAGAATGTGGCCTGCCCCATTGACTTGAAATTCTAAATTACCAATTGCCAATATCCCAATTATTTGTAAAATCTTCTGAAAAACTGTACCTTACTTATCTAGATTGTTTTTTAGATCACTGATGATGTTCAATCTCCCTGAGTAAAAGTTCTGATTAAATACATCATCATCTTCAAAACTCTGACTATTATTTGCTACTAAAACTCAAGTAAAAAAACCTATTTTTACACTTAGCAGTAAGAAAGCATGCCAGTGGTGAGTAACTAGCATGGCAGTAGCAGGCATTCTACAGTAGCTGTGACCATTTGCCAGTGAAACACCATGCTTTTATCATCCTGATGATCAGTCATGTTCGAGGTATGTGCACAATGCTTTATCAATTCCCCCGTACCTCGACTCATGCTACTGGCAAGAAAAAAATCAAACCCCTTGTGTGACCTCTTTACAGTATTAGCCCCCTAATCATTAGCCCATATTAGGCCGGGTTTACACAGTCAAAGTATACTATGATCAAGTCAGCTACTTGGATTGTGTAGGCTGGGTATCAAAGTCAACTTGTACAACAAAGTTAAGTTGGACAGGCCCCAATTACTATTTGATGAAAGTAGACTGTGATGAATACAAAAATTGGCGCCCACCTGACAAATTATGAAAATGATCTGTTTAAAAAATGACTGGGTTTTGTTTACAAGAAAGTTTTAATTTAAATCAAATTATAATTATCATTAACTGCGGGAGACATACAGAGAAAAATAGACCCCAGCACCGGGACTTGAACCACGGGCCTCCTATATTTCCGTTACAGGCGCTCTTACCAACTGAGCTATACTGGAGAATGCCTTTCTAAGTTTTAGGTAGTATTCTTACTAAGGAAAGATTAAATTTTAATTTAAATCAAATTATAATTATCATAAACTACGGGAGACATACAGAAGAAAGTTATATATCACCACTATTTTCAAACTTAATAAGTACAATTTAACTGGAAAGTTCTAGAGAGAAATACATTTCACACAATCTCTCTTAACCTCTACTTTGCAGAGTATCAAAGTTCCACTACTTGAACCAAGTATACTTTGTTCATGTAAACCTTACTTCAAAGTTCCACAAACACTTGGACCAAATGGATTTGATCAAAGTTATACTTGGACCAAGTATACTTGGATCGTGTAAACCTGGCTTAAGAATATGTGTTTCTACAATCCTCCCAGTGTTCTTCACAACTATTATGTTAATTCTTATTTAATTTGTATTAATTCTGCTTGGGAATATTGACTTTCCAAGACACAATTCAACATAACAATTAGTCCCACTTTAAACATCTTAGAAAAATCAGTCACATTTGGTCCTTACTAAAAGATTTTTCTCTCAAGCAGTTGGGTCTATTAAAAAATTAAAACGGCTCATTTTTGCAGTATTTTGACCCTTTCTGGGGTCATTCTCATGCTGACTGACTTAAAAGATTAAATTTTAAAAATCCTTCCATTTGAATCAATTTGATTCTCGCCATTTTCACTCAAAATCAGGTAAAGTTGATTTCAATCTTTCTTCTATAAATTTCTTAGTTAGCTACACATTGAATTAGTTTCTCCATCTTCCTTTGAAGCTATTGTCTATTCTCATACGATCTTAGCGTGAATGTTCGTTAAATGATTTTAGCTTCAATCAATTCTTTAAATGTTAAATATTCTATCTACTAAGGCTACCTACATTTTAGATTTTTCGGGAGTTTTATGGTAGCCTAATTCATTTTTTTTTTTTTTTTTTAATTTTTAACTAACAGCATAAGAATCATTCTGCTATATTAGGCGCAATAATAATACTAGCCCATAAAAACAAAGTTTTTATTATAAATCCTTTACATTTATTCATTTTGGTTGTGTAAGCCATCGCCAAGTTGTTTGATAATAAAAACACATTTTAAAATTTTTAAAACAATCACGGTTATTGAGTTTTTACAAGCTATGTCATTAATCAGTGTACGTTTTAGGGTGGGTGACCCTAAAATTTGATGAGATATTTTTGTATTATACTGAGTCTATGAGCTAAGTTTCAGCTCGATTGTATGACTGGAAGAGGGTTAACCATCAATACATCATACAATTCAGGAATGTACTTCTGTTGAGGTTTAAATAATACCAAATGAGATTACAAGATTTAAAAGTGAATCTTTTAATCAAATTGTTGTTGGGATCGCCAGTGGATCTGGAGGAACCTTGTAAGAGGGTTCTGTCCAAGACACAAGGAAAAGAGTGACAGAAGGGAGTGTTTGGATCCATAGTGGATCCAACCACACGCAGCCTTAGCACGGCATGGATCCACAGTGGATCCAAACATGTTCAATGCTTTAATTGGCCCTCCAAAGATGTTGTCGACAGGCAACCACAAACAAAATCAAAACTCTAATATAAAGGATTTATAAAATAAACTCTTTTCTCTCAAATTCCTACTTACTAATTAATATAATTTGTTATTTTTTTCTTTTTTTATAATTTAATATACAATAGAGATTCACAGTCATACATTTCATGATAAATTAAACACAATAATTGAGTAAATATCTGAAATTTTCTAACATTTTCATGTATTGTAGTATATAGATATATATATATTTTGTAATTTTTATATTTATTAATTAGAAAGCACAAATAATTCTTTCTGAAATTCATATTATTTTGTTTAGTTACTTTTTTTTTTTTAAACATTATTAATTTTTTGCAATAGCGACAAAAAATGAAATTTTATTTTTAAATTACACTCAAGAAAATATTTGTTAGGTATTATTTTTAAAAAATACAATGTTTAATGATAGGATTAATTAAAATCACAATTATAAAAAATCTTATTACAATAAAATCATTATTTTTTTTTTTTAAATATAAATAAAAGGAACTTAAACTGTGCTACTGTTAATGTCGTTCACAGCAACTAATATAATATATTGTCTGTTTTAAAAATTTCATTTAAATTAGTTTAAAAAAACTGTTATTACAGTTGTAATAATTAATTAACGATTAAAAAAAAAAAAAAAACCAGTTATTGTCGTAAATAACTAGAAAAATAAATAAGGTACAATATTAAATATATATATTTAATTTTTTTTTTTTTTGTTTAACAAGGGTAATTTTAATCTTGGAAGGAGGAAATTCATGCAAGATAAAGGTTTTCAAAGATACATGTATATATATATATATATATATATATATATATATATATATATATATATATATAATATTTTTAAGATTTTTTAATTAATTTATTGTCAATGAGGTTTAGATTAAATGGGTACTAAATATTATTTAAATAGGGAATTTTTCTTTCTTATTTATTTGGGTGGGGGGTGGTTACATTTTTTAAAGACCATTTTTTTTCAATGGATGGTGATACTTTTTTTTATTTATTCATGGACAATTTATAGTTTTAAATTTAAGGATATAAAATAAATATAAATTTTAATTTAAGTTTAGATTTGAATTTTTTTTTTTCTGGACAAAAATATTTTTTTTTTGTAAAAAAATAAAAAAATATAAATAAATAAATAAATAAGAAAAATAAATAAATAAATAAGTTATTTCAAAAAAAAGATTTAAAGGATGTTTAGTTCCATTGGTGTCCTCTGCGACCGCCCAAGTGTTTCCTGCGACCAGTTTGCCTTCCTATAACCGCTTGGAACCTCCCTCCCGGTATCTTCCCCCCTCCACGAGCTCCTGTAAATTAAACAAACATTTTATAAGCATTAGTAAAATTCTTGCATTTTTATTTTGAGTACGGACAAAAACTATTTTAAACATTTAAAAAATTAATTGGTTTAAGTATGTCAGACAAGTAAGGTAAAATCTGTAGAGGGTCGAAAGATAACGAGTATTTGGTGCCATATCAGTAGTTTAAATTAGACAGTTCAATGATTATCAATGATTATATCCGCACAAAATTCGGCACGGTCATAGTGACCAACCAGAGGAAGGTATAAATCTGAAATGGTCCAAATTGGTACACAGGGGTACGGGGTATGAGGTACTAAAGTTAAAATAGTATATGCCCTTCATGATGCATGTCGTTGGAAAGCTCTTTAAGAGGACAGTTATTGTTTTTATGTTCTCTTCTGTCATATTTTCATTTAAGAAGGAATTATAACAGGAAAAAAATGCTTTTTAATTAAAAATTTGAAATATTACTATTTTTGATCCGATTTCAGCTGTTTATAAATAAAAAAAAATATTGTTAACAATCAGCTGTTTAATGACTCATTGACTGTCAATTATGCACGCTCAGCTCAATATTGGAAGCAGACGACTGCATTGCACACCTAGTTGTAACATTTACTATTTTCTGACATTTATCGTAAAAAATGTTTTCACAAAAAGCAACATTAATTTTTATTTTTTATTGCTTCGAATTTAATCACTATATAAAATCATTCTTTCATATCAAAATGCTCAATATCCTTAAATTGTGTTAGTAAAACAATGGATTTCAAAATCAGTTAGATTCAGAAACTTTATTCTGTCAGCGCAGTTATACCATTTCATTCCACTGTAGTTTTAATAGTGAAATAGCTTCTTTTTTTTTTCGAACTTTATGCAGCAGCCTAAGGACAGTTTGGGCCTGCCCAATGCTTTTGGGCTTTTTGGGCTGTTGCTCTATTAGCCATATAAACCCTATAATTGGCTATATTTGATATGGGAGTGTCTATGGACACCATCTATGGGAATAACAAAATTCCATAACTATGTCATTCCCCTATAATTGGATAGCTCTTAATATAATTTCATGATTTGATCAAATAATCCATAATACCAAAAATAATGCAATACCTGCTTCTATAGTATGCGCGTTAAGAGTTGGAACTTTTGACAGGGTGGTAAAATTGAAAAATTTGGGGTGGGGAGGCAATTAGAGGTCAGCATTTTGAATTCTAAAAGGTCGGGCCAATTAGGCAAACAGAAATGTCACTGGTAGAGGGGCGCAGCACTTATGGATAACCTCGCATAGGTTGGCAAATCTGAGTGTCTAAAGCCACATTTCATAACACGCATACTTAAGTTGTGATTATTTTTGGTTAACATAAATTATATGTGGCTGGATGGATATTGTGTCACCTCCACTCAAAATCTTTATATCTATTACATGGTTGATGACCCCTATATCAATTAAATTTATAGAGAAAGTTATAATACATAAATAATTTCATGGTTATACAAATAATAAAACAATTAATTAATAAATAATAATAATGGTAATGACTTATGAGATTTTATCGAATGTAGATTTAACTTGCTTTTATAATATTAGTGATGATATTTTTTAAGGCTATGAGTTAAAATAATTTATTTCTTACGGTAGTAAATTTTTAACTTGTTAATAATGTTAAGATGAGAAGTGAATGTTTATGAATAAAATTACTGGAATACATTTCTGCAAAGCTTGATGAAGGAATCACTAATGAGTAGTCTCTTACTAGCTGTTGTAAATCAAATTGCCCAAACTAAATGAGATCACCAGCAATTACAATTTTGGCGCTAACTGTTTACGAGGTTTTAATGCATTTTAAAACTTTTGACTATCATAAGAGGTTTGTTAAAAAAAAAAATATATATATCTTCTAATACTGACTATATTTTTACTAATTTTTAAATTGTATTGTCTTTTATACTGCACAGCAACTAATTTACAAATTACACCAAAATTATTTATATTCTTGTATTTTTAATTTTTAATTTAATTTTTATTTTTTTTTAAATTTTTATTTAATTGTGTAATTTTAATTGCACAATAAAAAGGCAGGAACATTTTTAATTGAATATGTTTACTAATTGTTTTAAGTGTCAATAGTAAGTTAGTAAAAAAAAAAAAAAAAACAAAGAACTAAATTCATTCATTTATTGTTTATGAACAAAAATAAAACACAATATCTAATAGGTTGGGAATTAAAGATGAGCTATTGTAAATTTTTGACCATTAATTGTTTATCATTGCTCCTTGAGTTGGTTTCTCACAATTTGAGTTAAAACTAAAAATTTTTGGTAAAACAAGAAGAAATTGTGTAGGCCATTATCTTAAGGAAGAAGAAATTATGTAGGTATTTTCTTAGGTAATAAGAAATTGTGAAGGCCTTTATCTTGGGGAAGAAGAAATAGAGTAGGTCTTTATCTTAGGTAATAAGAAATTGTGTAGGCCTTTATCTTAGAGAAGAAGAAATTGTGTAGGCCTTTATCTTGGGGAAGAAGAATTGTGTTGGCCTTTATCTTGGGAAAGAAGAAAGTGTGTTGGCCTTTATCTTTGGAAAAGAAGAAATTGTGTAGGCCTTTATCTTGGGGAAGAAGAAATTGTGTTGGCCTTTATCTAAAGGAAGAAGAAATTATGTAGGTATTTTCCTACATAATTTCTAATAGGGGGGGGGGGGGGGGGGGGGCTCAAGCCCGATAGCCCCCCCCGTTCCTACGCCACTGAGTAGACTGGTACGACAGTAGACAGGAGAGTCAACTTGCATGTTAGTTAATATTTTGAACTGTCTTCAAAATGAGTCAGTGTACTCCTATCAGTCAATTTTCATTGTGTAAATGCTCCTTTAGGGTAGGACCAGGAAAGATGCCGTCTTACTAGATATGTATGTTTGCCTGTCTAAATAATTTATATGTTTATCAAGACCTATTTATAACTCAACATTATGTGGTACATTTTATGAGAACAGGTAACTTTCCAATCCTTGATAATACTGATGCAACATGGTGATTATTATTACTATTATATTATTATTATTATATTAGTAGTTTCTGTGAAATTAAGTTTAAACATGAAAAACCATTTTTTTTCTTAGTTACAATCTGGTTATATCTATATTGAATTACATAGGTTTTGCTTATGTGTATGCCTTTATTTATTTATTTTTCCTTTGGAAACAGTGTTAACCTAGTTAATTGGGTTATTTGTATTATACGAGCCGTTAAACCCATGGAAACGGGCTTAATTTTGTATTTAGAAAAAAGTAGAATTAAGTTAATTAATTTAGATAAGTTATTATTCTATTTGAAGACAAAAAAATTAAAAGCATTTATTCATCAAATTTTTAAGTTTTAGGTAGTATAACAAGCATTTATTTTCATTGGAATAAATGTGGTTGCCTTAGCTTAGCAGTGATAAATCATTTAGAGTTTCAATTTCAAAGCCACATAGCTTTCCCGATCCCAGGTAATTTTTACAATTAATATTCGTTTATTGGCTTATTGATGTGATGTGTCTATTGTCAGATAGACAAATAGTAAAGACAATAGACAACAATAAAGGAATAAGTTACATCCTAGTTACAGTCTATAAGATTAGAGTTGGCCAAGGATCTTGTATAAAGGGGATAGAGGGTTGAGGCAAAAAAGTGACCCCATGAAGATATGTAAAATGTTAGCTCCAATGGGACAAATTACCTTCCTCTTGGTTATAGTTTACCAAGAATTTGTTTATAGTTGTCAGGTTATAACCTGTTAAAAAAGGTAATTTGTCCCAGTTCAAACTAGAAGCTAAAAACCACGAAAACATTTTGCGCCGGAAGGTTATAGTCATGTTATAGTTGAACTCAACAACAGGTTATAATAATAGTTTTTATTTACCGTATCAGTTTTAAGTTATGTTTCTTCTTCTTTAGCAAATTTTCATTGGAGTAATTTACTAATGTGCCTATTATAGTGCCATATTTCATTTTTTCTTTCATTAATAAAAATAAATATTGTTTTGATCAAAATTGTTTCACTCCCTTTCAAGAAAATAGTGAGAAAGAGAGCTCGTACTTCACCAATTTTTAAGTTCTGCAAAAACACTAAAAACGTTAGTGTGAACACAGACTCCTCGAAAAAGAAAAGAAAAACTTTCTTTTACCAGAATTCAGTAATAAATCGTGAATATATATTTCTAAAGAATTTCATTAATGTAAAAGAGTACTGTAATTTATGTTAAAAAATCAAACAATTTTGACTGATGTAAGAAACGGTGGAAAATTAAATAAATATACAACCATACGTAATTGGCAGTCTATTTCTCATTTATTTATTTTTATTTTTTACAACAATAAAGGGAATAATGCAGCTTTTATGAAATTTAAGTGAGCTATTTTGTTGATTTCAAAGATTAATGTGATTATATCAACGTTAATTTTATACTCCGGGTACGGAGTATAATGAGGAGAATTTTTCTTAAAGTAGTTCTCTTTTCTTGCTTCCTACAAATACTTAAATGTTACCTAATACTTAAAAATGATTTACTACATTTCAGTGCCGGATCTAGGTTTTTTCTCAGGGGGGGCAAAAGCAGATTTTGCCGCCCTTGCTACACAGAGGCAGATCTAGCAGTAGAATTTGGGGGGGGGGGGGAACTTGGTGGGTTTAGACTCAAATCCAAAGGGGGGTCCGGGGGGCCTCTCCCGGAAAATTTTATAAAATTAGGTGCACAAATGGTGAATTTTAAGCGTTTTGGAGAACCTTTTTTTAGAGCTTTTTCAGCTAAAACTACAGTAAGTATTCTCTATTGCGTTTAAAATTCCAATTAATAATGATACTTTGTATTTTATTTAACCTCTAACACTATACTATGCTATTAATTCTTCCAGATTCATTAGGAGGGGTTACCCTCCTGCCCAAAGGGGGGTTCGAGGAAAATTTTAGAAAATTATGTTCAAAATGGTGAATTTTAGGCGTTTTGGAGAAACTTTTTTTTTAGAGCTTTTTCAGCTAAAACAGCAACTTTAAGTTTGTTTAAAATTGTTTCTGCAGAATTTTTGAAACATTTATTATCTAAATCGGGTTTTAGATTTTAAAAAATAATTTTTTACCTGTAACACTATACTATGCTATTAATTCTTCCAGTTTCATTATGAAATACCTTCACAACTTCCTATATAGCAACTGAATCAAGTAGATACACACTCAACTAAGCATATAGACAAACATCCATTAAAGTATGCAAATAAACAAACAAAAAAATAGTTTATATTTGCATCCCACATAAAAATGTAAGTGGGAATCCCAGTTAGCAATTTTAATATCAACTTGACTATTGCTCCATAGCTAAGGCAACCATATTTATTCCAATAATAATATAGGTTTGTTTTGATTTGTTGGTCTTCAAATAGATGTAATAACTTATTTAAATTAGTTAATGTTGTAAAATGTTTACGTTTTATTATTGTATTACATATCATGTAACATTTTAATTTATTACTATTGGTAATAAATTGCTGTTTATTTATTGATATTTTTTGCTTCCAACCTCACCGAAGGTATGAAGCTATGTGATCATTCTGAAGAACGACAAATTTTTAGGTCTCCGATTTCAAAAATTCCAAGGCAGATTCAGACATCAGGGAACACTTTTGGGTCCGTGTCTGTCTGTCACTTTTTTTGCGAACCAACATATCTTAAAAACTACTCGTCAGATTTTAATGAAGTTTGGATTGTAGGTCATGATTAGCCTATTGTTGGTCCCATATAAGTTTCAACCTTTTGCGCCTTCTTGTTTCTCTTCCACACAAACATACATTTATTTAAACCTACAGCTTCAAAAGTACTCTTCCGATTTGTATGAAACTTTTATAGTTTATCGAAAGTAACCCGCAAATAGCCCCAGGTTAATATGAATCGCTTGCGTTCTTCAATTTTTGCTAAATTGATACTTTAATTTGGGTAAAAAATCCAAACAATTTTGACATATTAAAAAAACGGGGAGACAATGAAACAAAATAGACAATAATGGCTTTAAATGCATAAAATCAATAAAGTACGTAATAGGATGCGAGGAAGGGATGCCATATCAATTCAATGAATTTTTACGAATATCTCGCTTCCTATGGCTCGGAGACAAATTAAAATTATTATCAAAAAGCAAATATTAAATTTCCCACAAAAAAGGTCTCATTCATTTTTTACGTACAAAGAACGGTTTAGCAAAAACCTAGTTCTACTATATATTGCATTGTGATTATTTTTGCTGGATTTTTACGTGATTTTTGTGAATATCTCGCTTCTTCTGACTCAGAGACCAATTGAGGATCAGATCAAAATTTAAGAATCTAAAATTTCTCCGTTTGGATAATAATGCGCTCCGAAGTTTCCCTTATTGTCTCCGAGCCATAGGAAGCGAGATAATTCGTATAAAAAAGACCAGTCAGCACCATGACTTAATGAGCGAATTTTCAAAGAAATCTGCGTATTATTGGATTATGATAATATAGAAAAATTTTGCTTTAGAATTTGGATGGGTTAAAAAAAAAATTGGTACACAAAATTTGACTCGTAAATGGACTCCAAAAAGTATAATATTTTGTATAAATAGTATTATTATTATTTGCGTTAACAGTTTGAGTCTTTCTTGACACATCAAACTTCTTAAATAGTTTTTGATAAACTTCAATATGCTTAAGTTTCTTTCACATCAACTTTGAAGAAAAAAAAGGGTAAACGAAGTTAAGGGTGGGCTATATCAGATTGGACAAGATAATTGTAATTATATTACATATAATTAAAAATTACATTTCACCTTCATTTTTTAATTTTTTTTTTTCATAAACTTTTTATTATTTTTCCTTTATTTATCATTTAATTTTTCCACCTCGTTTCGCCGCCCCCCGGGCGTGCCGCCTGGGGCGCTTGCCCCCCGCAGCCCCCCCTTAGATCCGGCACTGCTACATTTTACAATTTATTTATTAATTACTATTATACAGATAAATACTAAAAAAGTAACGCATAACAACTATTCAGTAAACCATACTCCATACAATTTTCACGAGTTATACGTTATAACCTTCTCTTGAAGTTGAGGTTCAATTGTAACCTATTATCTACAATTGTAACCTCCCGGCGCAAAACTTTTTCGTGGTATTTAGCTTCTAGTCAGTTCAAAGGTCGTAGAGCATGCGCAGTATGATTTTTTCTCCAATTTCTCTTACCTTCATGGGGTCACTTTTTTGCCTTAAACCCCTTCTTAACATTACATCCGCTTTATATAAGATCCTTGGAGTTGGCACAATCGAAGGCGGGAAAATTTTGAGGGAAACGATTCTATTGGTCCTCCATGTTGAATGCAACTTTAGAAAAAAATGCCCTACTCTACCCCTGTTCCACAAAAAAAAAAAAAAAAAAAATAACATGGCAACACTGATTTTCCCTTTTTATAACCCCAAAACTACCTCCACATTTGTTGTTTCCCGCCTTCGATTGTGCCAACTCTAATCTTATAGACTGTAATTACCTATTATTTGTTCTAAGACCAAATAATCTTGACTGTGTGGTACTCATATATTATCTCCCATTTTTTACATACTCCCGCCAATACAAACTCGTTAGTAGCTTACATTGCACAGATTATCTATTTCAACGACAATACAGTAACCAGTCATTAGTTTTACAAAATCGTTTGTATTTGCTGATTAATCATTCAATTTCCGAGTCATTTTGACAATAAGATTTGAATTTTTTTTTTTTTTAAAACAACTACCAGTCACAGCCAAATAAGCTTAGAACAGATTACAAAATTTAATGTGACGAGGACTAAAAAGTAGAAAATTATATTATAGTTTCTTTTTAAAAAATTAAAAACACTTTTATAAAAAAATGCACTAAAAAAAAGAAGAATAATATATATATTTTTTTAACAGCCACAGTACTATGAGCAATCACAGCATATAATATGTGAACGTCACTAATGATAAAGATGTAGATAAGGTGCACTATAACAGTTTTTTTTGCTTCCGAGCTTACCGAAGGTAACGGAAGCTATGTGATCGTTTCGATGAACGAAAATACTTTAGGTCTCCGATTTCAAAAATTCCAAGACAGAAATCCGTTTCAGACATCAGGGAACATTTTGGGTTCCGTCTGTCGTTCGATTTTTGCGAACCAACATATCTCAAAAACTATACGTCCGATTATAATGAAATTTAGATGGTAGGTCATAATTAGCCCATTGTTGGTCCAATATAAGTTTAAACCTTCTGCGCTCATTTGCTTCTCTTCCACATGCGCACAAACATACATCTATTTACACCTATAGCTTTAAAAGTACTTATCTGATTTTTATAAAACTTTTACAGTTTATCGAAAGTAACCCGCAGATAACCCAAGATTAATTTGAACCGTCTGGGCTCTTTAACTTTTGCTAAATTGACACTTTAATTCATGTAAAAAATTAAAACAATTTTTACAGATTAAAAAAACGGGGAAACAATTAAACAAATTATACAATAATGGCTTGTAGAAAAAGCATAAAACCAATACAGTACGTGGATAGGATGCGAGGAAGCTATGTGCCACACCAATTGGCAGTCTATATTACATTTGTTGATATTGCTCCATGCTTTTATCTTTAGTGATTTATGCATATACTGTGATTACTCGTGGGACTGTGACTTTTAAAAGAAATATTCTCCATTTTTAGTTCATGTTATAATTTTTTTTTTATGTTAACGATAATATTATTTTTAATCTTTTCAAACACTGAGTTTTTTTTAGGCTATACGTTATGTTGGTGTTATTACGCAAACAGAAAACTTGAATTCATTGTACAATTGTACATCTCTTACCGCACTTTAATGTAATCATGTAGAGCTATAGAGCTACATTAAACCATCTGTCACTTTAATGCTACCCAAATTTATCATTTTACTTTTTTTTTTATAAAATGTACCAACATTTTATAAAATTAAAACAAAACAAGGACAATTTTATTATTTTTGAGAGTTTTTTTAAAGAGAAATACTTGTCTTGCTAACTTACTGGTACTTTTTGAAGACAAGAATGTTTTATTATAAAAAAAAGCTCTAGTAGTTAAAACTGTTCTACAAGAAAATCTACTTCTCTTCAGATTAAATTTGTAAAATAAATAATAAAACGAATGATGATTCTCAATTTGTCTTTATTCAAACATACTACGAGGAATATGGCTGAACCAATTAAAAAATATGGCCAAATCAAATACTAACTCAGAATATGACTGAACCAATTACTAACTCAGAATGTAAACTTAATCACTTTAAGTGATAAAATTAAAAAAATATGGCCAAACCAAATACTAACTCAGAATATGACTGAACCAATTACTAACTCAGAATGTAAACTTAATCACTTTAAGTGATAAAATTAAAAAAATATGGCCAAACCAAATACTAACTCAGAATATGACTGAACCAATTACTAACTCAGAATGTAAACTTAATCACTTTAAGTGATAAAATTAAAAAAATATGGCCAAACCAAATACTAACTCAGAATATGACTGAACCAATTACTAACTCAGAATGTAAACTCAATCACTTTGAGTGTTAAAATTAAAAAAATATGGCCAAACCAAATACTAACTCAGAATATGGCTGAAGCAATTATTAACTCAGAATGTAAACTCAATCACTTTGAGTGTCAAAATAATCATAAATATAATAAATATGGACAGTTATTGCATCAAGGACATTAATGAAGATGCCATTATTGTAAAAAAAACAGTTTTTTAGTAGTAAATTATTAGTTTTATGAGGTATACTGAACTTAAAAAATCCTACTGGCTTTATTTAGAAACTACCACTTCACCTAATTTTTTAGCAATATTTTACCTCTTCTAGAGGCATCTCCAGTCCTATTAAGTGTTCTTGTGTCGTTACCTTTATAGGATTTTTATCAATTTAGTTTTTATTTTAATTTATTTAAGTTTTGCTAATCTGTTTCAAACATGAGGGAACTTTTTTTGTTTCTGTGTCAATCTGTCGGTCTGTCGCTCAATTTTTGCGAACCAACATATATCTTAAAAACTACTAATTTGATTTTATTGAAATTTGTTTGGTAGGTCATAATTAGCCCATTGTTGGTGCCATATAAGTTTCAACCTTCTGCACTCATTTGTTTCTCTTCCACATGCGCATAAACATACATTTATTTACACCTATAGCTTCCAAAGCACTAATCTGATTTTTATGAAATTTGGATAGTTTGTCAAAACTAGCCTTCAGATTTCTATCCTTTGGATGACCCTAGATTAATTTCAACTTTCTGGGCTCTTTAAGTTTTGCTAAATGATTACTTTAATTAATGTAAAAAAATCAAAAGAATTTTGATAGTTGTTTTAAAAAACGGGGGAAAGTTAAATAAATTTGACAATAATAGGTTTTAATAGTATATAATCATTTAAGTGTACAAAATAGAAGGCGAGAATGCTACGTGCCACACTAATTGGCAGAGCATTTGAGGAGCCTAGTATCAAAGACGGAAATTCAACATTTTTTAACTCCATTTTGCAGCTAAAATATCAAAGACATTCACGTTTTCAGAACTTTCTAACTAGTTTTGAGTCTATTAAGAATCTACAGAAAAAAAATTATAGCTCTAGCACCTGTAGAATTTGAGCTACAGTTTTTCGGCTCTCCTGTAAAATTTTGAAATGTGCTCTTGTCCGTCTTTCATACTAAGCTCCTCATTTATTTTTTACTAGAGCTACAAATATCACACAATATTGGATATTTCTTGATGTGGCAACCCGAGTTAAGCTAGGGTTTTTTTTTTTTTTTTTTTTTTTTTTAAAGAGTTTTGACACACTGAGCTCAAAAGGTTTCGTTATCACTGAATTAAGGATATACTAGGTCTGTTAATTACTTTATCAAACTTCAAGATGTAAAGGATGTTCTTTTATGTAGAAAATTGAGCTTATACATTTGATTTATGCAATTAAACTTTCAATAAGCAAACCGGTGTTAGAGAACTACAATTTGCATGATCCTTTAGCTTGTTAAAACTTAGTTATCCCCAGTCTGACCCTACTCAACCCTTACCTATTATAATTTGTGATATTCTCTCCTCATATGAGTGGTGTTAGTAGAACACCTTTATTTTTAAAGAAATTTATGTGAATGTATGATGAAAATTAAATTTTGAAAATGTATTCGGTGTAACTTTTCTCAATTAATGTATGATTTATGTCATTTTTTCCCCCTTTCTTTTTTCAAAGTATTCTTCTTTTCTTTTTTTTTTTGTAAATCTAAACAATTTTTATTATTATTTTTTTATATATTAAAATCAAATTATAATTATCATTAACAAAGGGAAACAGAGCGAAAAATAGACTCCAGTGACGGGACTTGAACCACGGGCCTCTATATTTCCTAGTTCAATCTTCTATTATTTTGCTTCCGAACTTACTGAAGGTAACGGAAGCTATGCGATTGTTCCGAAGAATGAAACATTTTTAGGTCTCGATTTCAAAAATTTCAAGACAGAAATCTGTTTTAGACATCAGGGAACATTTTTGGTTCCGTGTCTGTCTGTCGGTCTGTCACTCAATTCTTTTTTTTTTTACACCTATAGCTTCGAAAATACTTATCTGATTTTTATGAAATTTTGATGGTTCGTCAAAAGTAGCCTGCAGATGGCCCCAGATAATTTGAACCACCTGCACTCTTTACCTATTGCTAAAATTGATACTTTACATCATGTAAAAAATCAAAACATCAAAACAATTTTGATAGATTAAAACGGGGGAAAAATTAAATAAATTTGATGAAAGAGAAATCATTAAAGTATACCAAATAGAACGTGATGAAGCTATGTGCCACACTAATTGGCAGCATTTTTTTTTTTTAAATACAAATAATCTATGAATTTCTTTACCGATTGTGAGTGCATGATTGGATAATAAATGAGCTGAAAAAACAAATAATAGTTATAAAACAAATTTTCTAATGTTAAAATGAAATAAGTGTATCTTTTTCTATTAGATAAAACTATTTATTTTATTTTATTTTATTTTTTTTAATTGTTACAAAAATATTAGTAATAGTTTGATATTATTTGTAAATAAATATACATAAAAAAAATTGACAATAGAAATTATTCATTTTTATTTTTTAATTATTAGTAATATCATGCAAATAATTAAAAATAATGCAGCAAATAAATTACATGCCGAATGTAATTAATGTTACATTGTGATAAATGTTACCTATATATATATATGAGTAAAAAATAAATTAATTTTACTCTAAATTTTAAGTATAATGTAATAGATTTTTAAATTTTTATAAAACAAAATGTGTAATCTTATTTATATTGGGTAATTATAAAATTAATCACATGTGAAAATTCTGCTGGTTTTAGAATTAATCTTATAGTCCATACCATACCAGGAGATAGCGTGGAAAAAAGTTTCTGACTAACATCAAGCTAGTATTTTGTGTACAAGTAAATCTATTGGTGACTTTTAAGAATATGTGGCTGGTTAAGTTCGTCTGCCAGACATAGCTTGGCTATAGGCATTTGAAAAGAACAAACCGGTGAAGAGCAGCCATGTCCTGCCCATTTTGGTGGACAATGTAATTTCCATGGTCCTGAGTACAAACTTAGTTAATCGTCAAAACATCAAGTTGATATTAATTTTTCACATGATACGTTACCATATTGATTTGGAGTAATATTTGAATAATTACCCTTTCAAGTGATAAACTAACAATAACTTGATTTTTGGTCTACTAACCAATTCTGTCCTCAGGATCATGGAAATCACATTGTCCACCAAAATGGCCGCCCTTCACCGATTTGTTTTTTTTAAACGCCTATTGCCAAGCTATGTCCCGCAGACGAACTTAGCCGACCACATATTCTTAAAAGTCACTGAAAGATTAAGTAATACACAAAATTCTAGCTTGATGTTAGTCAGACACTTTTTTGCACGCTATCTCCTGGACTATTACTGAAACTCTAAGCTTGACTTTTTTTACATTAAAAATAAAGAATCAAGATCTTAAATTATTTTTAATTTAATTGTGATTAATTAATATAAAATTATTATAATTAAACTTTCTTATTAAATTAATGATTATAAATATTATTGGGTGAAGATCATGTGGTTGATAAGAATTATTAATTCACTGTTACCAATTACAAAGCCTCCGTTGCAAAAAAAGTTTCCGATGAAATAGACTGACTTTCAAATGAATTATGTTATTAAATTAAAAAAAAAAAAAAAAATGGTGAAATGAGTTAATTATTTTTCAATGTTATGTCTATTATGATAAAGATTGTCTAAAAAATTGTTAAAAACAAAAAACAAATCTCGAAAAATACAAGCACTGAACTTCAAATTATCTATGAGTTATTTGATAGTTCTATATTCCTAGAAATAAATGAACAATTTCAATGAAATTTAGAAAAAATAAATTATAAATAATTTAAAAATATATAAAATGCTAATTAGTTATTTTTTTTTAAAAAAAGCTGGTGCAATCGTGAGAATTATCAGAGTACTGTTTCTGTGTTCTTTTGCTGTTTCTTCAGCTCTAATCGTATACTATGAATAAACTAGATTAAATTACTTTTTGTAAAACTGTAGAATTATGAGTTTATATAAAATATTTTCTGGGGGTAAGAAATTTAAACCATTTATGGCGTAACATAATTTCTTTTAGTGTACCTGTATGTAAGGAAATTAAATTCACTATCCTATTTTAATATTAACATTCTTAAATATTATTTATCTCCAGTAGGGAGAAATAGTTATGATTTTGGATTAGTTTAGAGGTAATGAAGTAAGTCTTTTCTTCCCTGAACTCAAAAAGTAGGGAGCAAAAGTAAAATTAGGGCGAAAAAGTAAGGATTGCCAATTAGATTTTTTTTTATAAATAGTAGAAAATGAATGGCTAATGTAATGAAGTTGTTAAAATAAGATTGGCGACACTGCTTTTTCGACCATGTTTATTTTTGTTTATAACCTGTATCTAAATAACCTTCTATTTGAGTTTCATTCCAATTCTTATTAGTTTTTAATATAGAATATCTTATAGCTGCTATTAAAAGTGCTAACAATTATGGTTATTTATTAAAATAATAACTATAAACTGTGCAATGCATGAAAGTGTGTGTTTCGCCGTACTGGAGATAAAATATTGTATGTACCTCGTGAGTAAAGTGCTATAATTCCCCTCACGATAATTATATCCCTTGGCTGTGCCTCGGGAGTTAATTAGCATTATTACCTCAGCTGCGCCTCGGGAATTAACAAGTCTGATTCCTTCGGCTTCGCCTCAAGAACCAAATTTTTAGCTCAGGGAATAATGGCTTACTTTACTCCCTAGGTGCATAAATAACTATTATATTTTAAAATTGAAATAGTAAGAAAAAAAGAAATGTGTATAGTCCGATTAATTCCACTTTTAAATTCTTTTCCTAAATAAATTTTAATTTACCCAAAAGTCGATTAATCTACAATTTTTATTTTTACTTTTCACTGATCCTCGTCTTCTTAATTTTAGTTCACTTTTTGTTAATTCTAACTTCATCAGTAACAATTAACAAACTGGAGAGTTTAATGAGAAAATATCACGCTCAATACTTTAAAAAAATGTAGATATTTCTTATGTAATTGGCTATTTTTGATTTTCGAAGAATTTATCCAGACTGTACTATGTACTTTGGGATTAGAGCGCCATAATTCCCCTCCCAAAAATTTCTCCCTCAGCTGCGCCTCGGGAGCTTATTAGCGTTATTCTTACGGCTAAGCCTCGTGGTATAACGCAGAAATAAGTGAATTAAAAAGTCTAATTACCTCGGCTTCACCTCGGGATTTTGGGACCATGGTTCCTAAGGCTTCACCTCAAGAACCAACTCATTCGCTCAGGGAATAATGGCTTACTTTACTCCCTAGGTGCATAAATAACTATTGTTAGCCCCTACGTTAGGAATTTGGAAGTAAATAACAAAACTACAAATAATTTATTAGAGGATATTAATAAATCCATAAAATTAATTTGTCAGTTTACTTGGTTATTTTGTTTTTATAAAGCACCAATTACAGAATTTGTTCAAGTTCTACACATTTTAAAGTGATTTCAAAGATTTTATTCTTGTTTTATTTATTTTTTTATATTGTTAGAAAGAGAACAAAAAAAGAGTGTTATTGGTGCATAATAAAAATGTGAAAATATTTTAATAAAATTTCTCTAGAAAACTTTAAAACTTTTCTGTTCCTGATAATGATAATAAGTAATAGCCCCTTTTACTAGTGTGAAATTCTGTATCATGCCCACCTTGGAGTCCACATTTTCAGTGGAACACATTTGAATTTTAGAAGCTTTCTCAGCACCTAATGACACAAGACTGTAATTTCTTAATCCTTATTTACTATTATCTACTCTTGTTTAATGGTCTTCTAGAAATAATTTGATATTATGTTATGGTACAACGTAACTCATTTTAAAATGCTGAAAGATATCCTATATTACAATAATTCTGAAGAATAGGTGTGTTATACATCTCTGTGGTGTTCTTGTTTGTTTGCTATGGTGATTCGTCTACGAAGGGGAGTCAAAAAGTTTCGCACCAGTTTTAAATTGTTGATCTTGTGTCCCTCTGAGAAAGTCCTTCAAAATCTTCAATTCGAATTTCGTTTTTATGGAACGGCATCAATATCTATCTTGACAATACGCGCTCTCATGTACAGCCGCATTAACCAAGGAGCTGCTTGAAAGCAAAACTTTGAGGTTCTTCTACATGCACCTTATAGCTCTAACCTGGCTCCGAGTGATTACCACACTTTTAGATTGCTGAAGGACTTTCTACTCCAGCTTGGAAGAATTCTCCACATACATCGGAGTCAGGCAAGGAGACATTTTAAGCCCACTCTTATTCATCATGGTTATGGAAGATGTCGTCAAGGTCTATAAAGGCAAAGCCAGAGGTTGCCATCTTGGTAATTGGTAGCTGCAAGCAGTTACACTCTCAGTGATGGCTTTTGCTGACGACCTTGTTCTGATAGGAGAGTCTACTGAGAAGCTCCAGAGATTAGTGAATGTCTTAGAAAGCTTGTGGTCTTAGAATTAGTGTCGGCAAGACTAAGACAATGATAGTAGCAAGAGAGAGGAAGGAACATCAGATCACCATTCATGACGAGCTCTTAGAACAGGTGCACAGCCTCAAGTATTAGGAGTGATACTTAGCAAGAAGAAATAATTTAGAGAAATAGAAGCAAGAATTGCAGCTACAGGCAGACACTTTCATTCCATGAATAGGGGTTTCATTAGAAAAGCTGAAGTTAGTCAGAGAACCAAGATGACAGTCTCCAAATCCATCTACGTACCCACAATGACAAATGGCTGAGACTTGGACTTTGACTAAGAAAAGCCAGAGTCGAGTGCAAGCCACAGAAATGGTGCCTGAGGAAGGTAGCAGGCAAAACCAGGAGAGACCGGGTGAGGAACTCTAAGACTGGGCTTGGAAGTCCAGCTCATATTGAGAACAGTAGAGAATGCCCAACTTAGATGGTACGGCCACGTCAATATGATGGACTGGAGCCAGATGTGAAGGGAGAAGACCAAGAGGAAGGAAAAGAACCACGTGGATGGACAACATCACATCCACCCTGGTCCGGAGAGGAATGTCCCTCTAACATGCTCGATCCCTGTTATTGGACAGAAGAGGGTGGAAATCTTTTTGGTTTTCCTCAACACCGCAAGGTAGAAGTGGATCCGAATAAGTAAGTAAGTAAGTGAAGGACTTTCTCAGAGAGACTAAGTTCAACAGTGATAAACTTAAGAAAACAGGCATTTCCAGAGCGTTGTTCGAAGTGTGTTGTGAAGGGGGGAGGGGGATTTTATAGAAAAATAAATAATTTATATTACTATTTCTATCTATTAAAATAGATTTTTAAAAAATACTTACAGGAAACTTTTTGACTCCGTCTCGTAGAAAAATCACCCTAGCAAACAGACAAGAACAGCGCAGAGGTGTATTACATACCTGTCCTTCATAATTATTGTAACATAGGATATTAGGATATCTTTCAGCATTTTAAAATCAGTTAAATTCTAAAACAGCTGTGTGACAGTGGATTAGATTTTAGTCAAATTAACAAAATAATTTTTTTACAAAACACTTTCCGGAAATTTTTTGACTCCCTCTTGTACATACAATGTATACTTGTCAGATCAGCCCCAAAATTTGATCAATATCTTGATTTGTCAGGAGTATTATAGTATTACTGAATTGATAATCTTGGTCATCTCTGAAATAGAGGGAGGACACCCTAATTTTTATATACACAGCATATTTTGTGTCCTGTTTGTAAAAGGAACTTCAGTGAATATTTTCTCAAAAATTTCTTTTCCATGAAAGAAAGTTTGTTTCATTTGTAGTGTTTTTTATAAAACTATGCATAGCTCCATTCTTAACTTTTGTTTTGAATTTGGGAGATATCTAATTATCTAATTTAATGAAAATAATCTTTTATTTTGACTTCAAGAAAGAACACAGAATCAATGCATTTACTGGTGCATAAGAAATGTGCATATGTTGAAGGATTGGATGCGAATTTTGAATTTAGGAATGAGTGTACCCTTGGCTGACCAGCCCCACCCAACATTAGGTTGACTACTTTGGCTGCTGTTGGCGATCGGCGGTGATTAAGAGTGTCCCTTGTTGCGCCTTCCACTATTTTCTCTGCGACCAATGCTCCTGCTCCTATTAGTGATCTGGATGCGCCCAGAAATCTTACTGCCTCCCTTAGCACCTAGGTTAACACATTGTGTTTTATATACACACTATTTTTTTGTGTTCTTTTATTAGAAGGAATGTCAGTAAAACATTTAGAACTGTTTTTAAAGAAATTTTGTCTAATTTTTATTTTGTACTTTTATAAAACTATGCATAGCTCCATTTCCAAATTCGATTGACTTATGAGTTGAATTTACGAGATATTTGCTTGAAATTGAAGAAAGAAAACTTTTTTTGACTTGAAAGAACACAGAATCAATGCATTACTGGTGCATAAGAAATGTGCATGGGTTGAACAATTGGGATGCTAATTTTGAATGATTGTACCCTTGGCTGACCAGCCCCACCCAACTTTAGGTTGTCTACTTTGGCTGGGTTGGTGTTCGGCGTTGAGTAATAGCATCCTTGGAGCGATTCCCAATACTTTCTCTGCGGCCAATGTTCCTGCTCAGAATCTTACTGCCGCCCTTAGCACCTATGTAAACACCGTTTTGGTTTTTATAAGGCTTCCAACCCCTTTATTTTATATGTCATGAAGTTTTACAATGTCAGTGAGAGTCGGATGAAATGGGAAGAATTTACTTTGGATGCATCGTCAACATTTGAGGATGAGAAAATTCATTTAGCATTATGATAATTTTGCACTGGGAAATATGGATTATATAAAGTGTAAAAGTTGCTAATGACATTTGGCTAAATAGTTAAAATAATTAAATTTGAATATATTTAATAATGAAGATGGGTGTACAAATGTAAAAGAGCTGCCTCAGTTAAATTTAAAGGTGGACATTCAATTTTTAGCTCATTTGATTAGGGAAAGCATAAAATATAGGATGTATTCTAACAAATAAATGATCGATTATCCCTAAAATACCTTCAACTACCTTTTAAGGTTTATTATTTGTGGCAGTTGATTATTAAACTGCTCATTTGCTACAATCTTTTTGATGATTAAATTGGTACAATCTTTGGGAATTCAAGCTTAAATGCTCTTAACACAGATTTGTTTTAACTTGCTTAAAGAATTGATTTGACTGCGAATTTAAGGTTTGGGATTAGAATATTGATCTTAAATTCTTTTTTTAAAAGAACACAGAAACAGTGCTTTGCAGGTGCATTATATTTGTGCAGATTGTTGAATGTTTAGTCGATATTTTGAATTTGGATTTTGTTTTGTAACCTTAGCAGTCCAGCCCCACCCAAAGCTAGGTCGTCTACTCGTGTCGCTGTTGGATCGGTGGAGATTACATCCCAGTACCCTTGCGTCTTCCTCCGCTGTCCCTGCGACCACTTCTTCTGCCCTTTGAAATGGTTGACAGCCGCCCTCCTGATATCTTACCGCCTCCCTTAGCACCTAGAGGCATTACATGTCTTGTCATGGCATTCAATCCCTTCGATTCTTTTCCTCTTTCAGGTTTTTGAGGAACTAGTCGAATTGAGTCGAAGGTTTCGTTAGGAAAGGGGAAGCAGAGCTATGGACCGTAAAATTGATAAAATGTTTAATGAAAAACACATCTGCCTTTAGGTAATAAGCAAAAATGGTAAACATGATGGAATAGCCTATTGCAAAGAGACCTAAACTTAATACACATTTATGAAATTAAATCCTTTAATACCTGTTTTACTTGGAACTTTAGCATAATTTCATTATTTGGGGAGTCATTGTATGGTGGTGATTTGACTTTTGAAGGCATATTTATAGGGTTGTTTACAAGTTTCACTAATGAAATAACAGCTGTTCACATCAATGTAGAAGTAGTTAAGATCAAATTAAATCATTGACTAAAACTTGGTTACTCCTTAGGTGTAGAAAATCATAAGGTCCAAATCAGTTCTAATAGAATTTGCTACTTGTTTGGAAGCTTATCATTATAAAATCTCTGACAAAAAATGATGATAAATTGTTACACCCTTATGATTTGAACATAGTTTGAAATCTTTGCTCAATCAGCGAAAACACTTCGTCAGTCTTGTTACATATGTTTTAATGATTTGTAGTAGCCCTCTTAATAATATATTTAGTTATATTATTAGTGTAAAAATAATTATGTTTTTTTTTATTTTAACTGAGCGATACTCGAAGTGAAAGTTAAAAATTATTAAATTGACGTAAAAAATCAATAGAAACTGTGTCATATGATTTACTTAAAGTTATGGATTTTTTTGATTGCATTCCTTAAGAATTTCTCAAATGTTTTAGTTATAAATCAATTTTATTTTTTGGCGTATGAAAAGAACACAGAAACAGTTGGTTCCTGGTGAATGGAAGTGCATGTTTGTTAAAATTGTTGGTTGCGAAATTTTTGAAGTATGTTTACTCTAGTACCCTTTGTTGTCCAGCCCCACCCAATTCTAGTTGGTCTACATGGGTTGCTGTGGTTCATCGGCGGAGATTACGCGTTACCCTTGCGTCTTCCACTATCCCTGCGGCCGCTTCTTCTGCTGCCGTTAGAAATGGTGGAGAGCCTCCCAGATACCTTACCGCCACCTTTAGCACCTATGGGCATATATGGCTTGTAATTGCATCTCTAAGTCCAGTTGAGTTCCAGAGAGCTCCATCTGTTGTCTTGATATAGTTACGGTAATTTGGGATTTGCTGTGAAATGGTGGGAATTTTATAAAATGTAAAGATTCCATATTTTATGAATCGGATCAAAAGGAAAGGATTATAATTGAAGTTTAAGGTGTTGGGTTTAAAAGACGTTATTATATCGGGTATTAGAAAAATATAATTAAGTGGAAAGAAAGTACTTTTATACAATTAAAAAAAATGAAAGGAAGCGTTCTATAATAATAATAAGCTTAAGACATGTCAAGAACGACTTTTAGTTGTCTATTAATTTAAAGTAATTCATTCAATGTGCAAAATTGTACATATTAAAAGGATTTTTTTTTTTAATTTAAAGGGAACCCCTGAAGAATAATTAGCAATTATAAAACAATGATATGTGTTAGACATAATAAATTATCTTCAAATTGTTAAAGAAACATGTTAATTAAAATACATGTATCTTTGGTTTTGTTTTAACCAAAGATTAAATTTGTGTGTAAATTATTTTTTTTCTGGGCCTACTCGATGTCTTTGTTAGAATGCTTATTTATTTGTAAAGAATCTTGGTGTAATTTGTTTATTGCAGTATTAATTGTTTCTTCCTAAATTATTTAATATCTATCTATTGCTTACCATTTGTTTAGCTAGTTATAATGTTAGATCATACTGCTGACTAACCTTGATGCGGAACGTTTGCACGGGGATCTGACGGACCTCGGTGAAACGTAGGATCTGGCATTCCGTAGCGCGGGCAGCCAACCCAGACGTGCCAGAGCCCCGATGTGACGTTTGCTGTTCACAGGTGTCATCTCGGGAAGCCAACCGTTCTTAACCAGGGAGCCTAGATATCCGGACAACCCCAATAAATCAGTCATATGATTCTCAATGGCAAAAAGCCCAAAATTCGACTTCTAATTCGTGCCACATCCAAGGATTATCAACAGCTACAGGATTACAGGTGAAACGACGAGCTAATCATTACCTGGAAAGTATCTCTAAGGAATGACGACTTCCCATTGCATTCAACCACATCAATATTACTGAGAATAGAGAGGATCTACTGTCAACATAAAGGCTACAAGCAGACTTCAGTCAACTCCTGCTCTGTTCCAAGAACCATTCCAAAACTAAACAATCAAAGCTACCTAAACAAACTCCGTAATTTCTGAATATCTACTACATTGCCACAGATATGAATTACGAAACATCGGTTTTAATGACAAACGTACACATCGAACAAAACAGGGAAAGGAAGGAAACATATATTTTGGCTCGATGGAATTTTACAAGGGAGTCTGGTTAATGAGCTAGAGTTTACCTACATCGACACAGTGTACTACTAATCTAATATTGAAAAAGATCATACGAGATAGGCCCAGTTATCTTTGAAAAACAAAACTGTGTATTTCAAATCTATTTGTATAAGCGGATCGTTCCTAAATCATGCTCGATAGAAACGCATGCTGACATCTAACTCTTTTAAGAGTGATTTGTTCTTTACACATATAAGGGATAATGGTTAAATCGAACGTGTTTTAACTTACCAAAAAGCTTCTTATTGATTAGGGACCAGCCGTCAGACTGTTTGTCTCTTACTGGTCCGAATGCTCCAAACATATCGTCGAACGCTTCTCTCTTAGTCCTCGGGCTTTCTTTGGATGCCGGCTCCTCGATGGACTTTTTCTTACGCTCGTTGCTTCCCTCTTTCGAATCGTCCTGAGTGAGGGAGATATCCTTTCCGTCGTCTTGGTGAGAAGAGTCTTCTCCGACCGGGAGTCTACCTTGTCTCAGAAGTGCTGCGACGTATCTCTTCGACAGTTCCGTCTCGTCGGATTCGTCACTGGATGAGTCTCTCTTTCCTGGCATGTACATATAAGGGAAGTCTTTGTTCTTCGCTAAAGATACGATGTTTCTTTTATCGGCGAAAGGCATTCCGTAGTTCCTTACAAAAGATCCAATATGGCGTTTTCCTTCTCCAAGGGGTGTGGCTCTGTCTCTGAGCAGAGAAGGGATATTTCGCTTTTCTTCCTCAAATCTCCTCGGATACGAGAAAGCCATGGGGAATAGGGATCCACGAGCCAATGAAGCGACATTCCTCTTGTCGTCTACTGCATAAACGTCGGACATGAGTCGTTCGATTTCTTCATCAACTGTTCTTTTAGGGAGACCGTAGCCGTTTCTTAAAAGAGATGATATCCCTCCACGCTTTTCAGGTGATTCTTCGTCTTCGTCGTCGGAAGACGTTTCTTCTTCTGAGGCGTAACCGAAGGATGCGCTTCTATTCTCATCAGGATCGATGTAGGCTTGTTGTTCTTCTTTTCTTTCACGGTAAAGTTCTTCTTTAAGGGCTTCAAGTCGGAGTCGTTTCAATTCTTCGCCTGTTGCAAGTCCCCTTACCAAACCTTCAACACCACTTCTCTTTTCTTCGCTGCTTCGGGCTCTCAGTTCACCGGTTCTAGCTAAAGAGCCGATGTACCGTTTTTCATAATCGTCTTCGTCGTCCAAATCCTCGACGGTCTCTTGGTATTTCTTGTTCCAGGCTGGTCTCAAATAGGAAGTTAGTTCTCCATTCTTTGCAAGAGCGGCTACGTACCGTTTCCCAGGGCTGAACGGCAATTCACCAAGTCTGGCCAACACGCTGACGTGTCTCTTTTCAATCGCATGGTTATTTGTCTGGCAAATAACCTGAAACAAAGAAAATGAACAAGGTAAATAAATACTCGTGTAATCAAAGTGAAAATATAAATAAATTAGGATTTTTAAAGTGAAACTTCTTTAACCGCGATAGAGTAATTTTTCTTGGATCGAATTGACAACCGGAAACTAAGATCACGTTTCGAGACTCGTCCAAGTAAAACATTTTTGATGTGAAATTAACGCAATTGCAAGTTTTTGTTTTAAGACTCGCCTGTGATAGATATTTTAATCGACTACCGACTTAAGCCGGCTTTTGATTTACCTGTAAAAAATCTTCCCTTTAGACGAGCCTCGAACCCCCTAACTCTGGATTGAGAGTCTCACGTGGTAACCACTATACCACGGGAGTAGTTGATTTATTCTGTACACAGAATTGGTATATAAGGGTATTATTATAACAATTAATATATATATTAATGTTGTTTTCATGTTTTTCTTCATTATTCGCTAACTTTTATGAAAATATATTTTATTAATTGAAATGATGCTTCTTTGAGAAGTTATCTGACTGTGGCGACATTGTAAACTCTTTTTCATAAATATGTATGTTACGAACTTAATAAATGATTTATATAATATGCATTACTTAAATAAGGGTTATTGTGCTATGTCATACACATATTTAATATGTTTATTTTGTTTCTAGAACTTAAGTTTCACTTCTAATGCCTGAGAGTCTCACACATACTTTTTTTTATTGTTTAAGGCTTCTGCAAACTGAACTTACTATGCACAAAAATACACTCGCTCAATAAAGTCTGTTATAAGTACTCGTAAAGCAATTTAATATTTGTTTTAGATAGTTTGATCTGCTCTTGAGATTGCTAGGAACAGATTTAGCTCAGTTTCCACTTCCAATTAAAACAAATTTAAAGGCAGCAATTAGCAATGTTTAGAAATTGACTTCTCACTTTCCTGGCTCTCACTTGCTTTTAAAAAATAAATCTGTAATCGAATAACGCTATTTGTTTTTTCGTTTACAACTTTTCTTTAACCATTAAGTTGATTGGATTTTCATTAATTTAACTTCAATTTCAAATTTTTTAACCTGGAAATATTACTCTCTAACTAGGCTTGCAGATTTTAAATAAAATCTAAAATTATTTCTGGAAGAATAAAGCTTATTTAAAAAAATACTTTTAAAAACAAATATCTACCTCATAATTGTAGTCGCATTATCGATTAATCTAATTATCAAATTTCAGATTTATTTTATATTTTTAAAGTCGAATTAATTTTTGTTTAAATAAAGCAATTACTTATTCCACGGTAAGTTAATTACCATTAAATTAATGCTACATTAGATTTTAATTTTCCAAAACTTAGATAACCCTCTCACTCCATGTCTCTTCTGCAAGGTGCAGAGATTACGTACGTGATATATTTACCTAGAGCTTAATTAAGTGGTGAGACAGATTAATTGCATTTGTCACCCTGTATTTGAAACATCTGTTGGAGATGGTAGTTTAGGAGATTAATAGTATCAGAAGATAAATATACTCAAATTTGTCATTGATCTCTAAGAGTCGATGAATAATCGTATGCTTGAAGGTGCGTTTAAAGATGAGCTATTGTAAATTAATGACAATTAATTGTTTATCATTGTTCCATGAGTAGGTTTTCACAATTTGAGTTAAAACCTAATTTTGGGTAAAACAAGAAGAAATTGTGTAGGCCTTTATCTTAGGGAAGAAGAAATTGTGTAGGCCTTTATCTTAAGGACGAAGAAATTGTGTAGGCTTTATCTTAGGGAAGAAGAAATTGTGTAGGCCTTTATTTTAGGGAAGAGGAAATTGTGTAGGTTTTATCTTAGGGAAGAAGAAATTGTGTTGGCCTTTATATTAGGGAAGAAGAAATTGTGTAGGCTTTTATCTTAGGGAAGAAGAAATTGTGTAGGCCTTTATCTTAAGGAAGAGGAAATTGTGTAGGGCTTTATCTTAGGGAAGAAGAAATTTTATAGGCCTTTATCTTAGGAGAATCACGATTTTCTACTCAAAATCCAAAAATAAAAAGTCAGTTCGACGAGGGACTTAATTAGGCTTTCCCTTTCCGTCGCGTGCGTCACCCCTGGCGAAATACTGGTTTGCCCCCCCCCCCTCCTAGACTACAATAAACGTACACTCCTTATTAGTTGGTTGATCTCGATTTGACGGTGCCGCGGATTTGTCACTGATACTATCTATAAATCGAAGGGTTTGTTTAGACAGAATGATCTTAAAAATGTGAATTATTGGCTGTGATGTACGTATATATATACGAGAATAGAAATTGTTCTAATAGTTTCCTTGTAATTATTATTTAAACATTATTACATCAAAATTTACCATACAAATAATTCCTCTCTGGCGGTTAATCGAACCCGAACTCTCACCCTTTGCAATTATGGCTAATAATCTTAAGAAGTTGATTTTTCTTGGAAAAGAAACATGTATACCTAGTTAGTTTCGTATTTAAATGGACCACATTTTATATTGTTTTTTGGCAAAATAATATGAACAGCTGTTGAGAAATATTTTTTCACCATTTTGTTTTCGGGGAGGATGATTATCCCCAAATTTAAAGCTAAAATTCAATTTATTTTAAAAAGTAAAAACCTTGTAGCAAATTTGGCGTCCGAGCAGTGTAACCCTCCCCCCTTAACCCCCTCTCCCTCCACTAACTCCCTCTCCCCCACTAACCCCCTCTCCTTCCCCCCTTACACGTAAAAACCTATTTTATAAATAATTCGGTTGTCATTGTCCTCATAATTGCTGAAATGGGCAAATTTTTTATATTTATGTATGGGCTATAATACCTAAAATGTATTTTTCATAGGAAACCTTTGCACTTAAAAAAAAAATCAAACCATATTTTACATATTTTTCTATTTTAAAATAATAATATTTTCATTTAGGGCTCAGAATAATATGATGTAAACTATTCTATAATATTAACACTTACAAAGAAAATTAAACAAGAAACATTACATTTATTATATTTTGGTTTTCCGAAGAAAGAAATGAATTAATTTTTTGATTATACGGTTATATTGATGGTAGTTTCAATTTATTAAATTGTGAACAAATTGAAAAAAAAGGAAGAAAAGTTGGAACTGTCGGAAAAGGTGGAGTGATATGAGTGATAAGAGTGATAAGGAAATTACTTTATTCCTTTCGGTTGCAGAAAACAAGGCACGCTGATTCTTGTAACTCGAAATTTAAACCCCACCAATAGTTCTTAGAGATATTAATCTAATGTCGAAAAAATAACTAAATAATAAATTATTGTACATCAAAAATCAATTTGAACTTGTTGAAAAATGTTTTTAGCGGAACGATTTTGTGGAATGATTAGTGTTGCTAAGCTTAAAAAGGTTTTACTTATTTTTTTTTTGTCCATTTTTTACTCTTCGACTTTTAATCAATGTAGATAATGGCTTATAATTTTTTTTTCCGACATTAATTTCAAACTAAATTTATTGACCTCGGCCGATAAGAATCCAATTAATGTTACACTTTCTTTCTGTAACCTATTGATAATTTTGCTTCCGAGCTTACCGAAGGTAACAGAAGCATTGTGTTCACTTTTGAGAACGAAAAACTTTTATGTCTCCGATTTTAAAAATTCCAAGACAGAAATCCGTTTCAGACATCAGGGAACATTTTTGGTCTCGCGTCTGTCTGTCTGTCTGTCTGTGTGTCAGCAAATTATGAAACGTGTGACGATAACTTGAGTAAATGTTGACAGATTTTGATGAAATTTTGTAGACATGTTCATTTTACCAATGCCCAGGACGTGTTCGTTGGACAACGTTATCCGTCTAAGCGTTCACGAGCAACGCTCGCGTAAACGTGAACTTCAAATTTAAAATTGGAATTTTAGGTCGGGAAAAAAATCTAACTTCATTTATTCAATGAGACCAACATTTCTTTTCAAATACAATTTTTTAGTAAAACCAACAGCGACACCGCTATGAAGTGTTAAAGATCGCTAAAACTATTAATAGTTTTTACACAATAAACCATTTAAAAATAAAGTAATATAACAATAATTTTAATGTTAATATAACAATAAAGTACATGATAGGATGCGAGGAAGCTATGTGCCACACTAATTGACAGTCTATTTCTTATTTGTTTAAAATATTTTTTTATTAAATGTTTGGTAATCTGAAATAGATTTATTATAGGATAACAGAGATTATCCTATAATACTGATTTATAGGATAATCAATATTAAGGTTAATCCTTAAGTATTGTGAGAAATAGAAAAGCTATTTGGTATAGAAGTCAATTATTTGATAAGACTGGGCTGTCTTCAGCTGTAGCCACAAGTAAGTCAGCATTATAAGTTTGGCAGGGCTCCCAAACTCATTATCAACCTTTATCTTTAACAAAATAGATTTATAATCTATCATTTGATTTTACTAAATTAATTATATTTTAATCCTAATTTGTTACAATATTAATTTTTACTCTTTATACTAATTGGAAAAGAAATTATGTATTATTTTTGTTTTTAGAATATTTGATTTAATGCTGTCTTTACTTGACATTACAAAATCCCCTTAATTTTATTTTTTGTTACAGTTTTGCCATAAATCTATTTAAAAAAGGCATTCTTATTTATTGAAGTACATGTCTCTGTATTGGAGCTAATTTTAGTCCCGGGGCGTTTGCTTTAAGCCATAAATACTAATGGTAATTGGATTGCTGGTATAACTAAACCTTCGTCGATTCGACTAACATATGCAGAATAGTTTACTATGTTACTAGGCTGCGAAGTGAGTCTTTTCTTTACCGCGGCAATTACATTTACTGTCGAGCGAAGCGAGACAGTAAATTTATCCAAGGTAAAGAAAAAACACTTCACAGTCGCGTAGCATATGCTATTTTTTCCGAGGTAGCAGACAATGAAAAAACATTAAATATTAATCACTAATCAATATATAAATAATAACAAATATTAGTACATACTTAAGGCTTAAAAAAAGAAACCTTAAAAAGAGGTTACACTATAAGAAAAGATAAATAAAACGCATTGACATCTAGCGGATTTTAATCGTACTAGAAGCATTTCTACAAAGACTGCAGCGGTACTAACGGAAGTTTTGACAACTACCCGCCGGAAAAAAAAATCTTTTAGTTCCTAGGACGTAAAAGATTTTTTCTTTACAGCTAGGAGTAATGAAAAGATTTTTTAAGTCCACGTAATGAAAAAAATGGATTTTAGCTATGTTTTTTTAGGCTCTAAAGTTACTATTTCACAGCCTACCACGGAAAAAATACATTTTTGGGGTCGAAACTACACTTTTATAAATAGAAAACTATTAAGAACTTATTATTATTATTACCCGTAACTGGTGAGGTGCATTTTATGTTACTTAACTGGTGAGGTAGGGTTACAGATACCCAGAACTTTCCCCCCCCCTCTCAGAAAATTTACTAGTTGGGATAAATAACAAATAACTGCATATACTTAGTATTAAAAGTAACTTTTATTTATAATCTAAAACAATTCTTTGCACATAAAAACTAAATGGGGCCAACAAATAAGAAAAGTAAAAAAATAATAATAAAAGTACAATACAAATTTTGTGTATTGTTTAATTTAAATATTTTAATTAAAATTTTGAGGAAATATTATTATATTTATGAAATTTAATGTTAATACTAATAAAAAAAGTAAAAATTAAATTGTTATTTTATAAGAACAGTTTTTACTATACAAATTACATAGTAAAAAAAGAGTAACTTAACTGGTGAGGTTGGGTTAGGAATACCCTGAATTTCTGGAAATAGCCCAAAAAACAAAACTACTCACGTTTAGCGCAACCTAAGATCTTCAAACCAACAGATAATAAACTGATTTGAAGGTACATGAGAGGATACAGGCCCCACCCTAACCCTCTAGTGATAATTTATCAACAAAGTATTCCATGGGTATCTGACACCCTACCTCACCAGTTACGGGTTAAATCTTTTAGTGAGATATACAAATGATGACAAATAACTTAGTAGGAACATCAGTAGAATCTGAAATTGAGTTAACATTAATGCCCCAGGCCAAAAGCCCTAGGCACTTTGCTAAGTACTCCAGGCCCCAGATTATCGGTCATTGGTCTCTGGCCCAAGGCCGATTACCCTAGGCCCACTGCCCCTTACCCCTAGGCCTATTGCCCCTTACCCTAGGCCCTTTTTCCTAGGCTATAGGCTCATTCGACGACCAATTAATTTCCTACGTTTATTTCTAAACTTTAGTCAAATCGACGAAGTAGCTTTGACGGGAATTTTCCAGAAAACGAGTGTATGCTCAAAAGGACTACTACCGCTACACTAGCAGGTGAGTTATCAACCAGTGCAAGCACTGCAGAAGGATGGGGTACCCATCACCATCGCATACGAGCGTAAAAGGTTACGGTTCAAACTGTGCTCGTCGATTCGACTACCATTAGCATTCCAGGGTTAACTTTGTAGTTTTGCAACTAAAATAACTAAATAAATAAAGATTTATCATCAGCAATGTAATACCGAGTTTGCACACTGCAATAAGCTACTCAATTTGTGTGACTGAAAGACACCAAGACATTTCGTCCATCATCAGACATTACATCGTTAAGCCAACACTTTAATCCTCGGTATTGCGCCATATACCAGAACATGCTCGACTCTGATAAGGCCTATATCTGATCTTCCTGATCTGGTATAGGCCCAGAATTGGGTGGGCATCGTCGGGACCCGGATGAGTCGGACGCGACGAAACGATGCAGGACATGGTGTAATGCCGAGCCAACATCTTAACGGAACAGTTCCTATGTGTCACGCTTGCGTGATACATCCCTTGGTGTCTCTCAGTCACACAAATTGTATAGATTTATCAATTTCTCGTTTTGGGATTTGTAGTTTGTAGTGGTACTACTGTACTAAAAATATTGTTTCATACTCAGGGCCGGATTTAGGCATAGGTGACATAGGCGGCCGCCCCCGCACCACCCGCACGACAAACATTTTTTTTTTTTTTTATGCTTTCATTAACTTCGGTAATCTCAGAAATTAGAAGAAAATCCTACTTATTCATAAAGAACATGACAAATATCTTCGTTTTAAAGTAAACATATTCTGTCTTAGTCCACTTAACAAAGGAAACATTGAGGAACTAAATCAGAAAGTTTTGATATAGATGATTGTTGTTTGAAATTTAACATATCTCATATCAAGTCCTGAAAGTTCTGAGGGGAAGCTATGGCTTTAATCTGATATCCAACCTTTCCAATTTCCGGGACATCCGTTAGGAACAAAGTTCCTTACACTTTTCATTAAATATAAATAATTATAAAATCACACTTTTAGGTATACGATTCTAACTACTTATACATGGCGGAGTTAGAAAAGAGACAAAATCAAAAGTGACTAACTATTTCTACTTAGCGTAGTAAGGAAGAATTAAAAGAAAAGCTTTTTTTTTATCATTGGAGCGAGTGTCTTGCAATAAATATGTATTGAATATTGGGAAATAGTTGATTATGGTGAGTTGATAGTTAAAGAGGATGATTGTGGTACAGATCAGAGCCTACTCCATTTAAAATATATCACTTCACTACACCATATATGCACTTCTGCTTCTATCAGGTTGAAATTTTACATGTCTGTTTTAATTGTACTTTAGACAATGTGTATGAAATTTTATTAAAATCGTCAGGTTAGAACGTAAGATATCGGTAAAACTTTGTTTTCTCAATTTTAAATGTTTAGGTCCGCTTAAATGAATTTAGCACTTCATAGCGGTGTCGGTGTGAGTTTTACTAAATAAATTATATAATAAAAAAATTGTATGTCTTATTAAATAGATGAAATTAGAATTTTTTCCCGTCCTAAAATTCTAATTTTACATTTGAAGCTTATGTTTACGCGAGCGTTGCGTGCGAACGCTTGGGCGGATAACGTTTTCCAACGAACTCGTCCTGGGCATTAGTAAAATGAACATGTTTAACGAATTTCATCTAAATCGGTCATCTTTTACTCAAGTTATTGTCATCTGTTGATTTCGTAACAGCCGGTTTTGTGACGGTAATATTTTTCGGATTCACTCTCGGGCTTCAGACGCTGTAACGTGCCATAAGGAACTTCGTTCAAAAAGGAATATTTCGATTTTTATTCCCCAAGAGGGAATGTGTTCCTCACCGATTCCCTGATAATTATTGAATGAAAGTCCTAATGGGAAAAGAATTGAAATATAATTGTACAATGTATTTTACAGAATTTCGTCCAGTTATTCAAGTATTTAAGCCTTGGATGGAAAGGATTGTCACACACATATAATTTAAGTGTTTAATCCTCACTCAGTGGAGTTTTAATCCCTTAGTATATGAGGTTGCTGTATCAGACAAGTTTAATCCTGTATGTTAACTTTAATTTACCAGATTAACAATTGTCGACATTATAAAAAGTTCTCTTTCCAAGTTATTATTAAATATACTTCATAAGCTTTGAAGTATACAATTCATATATTCATCCTATATTATCATTTTTCTCAAAATAATAATGTTTATAAACTATGAATGAAACAATGATATATATATGTGGTATATATTCAATGAATCTATCGTACATTATTGTTAAGTATATAGTAATTTTGTGTCTTCATTCCATATTTATTGTTGATTAGAACTAAAAAGAATTGGGTACGGGGCGGGGGTAACTCGGATCTTTTCCTCACTTTGGAGGCCACTAAAGTGGCCTCTCCTGCTGGAGGAAGCAGCATTAGTCATGGTCAGTACTTGGATGGGTGACCGATTTGAACTAATTGATTTTTTTATTATAATTTTTCAAAAAAAAAATTATATATTATTTTTATTTATTTAATTTAATTATTTTGAATTTTAACGGTATTTTGACAGATGTAGACAAACTCTGACGTATAATAAAAGTATCTCACTCTTATATTAATAATAATTCATGTTAATATTACATTCAATTATTTTTTATATTATATACAACAACAATTATAACGCCATCATCAGTGCCGAAAAGTAAAAAAAGTTAGTTAAAGAACCGAAAAGATGGGAGTGTGGTGAGTCATGCCAATCCAGTCACTGTCACTATAGCATTGTGAGTGCTGAAAAAAACGAAAAAAGATGAGTCATACCAAACCAGTTGATGATTTGGCATGACTCACTACACTCCCATCTTTTCGGTTTTCTAATTAACATTTTTCACTTTTCGTCACTGATGATGGCCCTATAATGGCAGACATCTACTTTGCGTCGACGCGTGACCTTTTTAACGATTACGACACTGAGTGTGATGCTATTGTAGGTACTCATAAATGCCTGCAAAACTAAGATGGTACGAGAGTACTTATATGTGGAAAACAGCTAATTGACGCTGCATTTGATCTCATGATCTATTAATCAACAGTACTCTGAGAATATATATATAAAAAAAGAAAATGTTTAACTATTTACCCCAAAAAAATGCGTAAAATGTTATCGAGAACTTACGTTACACAAACTTCAGTTAGACTGTTGTATCTTTTTATAATTTGCATTATTGTTTTAAATTTAGCATCAGAAGTGATTTGATCAATATATTTTATATATTGATAAAAAGATAAATTTAATTTATAATTGCAAAAAAAATGGGAAAAGTATATAATATATTTTATCTATCCTACCACCGCTATCTAGTAGAGAGAATATAAACTAGTTTTCAAGCCCAGTAAAACCTCTCTATTCTACCAGCTAGCTCGGCGCGAGGGTTCGGGCTTAGCCCAAGACCCCTTCATATTTCCGCTATTCTAGCCGCGCGTAGGGGATGTTCCGCGCTCAACATGCCCTACCCCTTGGCCCACCGCTCGGGCATAATCTTAGGTATTAACGTTTTGCCCGGCTAGCCGCGCTAATAACCTTGGCCTCCTACCTCCTACCCCCGCGAGATTTCTCGCTATATGCTATGCATTCCTACTGCTTATTTTAAACGATCTGGATCAACATACTACATACGATTGTACTCTATGAACACTAAAACTAATATATATCTAATGTATGTATTTATTTGTGTTGACAACTAAATAGTTTTTCTTTTCTAAATAAATATATATATATATATCTTTTTTTTCTCAATAAGTGGTGGTGAGCTTAGCCCCACCTGCTCTTAAGGGCGCGCAGCCACTGTGATTAAATATATTTTTACGTTAAGAGACTATTGTTTAAACATTTTAACGAACACCTTTTTCTGTTCTTTATCCTACTTGTGTCGGGGAAAAAAGCAATCTATTTGGAAAAATATTTATTCGGACTAAGTCAAGCTTTCTAAAACATATAATGTAAAGAAAAGCATGAAATTTGTGATGCTGTACTGTTTACTGAGTTTGCTTCCTAACACCCTACAAAAAATAAATGTTTTTTCTATATTTTTTTTTCTTGTATTTCCTAGTATGTGGAAGACAAGTATAAAATGACTGTTTCGATTAACTTGGAACAAGCTGTCGAGTGTTGCCTAAATATTTTTCTACATTTCTAGTTCAGCTTTATATTTATTTTCTCTTTTATTTAACAAAATATATGTGTTGTTTAATGAATGTATCAATGCTTCAAACTCCGTTTTATCATCTTTTCAATTATTTAATCGAAAAACTTTAAAGTTATGGTGATACCATTTACAAACTTTTATCTACTCTTCTTATTCACTTAAAAGTTTTGTTAAAATTGTATTTTTAGAAGTAATTTACTTTCTGTACTACTACTTATTGTATTTTACTTTCTCATATACGTTTTATATAGATATAAAGAAAAAGTATGGTGGTAGCACAAAATTTGATTTTGAGATTTTGATAGATTTAGTAGAACGTAGAAAATTTTAGATGTTTAGGTAGTAGTCGAGTAAGAGAAGGTTAGGAAATCTCCTGGAGAAAAGGGGGGAACATGAAATTGGTTACTGCATGCTTAGACAAGGAAAGGGATAGTTGTTCTTTCCTGGATTTCTCCGCATGCTAACAGAATGTTTTCCTTCACTATATCAGCCGCGATAGCTATACTCTCCTACTCAACAGTGTCCGCGCTCGCATTACTCCGTTATAAACAGTTGTAGGGTTAACATCGTTCTATAACTATGCTGACACCTTGGAAAATAAACTCGCTAAATCGCAATTATTATTCGTCTATTTACTTGTATTTGTACTTTCTCATATATGTACTTATATTGCTTCCGAGCTTACCGAAGGTAACGGAAGCATTGTGTTCACTTTTGAGAACGAAAAACTTTTATGTCTCCGATTTCAAAAATTCCAAGACAGAAATCCGTTTCAGACATCAGGGAACATTTTTGGTCTCGTGTCTGTCTGTCTGTCTGTCTGTCTGTCTGTCTGTCTGTCGGTCTGTGTGTCCGCGAATTATGAAACGTGCGACGATAACTTGAGTAAATTTCGACCGATTTTGATGAAATTTGGTAGACATGTTCATTTTACCAATGCCCAGGACGAGTTCGTTGGACAACGTTATCCGTCGAAGCGTTCAAGAGCAACTCTCGCGTAAACGTGAACTTTAAATTTAAAATTGGAATTTTTGGTCGGGGAAAAAATCTAACTTCATCTATTCAATGAGACAAACATTTTCTCAAATACAATTTGTTAGTAAAACCAACAGCGACACCGCTATGAAGTGTTAAAGATCGCTAAAACTAATAATAGTTTTTACAAAATAAACAAAATGACAATAAAGTAATCTAACAATAATTGTTATAGTACATGATAGGATGCGAGGAAGCTATGTGCCACACTAATTGGCAGTCTATTTTTATTTTTCCAATAAATTATTTTATTTATTTCAAATAATTACATTTTTAATTTTAAACAATAAACAAGATTATGATTCTACTTAGAACTACTTAGTTTAAGGTTAAAGGCTTTTGTCAAAGTGTGAAAGGTTAAAATAAATAAAAGATTTCTATAACTAACGTGATATTATACAACATGTGTGTTTTAGTTTAGCCATCATTGAAAAGAAGCGTCATAATATTAAATTTTAATGCTTCACCCCATAGTGCCTCGACATTACGAAGCCAGCGGACACTTTTTGAGGGTAGGCAAGCGAAGCGAATAATAGGGGGTGGAGTAGTATTATATTAAAAACAGTTTTTTAATATAAAAAATTCAAAGTTAAGGAAAAAAAAAAAAAAAAAAAAAAAAAAAAAATCACAGCTTTATTTTATTAGTTGTAGATTTTTTCACAGATTAAACTTCACCAGTTTAAACAATTTTAATTTCTTTTTAAATAAGGAAATATATAAAAAAAAAATAAAAACTTCCTAAACAGATATTTCCAACTTATTTTTTCTCACATCAAACTCATTTATAAAGTAGAAGGGAAGAGGGACAAAGTTTTAGCGTGAATTTCAACCACTTTTTAAGTGTAGAAAAAAAAAAAAAAATCTTTAACGCTATTCACTAAGTTTAGCATCGAAAAAAAGTTTATCTGTTAGCGACAAACCGAGATTTTTCCTCCTCGCTTTCTCATTTTCTTTCAATTTCAAAATCGTCAAGTTTAAACTTTTTGTGTCATTCTTTAAAATGTATAATAAACGACAAACAGTAGAGGAGAGCGGGGTTGGTTGGGACAGTGGGATAAATTGGACACTGTTGTTTTTGGTTGAAAAGAAGGTGAGATTAGCAACTCTGGTGGACCAGTCAGTAGCCCTTCAGTTGCTATTCAATCCCTCAAGTGGTCTGACGTCTTGTTGATTACCATTGTTTTTTAAAAAATAAATTCGATTTGGTGGCACGCTGTAAAATTTGAGACCCATGTCGGAAGCCTTCCAGCTCCTCTACAACATTCTTCGGAGTCTCTACTATTTTTACCTGGTAATGGATTTATTCATGATTACAAATCACTTTGGATGCTTACTGTGGAACAATGGGTTCCAATCTTGTTTGTGTTGTTTAAAAAAAATGGCATCGAGGGATGAGTTGGACAGTATGTCCCATTCATCTCCAACAGTCCCACTCATCCCCCATATCACACACACATCATACCTATTTCTTCTTTTGGTTGCCTACTTCCTTACTTATTTAGTATTTCTTCTATTTAAGTACTCAAATGAATTTTTTTCGTGATTTCAGTTGCAAAATCAGGAGTTTTGGTGTGTCTCCAAAGTATCCCACCCATTGGGATACATTGGACAAAGTAAAGGTTTTGGAAAAACATAAAAAAATAGTATGATCATGTTTTTTTTATGTCTGGAATATGTTAGTTAGGATCTCTATGTCTATGTATGATAATCATACAAAAGCGAAAAAGTTCATGCAAAAATGTGACTCTCATGGCCTCTAAACAAAATGTGTCCCAACCAACCCCGCTCTTCCCTATGTATAGTAGACGACAAACAGACATTTTTCGAAAAATGCTTTTTTAGACTCAGGGCAACTTAAAACGTGTAAATCCATCGAAATCGAATTTTCACGCTTTCACAATACTTGCTCTTTATATGAGAAAGTAAAAATGTGTCCCAGGCAACTGAGACTAACTTTCTTATATAATAAAAACAGAAACCTTCTGTTTTTCCCCTTCGATTTTCAACAGATCACTAATAAATAAGATTGGTGTGAAATAAACCATTTCATTTATTAACGTTTGTTGAATATCTAAACCTATAATGCCATCTCAGAGTAAGGAAGGGGTAGAGGGAGCAATGCGATTTGAAAAGTGGTTCATTATGCGACACCCCTATACTAAACCTCTCAAGCGAGCTCAATCCGAACTAAAGTGACAACAGCACGATCACGTGGTCACTGGTCCTTGTCTTATTGGTCTATTCCTTGTCCTTCCGTGCCCGCGGACGCTTGTCAACAAAACCTTTAACCTCATCTTGTGCTTTGTTTGATTGTTTTATTATCGGAATATCAAATATGCAAGAGAAAAATCTGATGCCATTGCTTTAGAAGACGATTTTGTTTTATATAAGATTGCTTTTGGTTATCTAGGAACTATTACATGTTATTAACAACGTAACTACCTTTAGATAATTAATACGGTTAACAACAATCGTTAAAGCACATAAATATGTATTCATAAAGAAAACTGTATTCAAATATTAAATGTAAGAAAATATCACATTATTGTTATCCTTATCAGTTGACATCAGATAAATTTCGAGTTTTTATCGAGATATCGACACTGTTTCACCAAACTGCCGCTTGGGAGGTTTAGTATAGGGGTGAAGCATAATGAACCACTTTTTGAGACCCACATTCTATAGTATTGTTCCCTCTACCCCTTCCTTGCTCCCAACTTCACTATGAAACCTTCACAAGGGTTGTCATAATGATTCATCAGTAAAACAAACAAACAGGTTAAAGATAAAATTATAATTTCTAAATGTAGATAAACAAATGCATATGTTTACACATCGGTTGGCAATACTGTGCAACATATGACTCAGCTAGCAGCTGATTCTACCACCTTAAGTTTAGTATTGAATTTTAAATAATTCAATTATAATTCAATTAGTTATTCCTTCTTTATTAATTAGAAATCTGTTAATTATAATAAGTGATTTATAAGTATGTATTTAAGAAATACTTTATTTATATATTGCTCTTTGGCTTCAAGGTAGGAAGTTATTACGGCGATATTGGCAGTCATAGATGAAGCACTTGCTTGTTTGAAAGTTTTTGTCACTTTTTAATGTTACTCTTACACTACATTAATTATATTTTGCTTAATTAAATTATCTTTAAAATCTATTCGAGTTAATTTTATGAGATATTAAATTGACTAATTTAATTAGTTAACATAAGTGTGTTAACAATTTCAATTAAATCTAGAACTTATGCTTTGTAAATTGCTACGTTTGTAAAATTTATTTAATCGAAATAAATTTGTTCATGCGAGAACACAACTTTATTGTTTGTATTGTACATTTATCATGGTTTTGTGCGTTTTAACATGATTTAATAAATGAACCTTAATTAGTTAACATGTTTGGTCATCAGTAAACATACGTATATCATTTAGTCAGCTGTTTATTCTATGCATATTGATATTGGATATTGTTATGTTATGTAAATAACCATATTTGGGAGATTACACATGAAATTAGCGTTGCTTATGTAACTTGAATTTACAGTTGGATTGTATTGCATATATATGCATACATTATATATTATATTTATATAAGCATACATGAGTATGTTTAGTTAAGGCAGGGATGTACATAATGGAAAAGGATGATGGTAGAATGGTAGATCTACGAGTAGTTTTGGGGAAGCTCTCGTTGACATTAGGACTTGAACTAGTGAATTCTGTAACTCGTATGTTGGCAGCTCTACATGCCCTAGTGTACTTTACGATAACTGCGTGACTGCCTCCAATTTCAACCTCTCTGGTAAACCCTTATGTGTATGTGTAGTGTTGCCAGACGTCCCAATTTGAGCGGGAACGTCCCGATATAGACGAGTTTCTCCCGCTAAAATTTTTTTTTTTTTTTTGAAAAGTTTATTTTTCAAAATGGTGCGGAAATTTAAACACTAACTACAAGTGTTATATTTATATTTTTTGTAATCTACTCTTCAATACCTTTCATTTGATACCCCACTCAAAATTTCAAAAAAATATTTTTTTCGCGCGACGTGAATTATCCACCATTTTGAATTTGAACAGCTGATAATTTTGAGTTGGCTATATTTTTCCTGTGTGAGCGTCAAAACGATCTTTAATACAGGAAAATTTGATGATTTTATCTCTTTTGATTCAAAAAGTTATTGGAACCGTACAGAGTGACAAACAGACAGACAGACAAAGGAACGAAACTATAAGGGTTTCTTTTTTTGGTTTTACCAACGAAACCCTAAAAATCGTACTAGATTTTACGGGGCAACGTTTCGGCACTACCTGCCATTCTCAAACCTACAACAATAATACTTTATTTAGAATTAACTACTCGAAACAATAATAAACAGGTTAAGTGTGTGCTAGTCAGCACACAGCGAGGGTCCGTAGGCCACACTGTATAGTGTTTAACTGTAAAGTGTATAAACAGTGTTTTTTTAAAATGCTAAAAAGCTTACTTTGAACTATTCTAAGGGTCTGATATTCTCAAAAAACATAAACAAACTTCTGATAAAGTATTTTTTTGCCACTGAACCGGACTACAACCATATAGATACATCGAAAAGACCATAGTTATAAAAAAACGTATTTTGTCAATAAAAAATAAAATAATATTTTTTTCGAAATTTCCAAAAAGTGGTATCTTTACTTTTGGTCGAAGAATGTTCAGGAATTTTTTCAGATTTTTTGCACTTCACATAAGCGAGATAGACGGGGGGGGGGGGGGGGGGGGGATACGTTTCACACCCACTTGAAACTTGCCTACGCTCGCCCTGTCAAAGTTATAACCAAAGAATTATTTATTTTTGTAATCAGCTCGACGTACCCTTTCATATGATACCCCTCACGGTGTCGAAAAAAAAAAAAAAAAAAAATGTACCCTTACTTTTTTTACTTTAATTTTTTGAAAAATATTTTGTTTAAGTCGCTATATTTTTAAAATATGTGGGCAGGTACAAGACACATACATGCCAAATTTCAAAGTGATCGGACGAAAGGTGTAGCCGTGAGAGCAGGCGACAGGACGGACGGACAGACACACGCAGGAAAATATAAGGGTCCTTGGTTTTGCCTACGGAGCCTAATAAAAACAAACAGCATGAAGTTACTGATGTTGAACAGTACCTTCATTATGCTATTGTGAAGCTCGCCATTTGAAGATACAAAATGTAAAATTTGGAAACAAAACATTGTTCCTTGGTCTTAAGTAATACATATGATCGGAGTTCTCCTCACTTGTAATCTTTAATCTGATTAATATACGAAACAAACCATAACTTAAATAAAACAATATTAACAGAAAGACTAGTTAAAAAGGTTTAAAAATCTCATAACGGATATTGAAAATATAAATCCGGTAAATAATTTTAATAAAGCTATTATCATATCACTCCATTATCACAGACTAGAAGATCTCTCATTAGAATAACAAACCAAATACTATTTTTGTTAACCAAAAATAATTTGTGTGAATGTGGAAACGTAACACATATATTTTTAAACATTTTCTCCCACGAGTATGTTTAAGAAATTCGGATGGGTTGTCGAAAGTTGTCCACAGATGGGCCCATGTTAATTTAAATATTGCTAAATTGATTAACCTATTATTCAAGCAAAAAACAATTTTGGCGGATTTTGTTTTTAAAAAAGGGGAAACAAATTAAATTCGGTCGTAACAGTAATACGCCTTAAAAGTACTTGATAGGGCATGATGAAGCTATGTGCCACACTAATTAAAAATAACCTGCTATTCAAAATAATAGCAGATTATATGTATAAATAAATAGTCATTTATTATAATATAAAATAAATTAAAATACAACACTTTTAAACATTTTACTGCAATAAGAATAAAATTAAAAATTGAATTAAAATGTAAAATAAAATGCTTTCTTCTTGCAAAACGGTACTTTGCCGCAACAGACTATTTTATAATATTTATACCATAATGAAATTTGGCTGATTTGGATTGTTATTATTAAGGATTTACATTATGTGCTTCTGACTAATAAATTGGTTTTAAAAAAAATTCTTGTTGTTTTCTGTAGTCTGTGCAGAACTGCGATGAAATTTAGTATGTTTGGAAACTCTATAGCCTTAGGCGAAATTGAAAAATGTATTTTATATCTAAAGTTGGCACCGCTACCCCTATAAACTCTGAAAAAGTTAAAAAAAAAAAAATGGCAGGAAAAGCGTTTTATATGAACCACACTTTCTACGATTTTAATTAAACAATTCTTAAGTATTCCATTTAAATACCGATCTAACCATACAAGTCGTTTTCCCAGAAAAAAAATATTTTTCCAGGTATTGATAGTAATAAATTTGATTTAAATGAAAAACAAAAAAAAATACGGTCCGAGGCAACTCAGACAAACTTTCTTATATATACGAGTTCATAATTACTTTTTGTCGGTACTTTTAATTGTTATTGATCATTTTATCGCAATTTATCATAAAAATAACTTCTTCTTGGTGGAGAACCGAACCCGTCCTCTCTCCGTCCGTGTTTAAAGCTATTTTCTCAGAAACCATATTTTTCCCGGGAAAACGACTTGTATCGTATCTTTTCTCAAAATTTCATGTCTTCAGGGATGAAGTTACTAAAACATTACAAGTTTTAGGTTTCTGTACAAAGTACAAAAAGAAACCTTATATAACGGCTCTGTCTGTCTGTCTGTCTGTCCGTTGGTGTCTGTCCGTCGCTTGTTTCAATTCATAAACTACTATAGGTAGGAACATGAAATTCGGCACACAGGTGAATCTCGGCATTTGTGACAACTGGACACTTTTTGGATTTTTCACACTTAATGTTTTCAAGATGGAGGCCAATATGGTGGACAACTAAAAAAAAAGTTTTTAGTCACCATTACATGTTATATATCAATTTAAAGGTCTTGAAATGAAGAAAAAGAATATGCAACTGTTAAAATTTCACACATAATATTTTCAAGATGGCGGCCAATATGGCAGGTGACTAAAAAAGGTTCTTAGCAACTATGACATGTAATATATCAATTTAAAGGTCTAGAAGTGTAGAAAAAGAATATGCAATGATTAAAATTTTACACTTAAAAGTTTCAAGATGGCGGCCAATATGGCGGGTGAATAAAAAAAGTTTTTAGTAACTATGACCTGTTATACATCAACTTAAAGGTCTTGAAGTGTAAAAAAAGAATATGCAATTGTTAAAATTTTCAAGATGGTGGCCAATATGGCGGGTGACTAAACATTGATTTAGTTACCATAACATGTGATACATCAATTTAAAGGTCTTGAAGAGTAGAAAAAGAATATTACTATTAAAATAAACTTACGTGAAGCGCCTTACTTGTTTTATAACATTTTCTCTAGTTTAATCATTTTTCTAGTTACTCTTTTCAGTCTACCCAGTAACCAGAGAAATTGTGTTGTGTAAGTTATTCACTCCCCCTGAAACGCATCTTCGTATTTAAAACTCTGAAGATTTAACATGTTACACTAATTAAGGCCTGAAGATGCCCAGGCATGGGCGAAAAATTGCCACAAATAAGAATATTATAAAAAACTTGTAATGTTATTTTTAACTTCATCCCTGAAGATGTGAAATTTTGAGAAAAGTAGAAAAATATGGGATCAACAGAAAAATAAATCATAATTATTAAGACTTGTATTGTTAGATTCGTATTTAAATGGAAACTATATTTTAGAAATGTTTAATCAAAATCGTCTGAACCGTTTCGAGAAATAATTTTTTTTCTCGTTTTTTTTTTCAGAGTTTTTTGGGGGTAGAGCTCCCAAATTTGGAGCTGAAATTCATTTCTCGATTTCGCCTCTGGGTATGATTTTTTAAAAATATATATATGCCAAATTTCGTCAAAATTGTCCCAGTAGTTTAGGCTCCAGGCTTCTGCAGAGACAGAAGACAGACGACTTGACAGAAGTAAAATCCACTGTTGGACTTAGGGGACCTTAAAACGTGTGAATCCATCGAAATCTCAATACTTTCTTTTAAAATATGAGAAAGTAAAAACGTAACAAAAGCTTCATAAGGATTCAAAGTTTTAGTATAACTAAATTTCTCTAACTAGCTTTTCTCTAAAAAACTAAATTTCACAGTACGACCCCACGTATTTTTTAGCGGAATATTTAGTTTAAAATGTATCATTATTTTAGAGTTAAATTAAAGTAAGGAGTTGTAAATTGTTGGCAAGTTAAATTTAATGATTGTTATACTTGTTATAATTTGAGAATATTGTTAAAAACAAGGAAAATCTCACGTACACCAATTAGAGCAAGAGTTTTTGTTAAACAATTTCATCTGGTTCCAATTAGGCAAACAAGCAACTTAACTTTAACATCTTCACTTTAAAATTGCTCTTCGAAACTTTTTTGCCTCTACTCTCCGTCGTTGTTGCTTTCCAGCTTACCGAAGGTAACGGAAGCTGTATAATGTTCTTAAGAACGAAAAAATTTTATGTCTCTGATTTCAAAAATTTTAAGACAGAAATCCGTTTCAGACATCGGGGAACAATTTTCATTCCGTGTCTGTCTTTCACGTTATCAACAAATGCGTTATCTAAGACAAGGAGAGACAGGGTCAGGAACTCAACCATTAGACTGGGGCTGGACATACAGCCTGCAACGCTGACAGTTGAAAACTCCAATGGTTCGGACACGTGAACAGGATGAGTACCGACAGACTTCCCCGAAGAGCCCTTGAAGCCAGGTGTGAGGGGAAAAGGCCCAGAGGGAGAAAGATGACAGCCTGGATGGACAACATCACATCCTCCCTGGCTTAAAGAGGAATGTCCCTACAACGTGCCCGTACCTTGTCTATGGACAGGAGAGGGTGAAAAACTTTTTGGTCAACCTCGACACCGCAAGGTAGTCGAGGATCCGACTAAGTAAAGTAAAGTAAAGTCTGTCTTTCGGTCTGTCTGTCTGTCAATAAGTATTTGCAAACCAACATATCTTAAAAACTATACGGGTCGAATTTAATAAAATTTGTATGGTAGGTTAAAATTTTCCCATTGTTAGTCCCATTTAAGATTCAACCTTCTGTGCCCATTTGTTTCTCTTCATCATGCGCACAAATAATCATTTATATAAACCTATCAAACGTACACATCTGATTGCAAAACCACTGACCAGAAAAACTTATCAAGTAATCGTTAGGTAAAGTCGGTTTAAGGCCTTCTAAGTATCGTCCAATTTCCAAGTCCGCTGACAAAATATTTTTAAGTCCTTAATTTAAAAAAAACATTGACAGATTTAGTTATTGAAATTTGTTATAAATGCTCCATTTAAAATTATAAAGCATTATCCATCCTCGCGTTCGGGCGTAACGTTAGCGTATACACTCCCGCACTTAGTGTGTATAGTATATGTACTTCCTCCATTCAAACTTCTATCAAATTTAGTGTACAGCATTGGTTCCCAAAGTGGGGGGCGCGCCCCCCAAGGGAGGCGTGAAGACAAGTCAAGGGGGGCGTGGGACCTCGAGATGGAGATAGCTTTGCAGTCCGAATGTCTAATGCGTTTAGATAAAAAAAACAAATATCAAACCAGATGGAGAACCTCACTGACGAATTCAGCAGATACTTTCCTAACACATGTGATGACGATGACAACATTTACAGACTTACAATGGATCCTTTCAGTGTCAACACAGATTCCCTACCCGAAACACTTCAAGAACAAGCTTTGGAAATAAAAAATGATTCTGCATCCGATTTTGATAAAATGGACAAATCATCGTTATGGGTTAAGCATTACAAAGTGCACCCCAGTATATCACAGCAAGCACTTGGATTGTATTTACCTTTTTCAAGCACTTACTTGTGCAAAAAATATTTTTCAGCACTTGTTGCAATAAAAACAAAGTATCGCGGCAAACTTGATGTTGCTGTGCTTGATTTTCGTTGTGCACTTTCTAATACTTATCCAAGAATAGGGAATCTTGTGAAAAAAAATGCAAGATCATCCATCCCATAAGATCAACTGTAACATTAACTTGTAATGTTATAAAAAAATAGTAATACAAATAAATGAATGTTTATTCAATGTAATAATGGTTTATTTTATTTTTTTCATTATCTCATAAAATTGTGTAAGGGGGGGGGGGGGCGTGGGAAGATTTATAATTGACTGTGGGGGGCTTGGTAAAAAAACTTTGGGAACCCCTGGTGTACAGTATATATATACTTCATCCATTCAAACTTCTAATACACTTAGTGTATAGGGTATGTACTTCCTCTATTCAAACTTTTATCAAATTTAGTGTATAGTATATGTACTTCTTCCATAATTACTTCTATTACACTTAGTGTATAAAATGTACTTCCTCCATTCAAACTTCTATTACACTTAGTGTGTATGGAATATGTACTTCCTCCATTCAAACTTTTATTATACTTAGTGTGTATGGAATATGTACTTCCTCCATTCAAACTTTTATTACACTTAGTGTGTATGGAATATGTACTTCCTCCATTCAAACTAAACTTTTATTATACTTAGTGTGTATGGAATATGTACTTCCTCCATTCAAACTTTTATTATACTTAGTGTGTATGGAATATGTACTTCCTCCATTCAAACTTTTATTATACTTAGTGTGTATAGAATATGTACTTCCTCCATTCAAACTTCTATTACACTTAGTGTGTATGGAATATGTACTTCCTCCATTCAAACTTTTATTATACTTAGTGTGTATGGAATATGTACTTCCTCCATTCAAACTTTTATTATACTTAGTGTGTATGGAATATGTACTTCCTCCATTCAAACTTTTATTATACTTAGTGTGTATGGAATATGTACTTCCTCCATTCAAACTTTTATTATACTTAGTGTGTATGGAATATGTACTTCCTCCATTCAAACTTTTATTATACTTAGTGTGTATGGAATATGTACTTCCTCCATTCAAACTTTTATTATACTTAGTGTGTATGGAATATGTACTTCCTCCATTCAAACTTTTATTATACTTAGTGTGTATAGAATATGTACTTCCTCCATTCAAACTTTTATTATACTTAGTGTGTATAGAATATGTACTTCCTCCATTCAAACTTTTATTATACTTAGTGTGTATGGAATATGTACTTCCTCCATTCAAACTTTTATTATACTTAGTGTGTATAGAATATGTACTTCCTCCATTCAAACTTCTATTACACTTAGTGTGTATGGAATATGTACTTCCTCCATTCAAACTTTTATTATACTTAGTGTGTATGGAATATGTACTTCCTCCATTCAAACTTTTATTATACTTAGTGTGTATGGAATATGTACTTCCTCCATTCAAACTTTTATTATACTTAGTGTGTATGGAATATGTACTTCCTCCATTCAAACTTTTATTATACTTAGTGTGTATAGAATATGTACTTCCTCCATTCAAACTTCTATTACACTTAGTGTGTATAGAATATGTACTTCCTCCATTCAAACTTCTATTACACTTAGTGTGTATAGAATATGTACTTCCTCCATTCAAACTTCTATTATACTTAGTGTATAGAATATGTACTTCTTCCATTCATACTTCTATTACACTTAGTGTATAAAATGTACATCCTCCATTCAAACTTCTATTATACTTAGTGTATAGAATATGTACTTCTTCCATTCAAACTTCTATTACACTTAGTGTGTATAGAATATGTACTTCCTCCATTCAAACTTCTATTACACTTAGTGTGTATAGAGTATGTACTTCCTCCATTCAAACTTCTATTATACTTAGTGTGTATAGAATATGTACTTCCTCCATTCAAACTTCTATTACACTTAGTGTGTATAGAGTATGTACTTCCTCCATTCAAACTTCTATTATACTTAGTGTATAGTGTACTTCTTCAATTCAAACTTCTATTTCACTTAGTGTCTAGAATATGTACTTCTTCCATTCAAACTTCTATCAAATTTAGTATATAGCATATTATGTACTTCCTCCATTCTTACTTCTATTACACTTACTGTATAAAATGTACTTCCTCCATTCAAACTTCTATTACACTTAGTGTATAGAATATGTACTTCTTTCATTCAAACTTCTATTACACTTAGTGTATAGAATATGTACTTCTTCCATTCAAACTTCTATTACACTTAGGGTATAGTATATGTACTTCTTCCATTCAAACTTCTATTACACTTAGTGTGTATAGTATATGTACTTCTTCCATTCTTACTTCTATTACACTTAGTGTATAAAATGTACTTCCTCCATTCAAACTTCTATTACACTTAGTGTATAGAATATGTACTTCTTCCATTCAAACTTCTATTAAACTTAGTGTATAGAATATGTAATTCTTCCATTCAAACTTCTATTACACTTAGGGTATAGTATATGTACTTCCTCCATTCAAACATATATTACACTTAGTGTATAGTATATGTATTTCCTCCATTCAAACTTCTATAACACTTAGTGTATAGTATATGTACTTCTTCCATTCAAACTTCTATTACACTTACACTTAGTGTATAGTATACGTACTTTCGCCATTCAAACTTCTATTACACTTAGTGTAAAGTATATGTACTTCCTCTATTCAAACTTCTATTACACTTAGTGTGTATAGAATATGTACTTCCTCCATTCAAACTTCTTTTACACTTAGTGTGTATAGAATATGTACTTCCTCCATTCAAACTTCTATTACACTTAGTGTGTATAGAATATGTACTTCCTCCATTCAAACTTTTATTATACTTAGTGTGTATGGAATATGTACTTCCTCCATTCAAACTTTTATTATACTTAGTGTGTATGGAATATGTACTTCCTCCATTCAAACTTTTATTATACTTAGTGTGTATGGAATATGTACTTCCTCCATTCAAACTTTTATTATACTTAGTGTGTATGGAATATGTACTTCCTCCATTCAAACTTTTATTATACTTAGTGTGTATGGAATATGTACTTCCTCCATTCAAACTTTTATTATACTTAGTGTGTATGGAATATGTACTTCCTCCATTCAAACTTTTATTATACTTAGTGTGTATAGAATATGTACTTCCTCCATTCAAACTTTTATTATACTTAGTGTGTATAGAATATGTACTTCCTCCATTCAAACTTTTATTATACTTAGTGTGTATGGAATATGTACTTCCTCCATTCAAACTTTTATTATACTTAGTGTGTATAGAATATGTACTTCCTCCATTCAAACTTCTATTACACTTAGTGTGTATGGAATATGTACTTCCTCCATTCAAACTTTTATTATACTTAGTGTGTATGGAATATGTACTTCCTCCATTCAAACTTTTATTATACTTAGTGTGTATGGAATATGTACTTCCTCCATTCAAACTTTTATTATACTTAGTGTGTATGGAATATGTACTTCCTCCATTCAAACTTTTATTATACTTAGTGTGTATAGAATATGTACTTCCTCCATTCAAACTTCTATTACACTTAGTGTGTATAGAATATGTACTTCCTCCATTCAAACTTCTATTACACTTAGTGTGTATAGAATATGTACTTCCTCCATTCAAACTTCTATTATACTTAGTGTATAGAATATGTACTTCTTCCATTCATACTTCTATTACACTTAGTGTATAAAATGTACATCCTCCATTCAAACTTCTATTATACTTAGTGTATAGAATATGTACTTCTTCCATTCAAACTTCTATTACACTTAGTGTGTATAGAATATGTACTTCCTCCATTCAAACTTCTATTACACTTAGTGTGTATAGAGTATGTACTTCCTCCATTCAAACTTCTATTATACTTAGTGTGTATAGAATATGTACTTCCTCCATTCAAACTTCTATTACACTTAGTGTGTATAGAGTATGTACTTCCTCCATTCAAACTTCTATTATACTTAGTGTATAGTGTACTTCTTCAATTCAAACTTCTATTTCACTTAGTGTCTAGAATATGTACTTCTTCCATTCAAACTTCTATCAAATTTAGTATACAGCATATTATGTACTTCCTCCATTCTTACTTCTATTACACTTACTGTATAAAATGTACTTCCTCCATTCAAACTTCTATTACACTTAGTGTATAGAATATGTACTTCTTTCATTCAAACTTCTATTACACTTAGTGTATAGAATATGTACTTCTTCCATTCAAACTTCTATTACACTTAGGGTATAGTATATGTACTTCTTCCATTCAAACTTCTATTACACTTAGTGTGTATAGTATATGTACTTCTTCCATTCTTACTTCTATTACACTTAGTGTATAAAATGTACTTCCTCCATTCAAACTTCTATTACACTTAGTGTATAGAATATGTACTTCTTCCATTCAAACTTCTATTAAACTTAGTGTATAGAATATGTAATTCTTCCATTCAAACTTCTATTACACTTAGGGTATAGTATATGTACTTCCTCCATTCAAACATATATTACACTTAGTGTATAGTATATGTATTTCCTCCATTCAAACTTCTATAACACTTAGTGTATAGTATATGTACTTCTTCCATTCAAACTTCTATTACACTTACACTTAGTGTATAGTATACGTACTTTCGCCATTCAAACTTCTATTACACTTAGTGTAAAGTATATGTACTTCCTCTATTCAAACTTCTATTACACTTAGTGTGTATAGAATATGTACTTCCTCCATTCAAACTTCTTTTACACTTAGTGTGTATAGAATATGTACTTCCTCCATTCAAACTTCTATTACACTTAGTGTGTATAGAATATGTACTTCCTCCATTCAAACTTCTATTATACTTAGTGTGTATAGAATATGTACTTCTTCAATTCAAACTTCTATTACACTTAGTGTAAAGTATATGTACTTCCTCTATTCAAACTTCTATTACACTTAGTGTGTATAGAATATGTACTTCCTCCATTCAAACTTCTTTTACACTTAGTGTATAGAATATGTAATTCTTCCATTCAAACTTATATTACACTTAGTGTATAGTATATGTATTTCCTCCATTCAAACTTCTATAACACTTAGTGTATAGTATATGTACTTCTTCCATTCAAACTTCTATTACACTTACACTTAGTGTATAGTATACGTACTTTCGCCATTCAAACTTCTATTACACTCTGTGTATAGTATATGTACTTCTTCCATTCATACTTCTATTACACTTAGTGTATAAAATGTACTTCCTCCATTCAAACTTCTATTACACTTAGTGTATAGTATATGTATTTCCTCCATTCAAACTTCTATAACACTTAGTGTATACTATATGTACTTCTTCCATTCAAACTTCTATTACACTTAGTGTATAGTGTACTTCTTCAATTCAAACTTCTATATCACTCCATTTCTTATGCTTGCCCTAACTCCTAAGGGCATTTAAAGCTTCTAAAAACATTAACAATTGAGAAATATCAGTTTGAAATATTTTTAATATCAAACTGATATTGACATTTTACACCTCCTGGTATTTCTATTGTCTTGTTATTTAATGTTTTGTTGTTTTTTTCTCTCCCGTGTCTATACTTCTTTCTCCTATCTTTGACATTTTCTGTAAATATATTTTTTCTTTCTTGTTTTTATCTCTATTGTATTTTACATTTGTCCCTTGTTATTTTTGAGACAGGTGTCATGTTTGACAATAAAATGCTGAGGGAATTTAAGCTACTCAAATAATATTGAAATAAAATAACTGAAGGAGGGGAAAAAGAAATCTGTAGGTGACAAAACAAATAATTGAAATTTAAAAAAAAGAACAATTTTTTTTTGAGGGAGAAAAAGAGAACATTTTTTTATTCTAAGGAATAAGTATTACAGTTTTCTGCCTATTATTTTAACAAAAGAATTTGCAGAGAAATAAGATTCATATTTTATTTTACTTCATTTAAGTGTATTTAAATTTTTTGTTGAGAGAAAAACAGACTTTAAAGAACCTTTTAAGAAACAAATCTCTATAAAAAGTTGTAAGGAGTGAGTAAACTTTAAATTTTAAGTATTTGCTTCCGAGCTTACCGAAGGTAACGGAATAGCTTACATAGCTAACGATTACATAGCTAACGATTACATAGCTGTTGTAATCATTCTAAAAAAACAAAAATATTCTATGTCTCCGATTTCAAAAATTCTAAGACAGAAATCCGTTTCAGACATCAGATATCCGTTCAACATTTTTGGTTCCATGTCTGTCCGTCGCTCAATTTTTGTAAAGCAACATATCCTAACAACTACACCGATTTTAATGAAATTTGTATGGTAGGTCATAATTAGCCCATTGTTGGTCCCATATAAGTTTCAACCTTCTACGCCCATTTGCTTTACTTCAACATGCGCACATACATACATTTATTTACATCTATATCTTCAAAAGTACTCTTATGTCTGATATTTATGAAATTTTGATGGTTTGTCGAAAGTATCCCGCAGATAGCTCCTGATTAATTTCAACAGTCTACGCTCTTTAACTTTTGCTTAATTGATACTTTATTTCATGTAAAAAATCAAAACAGTTATGACAGATTTACAAAACGAGGACAAATATTAAATAAATTTGACAATAATAATGTATAAGAGCATTAAAATCATTAAAGTATACGCAATAGGACTCGAGGAAGCTATGTGCCACAATAATTGGCAGATTATTAATTATTTAGCCTGTGTCTTTTACTTATGAAGTTCAAACTTAATTAGTTATTCAACAATTAGTAATTGACTGCAACATCTTCCCAAATATTTAATCTCCATTATTGCTTTTTCTTTTAAATTATATGTTTAGTTTCGAACCAACTACTTTAGTATTTTCGATGTCAGATTTAAAGACTTGTTGTTGATGTGAATTTGTACGTTAGAGAAATTATATTTCCGCATTTTAATTCGCTATTAACTTTAAAATATTATTTTAAACCTTAAGAGATCCTTCCCATTCTCTAAACTTTAGAGTTAGCATGAAATCTAGTTGACAACTTATTTTGAAGTTAATTGGTCCATAGTTAATTAATCTATTATCAGTTAAAGTCTCATTTAATCTAGCTATAGGCAAATCAATTTTCCCTACTTATCTAGAAACTCTAGTAAGTACGCCAAGAAACTTGTAGTACTCACAGTTTGTAGAGGATCTAAAGGAAATTGGATCCTGGTTGTGTCACTCTTAGTTTGAATAAGTTGGGCTTAGACTATTTCAATTAGAAGACCAATTTTAGAGATATCGTGAGCTAGCCAATTTAACTTGCTATCTTGACAAGTTAATTTACTAGGAAAGATACATTTAAAATTAAAATTCTCAAACGGCTTTCATAACTAAATTTCCTTAAATTATATTAATTTACTTGAGTTCAGTCATAGTTTAAATTGTAATAATTCAGATGTCTGTTCTCAACACCAAAGAAACCTTCTTGTTTATACTGATGTTTATGGATCTTACCAAAAAGGTGACTGTTAAGAAACCTTCTGGCTAACTTAGTTCTTTCTACTGGAGTTTATGGATCTTACCAAAAAGGCGACTGCTAAGAAACTTCAGGCTAACTTAGTTCTTTCTACTGGAGTTTATGGATCTTACCAAAAAGGCGACTGCTAAGAAACTTCAGGCTAACTTAGTTCTTTCTACTGGAGTTTATGGATCTTACCAAAAAGGCGACTGCTAAGAAATTTACAAATTTTAAAACAAGAAATTTACGTCACGCAAAAAATGACTTGCAAAATTAATGCTTTTAAATATCATGCCTGGAAGTTAGAATATAATAGGAGGTAGATTGGTTTTCACTTGTATTTACTGAAGTACTATATTTCGCCGATAGAAGTTCTAAATTTTATATAAAATGATATCAGAGCTCCTCGCATACCAAATAGTAATCAAAATTAAAGTACTCATTACAAGAAAGAAATTAGTGAGGTACGGTTTAATAAAAATAACATAGCTTAACCAACTTGTTTCGCAAAATTTTTTCACATCATCAGGGTGTATACATATACTATAAATACTAAACTGTACTAGACTATACAAAACTGTACTGACTATACTAAACTGTACTAGACTATACAAAACTGTACTGACTATACTAAACTGTACTAGACAATACGAAACTATACTAGACTATACTAAACTATACTAGACTATACTAAACTGTACTAAACTATACTAGACTATGCTAAACTGTTTTGATCAAGCCGCTTGATCAAAACTTCGCGTCAAGCAATGGATGGCAAGCATGATTAATAGTCTAGGAACCCGTTCGATGCTTGAGTCAAGCCTTGACGGAGATTGATGGAAAGTTTGAATGAGTCAAGTTGCTTGACGGAGCGCTTGATAGTCTAGAGCAATTTTGATCAAGCATTTCGTCAATCACCTGCTCGACACCCCAAATCCTGATTGGAAACCATGGTATCTACACAATACTGATTCACTACAGTCCAGGAGGAGCAGTTCACTAGTCGAAAACTCCGCTACAAATAAGTGTTGATGAAAAGATTGATGGGATGCTTGATGCGCCCCAAAGCGGCTTGAAGGTCGTATCAATCAGCTTGACGCGATGTTTTGAACAAGCGGCTTGATCGTGTAGGGGGTGCTCAAGCTACACTAAACTATACTTAACTGCTACTAAACTATACTAGACTATACTAAACTGTGCTAGACTATACTAAACTGTGCTAGACTATACTAAGCCACACTAAACTATACTGAACTGCTACTAAACTTTACTAAACTTTACTAGACTATACTAAAATGTTAAGATTATAAGTTTAGTACCTATATCCTATATAGTATATTTCCTGAAGATGTAAATAAATTTTACTAAACGTTTACGTTTAGTTATACGTTTGTTGTTATTATTAAATTGTATCTGACTAAATTAATTCTAATACATTATTTCATGAGTTACTAATTTATATCTTACATTGCAAATTAAAATTGAAGTATTTAAAATCTGATTAGATAATGAATATGTATTTTCAAAAACTATAAGTTAAAATAATTTATTTTTGGTGCCTATAGCCGGCCATTCACGTTCCAGCAGGTATACTGGAACGTGAATGGTAAATTTTCACAGGTAAACCGGAGCGTGTATGCTATCAAATTATAACACAACTGCACAGTTATGGTAGTACACACGCTGCTCCAGTTTACCTGTACAGGTTTACTTGTCAGGTATACCACAACGTGAATGGCCGCTTTATAATATTCAGAATTAATAATAATATGAATGGAAAGCACCTTTCTGAAAATTTCGATCTTTATAAAATATAAAATGAAATAGAATTGATCCATGATAAATATAATTAATTTTTTCTATTAAAATGATTTTGTCAGTTATTTATTATGTATCTTATTTTTATATTTTTGGAGAATCTATTTTGTGTTTTTTCGAACTATGTATAAGCGTGTATCTATTACGACTTTCTTTTAAAAAGTACATTAGCTTACCCAACTTTTTATCTGATGAAAAATTTTGATTGATCGGAAAGATTAAATTGATATTTTCTCGTAAAGCTTTATATATTTCTTCTTTATTTTCAATGTATAGGAAAATCCTTACCAGGATGAAAAGAGCGTTTCTTAGATAAGAATCTCTCTCTAATTCATCAGCCTTTCTTTATAATGTCTATATCAAGATTTATGTGTTTTTTAAAACTTTATAGTCTGAAGAACTTAAAATTACGATTATTTATTATCTTCTTTATAATATTTTTTTAAACAGAATTTCCGGTGATTTATGTATATATATATATATATATATATATATATATATATATATATATATATATATATATATATATATATATATATATATATATATATATATATATACATATATATACATATATATATATATATATATATATATATATATATATATATATATATATATATATATATATATATATATATATATGTATATATATATATATATATATATATATATATAAAGGGAAGGAGGAGACTAATTTCAAGGTATAAAGGGCTTCCTAAGTAACCTGGCATAGGGTCAAAGTACGGTTGGAATTTATGAAGGCCCTCCCGTTTGAACAAGGGGGGGGGGGCTAGTCAGTTCCAGAAGGGCTCCTGACTTGATTTAATAGGGGCTGCTTCACTTGAACCAAGTCGACAAGCAAAAACTCTAAATATAAACAGCAATTACTCTGTAATAACGCTGTTGTTATAAAAGAGCAATTTACTAGATTTTGTTTTCGTTACAAAAAATCTTTACAAAAATATCATTTCTGAAAATGGGCTACAGATAATTAATTAAATAATTTGTTGTATAATCGTTTTTTTCTGACACCATCTGGGTTATCATCATACATACCATATAAAGTAAGTCTTTTAAGTCGATCTAGATACATAATATATGTTATCTCCCTTATAATTTATAAAAAAATACATTTGGTATCGCGAGACACCCGGTAGAAACGAAGTTCCTTACATTTTTTATTAAATATAAATTATAAAATCACACTGCTGCTAAGTACGTATATACATTGCTAACTACCTATACATTGCAAAGTTAGAAAAGAGATAAAATTAAAAGTAACGAACTGTTTGTACCTAGCGGAGTTAAGGTAAAATTAAAAGAAAACCATTATTTGTATCATTAAAGCAAGCGTCTTACAATAAATAGGTATTGAATATTGAGAAAAAAGTTAATCATGATGAGTTTATAGATAAAGAGTTTGTTTGTAATTTGTAGGAAATAGGACTGTTTTCTACCTACCCGGCCTACTAATTGAAGCGAGCGTAGCGAGCTTCCTATATTTAACGAAATATGTTCCGTGTCTGTCTGTCTGTCTGTCTGTCTGTCTGTCAGTAACGTTCACGCGTGTGACGATAACTTGAGTAAAAGTTGACCGATTTAGTTGAAATTTGGTATACATGATCCTCTTACTAATACTCAGGCTAAGTTCGTTGGACAGGGTGATCCGTCCAAGAGTTCGCGCGCAACGCTCGCGTAAACGAGAGGTACAAAAATTAAATTGGAATTTCAGGACGGGAAAAGATTCTATCATCATCTATTCGATGAGACGAACATTTTTTTCAAATAACATTTTTTAGTGAAATCAACAGCGACACCGCTATGACTTAATAAAGATCGCTAAAACTATTAAAGCGGACCTAAACGTTTATAATAGGGAAAACAACCTTTTTACCGATATCTTACGTTCTAACGTATCGATTTTAATAAAACTTCATATACACCATCTAATGCACAATTGAAACAGGTATGCAAAATTTCAACTTGATACAAGCAAAATTCTTTGCGTAGCGACGAGATACATTTATAAAAAGCTACCGCGGGTGGTGAAGATTGTTATAGTCGTATAGGTTTGTTTAGGAAGTAAAGCTTTGTACCGAGTACCCCCACTCTTCCCTACACTAACCTTCTTCCACTTATCTTCAACTATGACATTCATCATGATTAATAACGTTAGAACGTAAGATATCGGTAAAAAGGTTGTTTTCTCTATTATAAACGTTTAGGTCCGCTTTAATAGTTTTAGCGATCTTTATTAAGTCATAGCGGTGTCGCTGTTGGTTTTAGTAAAAAATGTTATTTGAAAAAAATGTTCGTCTCATCGAATAGATGATGATAGAATCTTTTCCCGTCCTGAAATTCCAATTTAAATTTTGTACCTCTCGTTTACGCGAGCGTTGCGCGCGAACTCTTGGACGGATCACGCTGTCCAACGAACTTAGCCTGAGTATTAGTAAGAGGAACATGTATACCAAATTTCAACTAAATCGGTCAACTTTTACTCAAGTTATCGTCACACGCGTGAACGTTACAGACAGACAGACAGACAGACAGACAGACAGACAGACACGGAACATATTTCGTTGAATGTAGGAAGCTCGCTACGCTCGCTTCAAATATATCTCTTCCCTGCTCAGGGAAGAGAACATCTGCTTTCATCAGGTTGAAATTTTACATGCCTGTTTCAATTATACTTTAGACGATGTGTAAGAAGTTTTATTAAAATCGTTACGTTAAAACGCAAGATATTATCAGTAAAAACGTTCTTTTTTTTATTTTAAACGTTTAGGTCCGCTTATAAATGTAGCGATCTTTATCACTTCATAGCAGTGTCGGTGATCGTTTTACTAAAAACAATTTATTTAAAAAAAAATTGTTTGTCTCATTAAATAGATAAAGTTAGAATTTATTCCCGTTCTAAAATTTCAATTTTAAATTTGAAGCGTTTACGCGAGCGGTGGGCGTGAACGCTTGGGTGGATAACGTTGTCAAACAAACTCAACCTGGGGAACCAATGTTCAATGAGCTTATGAAATGCTTAACTTTTCTATATTTTTCCTGAAAAGTATGTGTGGGTCAAAAAATTACGCCAGTATTTCAAATTTGAACTTTTTTGCTTCAACGGTTTGGGAGATACTTATATCAGTGTTCCATGGAACAGTAAAAACCAAGCTTAGATTATATAAACAGGTCAAGTGTGTGCTAGTCAGCACACAGCGAGGGTCCGTAGTCAAGTGTGTGCTAGTCAGCACACAGCGAGGGTCCGTAGTCAAGTGTGTGCTAGTCAGCACACAGCGAGGGTCCGTAGTCAAGTGTGTGCTAGTCACACACAGCGAGGGTCCGTAGTCAAGTGTGTGCTAGTCAGCACACAGCGAGGGTCCGTAGTCAAGTGTGTGCTAGTCAGCACACAGCGAGGGTCCGTATGCCACACTATATAGTGTTTAACTGTAAAGTGTATAAACAATGTTTTTTTTAAAATGCTAAAAAGCTTACTTTGAACCATTCTAAGGGTCTGATATTCTCAAAACACACTCTGATAAAGTATTTTTTTGCCACTGAACCGGACTACAACCATATAAATACATCGAAAAGACCATAATTATAAAAAAACGTATTTTGTCAATAAAAAATAAAATAATATATTTTTCGAAATTTCCAAAAAGTGGTATCTTTACTTTTGGTCGAAGAATGTTCAGGTATTTTTTCAGATTTTTTGCACTTCACATAAGCGAGATAGAGGAGGGGGCCCCCCGGACACGTTTCACACCCACTTCAAACTTGCCTACGCTCGCCCTGTCAAAGTTATATCCAAAGAATTATATATTTTTATAATCAGCGTACCCTTTCATATGATACCCCTCAAGGTGTCGAAAAAAGAAAAAAAAATTAACCCTTAAGTTTTTTTACCCTAATTTTTTTTTAAGTCCCCATATTTTTAAAATATGTGGGTAGGTACAAGACACATACATGCCAAATTTCAAAGTGATCGGACGAAAGGTGTAGCCGTGAGAGCACGCGAGAGGACGGACGGACAGACACACGCAGGAAAATATAAGGGTCCTAGGTTTTGCCTACGGACCCTAAAAATACTAATAAGATTAAAAATATTAGGTCAATGTATAATCGTAATGCATATTTAGTTTAATCGTTGTATAGTCTGTTTTATAAAGATTAAATAGAGTTATACTTGTAAAACAGCAGTTGTAGTTTAATTATTTTTTATTTTATCATGTACATATTTAATTATTTTTTTACTTTATTCCTTCATAATATTTTTATTCAACATTTATTATTCTGTTTCTCGTATACCTTCTCTTTTATTTTTTATATTTTTCTATTTACGCTTCTTTGAGTTCACATTATATTATTCAGTAAATATATAAATGTATAATCTCATTACAATTCAACTGGTAATTTTTAATTTTCTTTAAAGTTGAAAAATATTTATAATTGTTTTTATGTAATTGTTTCATTCTTTATTAATATAAGTTCATTTAATATTATAATATTCCTTAATATCTTTTACATTAAATTAATTTAAATGTTTTTTAATTGAAACATATTAAGGCACTTTTAACCCTTTAAGGATTGGTGGTTTGCCTGGAAAACCACCCCCTTTTGCTCCGAATGGCGCACTACTGTATTTTTCTAATTTCTAAAGTTAGAGTTGCAAATCTCCTCTGTGGGATCAAGAATGGCCCCAGAAAATTATTTTTGAAAAAATTCTAGCCCCCCCTCCCATAAAAAAAAAAATCAATGTTTTTAGGTGGTTTCTAGGAGATGCCTCCAAACGGTGTGGTGGTTTACATCCTTAACCACCTTAAAGTAGGTGGTTAACGGAATGAACCATCAAACCTCTAAGGCAACGTAATTTATTAAATTTTCACAACTCAAGCTAAAAATCTGCAAATAACTCGAGAGCGCTAATTATTTCTTATAAAAACTCAATATTAAATCAAAACTGGTAATATAATAAGTATTTTGACAAAAATTCGCTCTAAGAAATTGCTTCTATGAGCCACAATAAAATAAAAACTGGACACATGTCATCCAAAAAACACGTGTAGAGATGGTCAGGTGGTAAACCGCGGACACCACCAATCCACAGTAACATTTTTTTTTATTTTTGCCTGATCCTTAAAGGGTTAAAGGTGTCGGAGTAACCGGGTTTAATATACTCTCAATTACAGATATAAGTGGTGACAGTTCGAATCCCAGCGGGATGTCATGTTTTATGCTAATGATCTCATTAAGAGAATAAGCAAAGTGGCCCATATTACTTCTAATTTAATTCAACCAAAGTTTTTTCACTCTATTATAAAAGCGATTTCATTTTAGTGGTCCACATAATCACTTTCTCTTATAAAGAAGAAAGTATTGTGATGAAGCGACGCGAAAATTTAATTTTGAGATTTTGATGGATTTACACGTTTAGAGGCCCCCTGAGCACGAAAAAGTGGTTCTTAAAGAATGTCTGTAAAGACGCGTGAAGCTTAAACTACTTCGTCAAATTTGACGAAATTTGGCTTATATGTTCAGAAAAAATCATACCCCGAGGCGAAATCGAGATATGAATTCTAGCTCCAAATTTGGTGGCGGTTCCCCCCAAAAACTCTGAAAAAATATTATTTCCCGAAAACAGTTGCGACGATTTTGATTTAAAAAATTCTTAAATGTAGTCCATTTAAATACAAATCTAACGCTATAAGCCGTTTTCCCGGGAAAAATCCAGGTCCTGAGAAAAATAGCTTTAAAGAGGATGGAGAGAGGCCGAGTTCGATTCCCTACCGAGGAGAAGTTATTTTTTCGATAAATTTTGATAAAATATTGAATAATAATTAAATGTACCTACGAAAACGTACTAATGGACAACAATGGGCTAAGTAATTATGAACTCGTATATGAGAATGTTTCTCTGAGTCGTCTCGCACTGATTTTTGTTTTATATATATCATGTGTGGACTATTAGTATAAAACTAATGGTCCCTTAAAAAGTATATTCGCTAAGTAGCCAATATTACTCTTGTAATTTAATTCGACCAAAGTTAGTTTCACTCTTTTATAAAGCAATTCTATTTTAACTGACCACTTTATTATTTTTATTTTTTAAAAAAAAGAACCATTGCTTACGTTTAATTTTAACTTTTAAGTGCTCCTTTTTAAAAACAAAGAAATAAAAATAGCAGAATAATCAAGACATTTATATTCTCAACTTATTTGCATCTATTTAAAATCCCTTCTTTTTTCTTTCTTTTTTTCGTTTAAAATTGTTAATTTTTGTAGATAAGAGTGAGAGGGGAGGGGGAGTAAAGAGCCTATTTCCAAATTCTTTACTTAAGTGGAATTCGGAGCCTGATGGTTTTTTTTTTTTTTTTTATTATAAGAAAAAAAACGAAAAAAACAAAAAAAAAACAGGAAAAACTTTATTCGATTTCAATTACACAAAACCTTATCTTTTATTGAAAAACAAGGTAAAATTACCAAGTACGTTAAAAAAGAAGTTAAAGTTTTTACTTTTGTAAAGTAGCTTACTTTAGGATGGGATTTAAAAGTATAAGGATACTTTTTTTTAACTAAATTTGGGAATTTCTGATAATGAAGATTTAAATCCAAAACTTTTATCAATTTATTTATTGCTTCCGAGCTTACCGAAGGTAACAGAAGCTGTGGGATTGTTCTGGAGAACGAACATTTTTTATTTGTGAAAGTCCAATATATGGAAGTTTTAATTTGAAGTAGGTTGTAGAAATTTGTTGTTTTGGTAGTTTTATGTAATTTAATGTCTGAGATATTGTTAAATAATAGTGTAATTGACAGTACCTGATTTCAGGTGAATTGACGTGAATCTGTATAGTATTTATGTTCTTTAACTCATGTTTGAGAATTTTCATATAAAACAATACCTGTGACAATGTAATCAGTAAGTCAGATAGCTTGAGAAAGATTTAAGGAGGGATCGAAATATCACATATGTGAGGCGTTCGAATTTTCCTTAAAAAACCAACTAATCAAGAATTTATAACTACTAGAGGTCGACCAATAAGTCATGGAAATGAGAGGAGTGCGCTAGTGTCGACATGTACAGTCAGTTTTTGATATAATAGACCACGGTCAAAAAACACAGTGTTGTTCTTCTGTTATTAATAATTTTATTTTTGATAACTTCTATATTTTTTGCAACAGGCAACACTGTACCTGATAATAAATCACTAATAATATACGATAATATCTTTATATTATCATTTATTGATTATTCATAATAATATTCTTTAAATCTAAATCGATATTCTTTTTCCTTAATCTATTTTTTTTCTTCCTCTTTATTTCTGAGTTTGATTTGGATTTAGAACAGTTGTGACTATAGTTCGTGCTGTATAAAAACAAACAAAACAGGAAACCTAACAGATTGGAAACCTTCCTGTTGTTATGCATGAGATTTGACATAACTGGGCATGTCATACAAACTAGGAATGGTTATTGTCTTAGCACCCGACTGTACTGACCTCGGCACTACTCGGAAGTTCCGAATTTAAACGAAGTTAAGCTTTCCGTTTCTCCCGTGTTCATGACTTCCTGGTCGACCTCTAGGAACAATCTCCTAATTTATGATTTTTTTTTATGTCTCCAATTTAAAAAAATCCAAGACAGAAATCCGTTTCAGACAACAGGGAATATTTTTGGTTCTGTGTCTGTCTGTCTGTCTAACATATATTAAAAACTAATTGTCCGATATTAATGAAATTTGTGTGGTAGGCTATAATTATCCCATTGTTTGTGCCATATAAGATTTAACATTCTACGCTCATTATTTTCTCTTGCACATACGCACAAACATTTATTTAACTTAGTAAGTAGGCTTCCATGGGTTGGTGTCGCTCGTAATCGATAACTTAGTTTTCCAGTGAAATCCACGTCACGAAAGGGTTGAAGTCCGACGTTTCGCTTCCACTGCTGGAAGCATCTTTAGTAGTGAGGTGCATCCTGATGTTTACTCGAAGCAAACACAAGATAGAAAAAGAACGTCGTATTTATACTGGTTTCCTAGACCATAGATTGTACTTGGATTTCCAGGGGATTCCTTTACTCGGGGTAATCCTTTTTCGGGATGATGCAATCAGGCAAATGCTGCCTTCATTCTGTTAAAGTTTTCCGGCAGTTACGGCAAAAACTACATCATCAGGAAACCGGAAGATTGATTTCAACCCGCCTTCAAGAACACATAAGAGCAGTGAAAAACAACAATCACAGATCAGCAATAGCACAGCATGCTGACCAAACCGACCATCTCATCAAGTTTGAGGACATTCAGGTACTCGCATCTGTCAACAGGTATTACAGCAGGGTGGTAAGGGAAACTATTGAGATCTAAAAACAACAGGAGAACTTCAAAAGAGAGGATGGTTTCACCACCTCATTCATGGTCAGCACCTGCGCCAGGCAGATAGCAAGTTAAGAGGGATCAAGGAAAGAAACAAACCGCTGAAGATCCTGGGAAAGCGAATACTAATTTTTAGTTGTTTGTAATGACATAATATTTGTTTAAGATACCACTCATTGAAGAGTACAAGAAGTTTAATTGCTATATTAAACTTGTTGGAGCCACTAGAAAGCGATTAGATAACTAATAGCTTTCTTCAAAATTTGAGGGAAGGGGGGAATTCAACTTGACCGCCATAATACAATGAGGTACTACATTACAGGACTAGTTTTGTATCACAAGGCTTTATGACTGGAACAATGCGGACATATTATTCTCTGTCTGTGTTAATTCATCCTGATAAATTAACATTGGGACAATGCTCATTGTCAAAATAAGGCCAATTTTAATGCTGACAGATACTTGATTTAATTACTTCTTTGATAACAGATTCTAACTTCGTAATTTAGTTCGGATTATCTAAGCCTTTTTGAAAGTGACAGTTTCTAACAAGTATATATTGTTATAATGTCACTAAACTCTGGAACTGAATAGAGATAAACTGTTAACTTGTTCCAATGTTAATTTATCAGGATGAATTAACATCAGAGATAAACTACTGTTCGTGAAGTTGTGTTATAATTATGATATTCGTAGGATTCTGTGGTTAAAATTATAATAAAGTTCTAGGTGTTCCGGTGGTGACTAGGGTTGGGTCATCGATAGCTTAACATCGATGTTTTCGATACATCGACATCGGTCCTCCAAGGCGAATGGTCACCGGTTTCAAAAAATCGTTCCCGATATCCCTTGTGTACGTTTTTTTGGGATCCGATACATCGATCTTTTCAATGTTTCAGGAAAACAACGATGTTAAACATAGATGTTTTTAAGTCCGATACATCTTTGTTTTCGATACATCGACATCGATGTCCCAACCCTAGTGGTGACCGAGTCTCGAAGGGTGTAAGTTCCGACGTTTCGCTCCTAATGCTAGAAGCATCTTCAGGTGTGTTCATGCTGTTCTAGGTTTCACACCTGTCTTAAACCTAGGACACCATGAACATGAACACTCCTGAAAATGCTTCTAGCTTTAGAAGCGAAACATCGGGACTTAAACCCTTCAAGACATGGTTTGCACCGAAAGACCTAGAACTTCATTATAACAATGATACTTGAACTTATATATCAATTCAATAATCGAATAATAACAGATGTCGTACAGTTACTTAGGTACTTCTTTAGATTGTAACTCTACTATGTTGTTGTTGTTTTATTTGTTTTTGATTTATTAAATACAGACCGCACACAGATATTTTTTTAAAAACCACTTTTACGGACTTAAGGAACCTCAAAACGTATAAATCCATCAAAATATCAAAATCGAATTTTTGCGTCTCTTTACATGAAAAAAGTAAATATTACTTCAAAAGAAGAAATTAGAAAGTGGCTATGGCTGGCGAACGAGTAAGAATTGAGGTATGGCCTGTCTATAGAAACTTTTTTGTTCCATTTAGGGTGTTCTATCTAAAATTTCATTTTTTTTACTTTCTCATAAAAAGAGAAAGTATTGTGTTACCACCAAAATTAGATTTTGAGTTTGTGATGGACACGTTTGCTGTGGGACACGTTTTAAGTTCTCTTAAGTCTAGTATTTTTTTTTTTTATTTTTTTTTTTTTAAATTTCTCTCTGTCGTCTGTGCAGAAGCCTGGAGCCTAAACTACTGGGCCGATTTTGACGAAATTTGGCATTTATGTTAAAAAAAAATCATACCCCGAGGGGAAATTGAGAAATTAATTTTAGCTCCAAATGACTCTTGATAAAACTTGAAAAAATATTATGATGAACTAAAAATAAGAAATATTATGATGAACTAAGAAATATTAATGAACTCTGATAAAACTTGAAAAAATATTATTTCTCGATAAACGGTTCTGACTATTTTATTTAAAAAAAATTTAAAATGTAGTCCATTTAAATACAAATCTAACGATATAAGCCGTTTTCCCGGGAAAAATCTAGATCCTGAGAAAGCTTTTTAGAAGCCGGGTTCTATTACCCGCTAAGGAGAAGTCATTTTTAAGATTTATTTTGATAAGATGTTCAATAATAATTAAATGTACCTACAAAAACTCAAAAACTAATAAGTGGAAAACACTGGGCTAAGTAATTATGAACTCATATATGAGAAAGTTTGTCTGAGTTGTCTCGGACCGATTTTTATTTACTGAAATTTTGACTTAATTCATAATTTGATTTTTCTTTATCCATATATACTCATGTATTTAAATAAATAACCTTCGGCAAGTTGCTTCATTTATAATAACCTGTCAAAACCTGCTCCCTCCCCCCCCCCCTCTATTATGACTAGATGGAATTTGGGGTAGCTGTACTTTTTCTTGAGTTTATTTTTTAGTATTACCCATATCAATTTTTCATATTTTGTATTAATAGTTTATAAGTCAACTTAGAAAAAGGTCGAGTATCCTCTAGCTCATTTTTAAATGAACTATCAATTTTAAAAAACTGATCCCACAAACTTGTCGATCAAAACTTCCTCTTATACATAGTGGTGTTGAAATTAAACCCCCCAAAAATGTAATTTAATATATCTATAATTATTCATGTTTGAAAAGTGTTCAACAGGTAGTAGTTATACTTCTTTGTCGAGTTTCATCTAAATCAAATTTATTTCATCAATATCTCGGAAACTATATTTTTTCCCCGGGAAAACGACTTTATATGGTAATACGTGGTGTGATCAAAGAATCCGACCTTCATTTTTATTGGTCAAACAAAGGAAGCATTGGGGGCGGGGCTTGGTGTACGGTTACAGGCATACCTAGTGTGAATGCTCATTTTTTTGTACGTCTGCAACACGAGTCAGTCGGTGGTAGGCTATTAATTAGTGAGCCAGTGCGAGTGAGAGACGTCGGATTTTTCTTTCTGACAAAATGACAGAAACGTCTGTTATAAATTGAAGTTGACATCTTGTCAGTGTAAAAGTATTGCTGTTGTTTATGTGTATTTAAAATACAAGTTCGTTTTCTATTGCCTTTAATCAATTTTTTTAACAACGTCGAACAGCGATGCTGCATCAAAATTTGTTTTAAGCTTGGCGATTCTCAAATGGAAACAATTCGCAAGATTTAACAAGTGTTTGGGAACGAATGGGCACCACACAAATAAAGGAGTGGTACAAACACTTCAAAGATGGCCACTCAATTGTTAGAAATTTTGGCAAAAACTTTGCTGTGACGTTCCTGAGGACCAAGTCGTCAAAATGGATTGAATGGACCCAAAACTAATGTTCACCTCGTCTACAAGTTCTCTGATCGTGATTCGGTGATTCTGCATCACCAAGTTCCTAACTTGATCAATAACGGCCTCATTTCAGGATGCTACCAGACTGTGCTTCACTCTCCATGGATAAGTGGCCCTCTTTGAAGCGGTTGTACCACTCCTATATTAGTGTGGTGCTCATCGCTTCGTTCCCAAACACTTGTTAAATCTTGCGGATTGTTTCCATTTGAGAATCGCCAAACTTTTTTATCATTTTGACAGAAAGAACAATCGGACGACACTCACTCGTACTGGCACACTAATTAATAGTCTACCGCCGACTGACTCGTCTTGCAGACGTACAAAAAAATAAGCATTCACACTAGGCATGCCTGCAACCGCACACCAAGCCCCGCCCCCACAGCTTCCTTTGTTTGACCAATAAAAATTAAGGTCGGATTCTTTTTGATCACACCACGTATTTGTATTTATATGGAATTTTTTTAAATAAAAAATAGTCGCAGCCGTTCGAGATTTTTATTTCGTTATTTCAGAATTTTCGGGACAGTGTCCCCAAATTTATAGATAAGGTATGATATTTTCTGAATATGGATACCAAATTTGATCAAATCATATAATTAAATATGAAGTTTAGGATCCACGCTACTGCACAACAAAACAGTTATTTAAAAACTATTATTTTAGATTCAAGAGAACTTAAAACGTGTAAATCCATCAAAATAAAATCATCACAATACTTTCTCTCTTTTTAAACTAGGTACAAAAGAAAGTAAAAATGGTTTGGAAAGGATGCTAATTCCTCAAGTTTATTTGTAAGGTTCTTTCTTTGTCTTATGATTGATATCAACACAATTTTCTCACCTTATAATATAATAATTTATTTTAATAAGTTCCTTGAAATTTCAGTTCAACGTTAATTATTAATTTTTTGATCTAATTAATTATAATTTATTTTTTAAACGACGTTGTTACTATTGTAATATTTATTGTATAATTATATGATATAATTTTTTTAAAAAAAATTATTATTGTTTTCTGACGGAGATGTTTGTTTTAATTATATATTTCTATAAATTCTCAGAACAACACAATACAGAAAAATTAATTAAAGCAATCTTACATTTGTCTTTTTTTAAATGAAAAAAAAGAAGAGATTCCTTAGTTAAAATAATTTAATAATGGTAATAATCTTATTTTCAACATGGCTGATCTTTTCCTTTTTTTTTTTTTTTTTTTTTTTTTAAAATATTATTAATTATTTTTACAGAAAGGGAAAATTAAGAAAATATATCATCGTTTCATTGTATTACTTTATTAAATTATGGTGGATGGACATTAAGGTGTAAAAAAGAGGCGATTTATTCCATATTTCTTTAAAGAGACGTTTCGACCCTTCCTAAGGTCATCTTCAGTCTTTATTTCTAAATTTAACAAATCATTTTATTAGTTAGAATAACAAAACATAACAGAATCCTAATTTTATAATCCAAGATTTTTTTAATATTTAAAATTAAATATGGTGATACGTGATGTGCATTTTATGGAATAAGTCGCCTCTTTTTTACAGCTTAATGTCCATCCACCATAATTTAATAAGTCAACTAAAAAGGTGTTTTCATCGTGTATTATTTTGTATTACTTTAATAAAAGCCAATAAATATTTCAGTTTTCAAAATTATGAATTCTTTCTATTAACTAAAAACTTTGTTAATTTCTAATTAATTATAAGCCCAATACAATTTCTCCTATTTACATTTTACATTTACATTTGGTTTCATAGTAACTTTTTTGCTTTTATCCGAATAATTAAATGTCTTCTTTTGTTGAGCAGCTGAAACAAATAGGTGAATCGCTTAATCCAATCGTATAGTTATATTGTTTACATCTACAGTGAAAACTCCTCATTATATTGATTGTAATGATATCACATCGATTTAATATTATATTTCCAAAACCATGGTGAAATTATGTTAGGGTTGTATTTTATATAATTAGAACCTTTATTATTTTCTTTATAGTAACTATTCCATGACTACATTTAAAATAGACTGCCAATTGGTGTGGCACATAGCTTCCTGACATTTTATCCACGTACTGTATTGGTTTTATGCTTTTTTTACAAGCCATTATTGTCTAATTTGTTTAAATGTTTCCCCGTTTTTTAATCTGTCAAAATTATTTCTTACATGAATTAAAGTATCAATTTATCAAAAGTTAAAGAGCGCAGACGGTTCAAATTAATCTGGGGCTATCTGCGGGTTACTTTCGATAAAATATAAAAGTTTCATATAAATCAGATAAGTACTTTTGAAGCTATAGGTTAAATAAATGTATGTTTGTGCGCATGTGGAAGAGAAATAAATTAGCGCAGAAGGTTTAAACTTATATGGGACCAACAATGGGCTAATTATGACCTACCATCTAAGATATGTTGGTTCGCAAAAATTGAACGATAGACCGACAGACAGACACGGAACCAAAAATTTTCCCTGATGTCTGAAACGGATTTCTGTCTTGGAACTTTTGAAATCTGAAATATTGTTCTCCAGAACGATCTCATAGTCTCCGTTACCTTGGGTAAGCTCGGAAGCAAAATGATCTGGTTTTTAAGGTTTATTCGGTATAACTTGTTTATTTTATTAATCCACTAAAGATTACCCCGTTTTATTTCTCTTAAATAAATAATGTTTTCCATTAATTTTATCTCTAATAAAGCTTGAAGGAAGAAACAAGATTTATTTAATTGTTTAATCAAGATAAAATATCTAAGATAGTGATTATGAATAATGAAAATCTCTTGAGAGAAAATGAAAAAAAGATTAAGGGCTTTTTCTTGAACGCTTGGGATAATTGGAAAAATCTGGATTAGGAGTCCAGACAGGGCTTTGATTAGAGAATCTTCCTTCAACCCACAACATGTTTGTTTTGATTTAGCAAATAATTTAGTAAATATAACCTCTCTAGGGGTTACATTTACTAAAATATAAGGTTTGTTCCAACCCCGCTATTTGTACCGTTCTTTGTATCGTTCGAGAATCGTTTAGGATAGGTTTTATACGCATGCGCTAACATTGAACTGTAATAAAATCATGTCAGGTTGGAACGGGTTTAGCACCATAATTCGCACCGTATTAAAACATTCAAGGAAACCTAACAGTTGGGGAACCTTCTTGTTGATACTTGTGAATATTGACATAACTGCGCATGTCATACAAACCAGTACATGGTATTATCAGAGGATTGTTGGGACCGTACAGTAAACGGTTCGCAAACAATCCCTGCCCGTGTTGGAACAGTTTCGGGGACGGTACAATACACTGTCACAAGTCGGCTTGGAACGGCTTTTACCCATTGCGCATGCCCGTGACGATCCCGCGGACGGTACAATGCTTGGATGGAACAAACCTATAAACTAGAGTGAGTTTATCGTATTGTTCGATTGCAAACATTAAAGCCTCGTCCAGACTGCCGAATCGAACAGAGGAAACAAGCCGAGCTTTGGTCTCTGCGCATTCTCTATCTGTCTAGTCTGTCCAGGTGATAGCATTTATGCATGCTATCTCCTGGACAGACTGGAGTGTCTGACTAACATTGAGCTAGAAATATGTTTTAAGAATATGTGGTCGGCTAAATTCGTCTGCGGGTAATAGCTTGGCAATAGGCATATTAAGAAAACATAACAGTGGAGAGCTGCCATGTCTCACCAATAATGGTGGACAATGTGATTTTAATAATCCTGAGTACGAAATTAGTTACTAGACCGAAAGTAAAGTTGATGTTAATTTGTCATTTGATAAGTGACCACTTTGATTTGGAGTAATATTTGAATAACTAACATAATCGAGAGACAATCTAACATCAACTTGATTTTTGGTCTACTGACTAATTTTGTACTCAGGATCATGAAAATCACATTGTCCACCAAAACAGTTGTGACATGTAGCTCTTCACCGATTTGTTTTTTCAAATGCCTATTGCCAAGTTATGTCCCGCAGACGAACATAGCCGAACACATATTCTTAAAAGGCGCTAAAATATTAACCTTTACACAAAATTCTAGCTTGATGTTAGTCAGTAATTTTTCCACGCTATCTTCTGGACCATACGATGCATATACAATACACACATATATTATACAACTTGATTGAAGCGAGCTTCTTACATTCAACAAACTATATGCATCCAGTCTGTGTGTAACGTTTACGTGTCCGACGATTACTTGAGTAAAAGTTGACCGATTTAGTTGAAATTTGGTATACACGTTCCTTTTAGTGAACTTAGCCTGAATGCTCAGGCTAAGTTCGTTGGACAGCGTTATCCGTTCAAGAGTTCACGCGCAGCGCTCGCGTAAAGAGTTTCAAATGTAAAATTGGAATTTCAGGACTGGACATTTTATCATCACCTATTCGATGAGACGAACATTTTTTTCAAATAACATTTTTTTAGTAAAACCAACCGCGACACTGCTACTATTAAAGCAGACCTAAACGTTTAAAATAGAGAAAAAAAGTCTTTACCGATGTCTTACATTCTAAAGTAACCATTTTAATAAAACTTTACATACATCGTCTAAAGCAAATTTCAACTTGACACATGCAGAAGTTTTTGTGTAATGATGTGATACATTTTATAATAGTTGAAAAGGAGATGTGTGTTTAATGAAATGGTAAGAATGCAGGAAGGTTCCCTTACTACTACAGTATGCGCGTTTAGAGTTGTGACTTTTGACACTCAGATTGGCCGACCTAAATGAGGAAAAAAATAAAGGCACTAGGCCTTTGGGAGGAGTAGGCCAGCGACATTTTTGTTTGCCTAGTTGGTTTGACCTTCTAGAATTCAAAATCCAGACCTCTCATTGGCTCCCCACCCTAATTTTTCGGATTTCCCACGCTGTCAAAAGTCACAACGCATCATGATTATCTATTTTTTCAATATTCAATACATATTTATTGATACAAGCTCGCTTCAATGATAGAGCCACGCGATGCCTAGTATAGATACAGATTGATTTTCTGGAATATATATTACACACATTGAGCGTGTGTTTATATGTATTTGCGGCGACTTTGTGTGTATTTGCGGTGGACTGGTTTGGTATGGGTGTTCCCGGGTGTGATATGTAACGCGGGCGGTGCTGTGATAAGGCCACAGAATGTGATAGACTAGAGTTTGATGCAATCACAGGTCGTTAGTTAAACCCGAGGACAATTCACCCTAGTTGCTTTCTTCCCTCTTCACATCTATTATTCACATCTGACACCCGTTTTATCACACAGTCTCCGATCTGCCAATCTCTTCTTCTTTTGGAACCCTCTCGTTGTCCGATAATACTGAATATGGGGAAATTCCACTCTTAAAGAATTAGTTAAATTCTCTTGACACATTCTATTCATTGATACTGTGTACTGTGTACAGATCATTATGACAAATGATGTTCATGATTTCAAGTGTACATAAATGTAGTTTTATTTATCATACAAAGAAATGAAACGGTTACATTTTAAGGAAAACTCAAAAAGTTTCATCAAAATGATAAATGTTCGATATGGGTATGACGATATGGTATGACGATATGGTATGACGATATGGATATGACCCCCACTGCTCCCAACCTGCTCTATAACTTCATTTCTCACTGACGGCCTTCCAGTTGATTTCTTGCAGGCAATAACAAATGCAGATTGTTTTGCAGCCAAAAAAATGCAGCCATTTCTCTTAAAATTTAAGTACCTCTTGCGAATAGAGTGATTGCTAGGAGGATCTTCATTAAATCTGGTTCTAAAGTGACGTTACAAAGTTGCTCACTGATAACTGATTGGTTAATGTGATAATCCAACAAACAAAATGTCTTCAAATTCAGCTATTACACAACACTGACAACAATTGACTTTAGAAACAGCTGAAACGTACCTAAATCAATGTAAACAAAACTTTATGAGTTTATCTCTCCAGTGGTACCAAGTTTAGTGGTCTTAAAACATATTAATCCAGTAATATTTTCAATCGAAATCAGGAATATCATTTGTAATAGCCCTGTATTTCCAATAGACAACGCCATCTTTAACAATTTAAAATGGGTCTCTTCTTATCAACTAGGGATCATTATCCTCCTTAAGGCCCGGTTTATACTTGAGTGATATGATATATATACCCAAGTCGTAAGTCGTAAGCGATATACGATAATTGTCTTGTAAAATCCGCAACACTCAGACCTATCATTAACGGGAAGGAACGATAAAATTAGTTCACACCTGTACGATTACGACATCTGACGTAAGATAGGTGCATCAAGAGACACGGCTTGCTTGTCTCTTTCTTCTGGGCTGTACGATATTGCGAAGGGCGAAGACAAGGATGGATGAGGGCACCGAAAAGATGGGAAATTTTCCGAAGCCGCTAAGCCCATTATAAAAAAGAAAAATTGGTCCGACAAATCCAAACTAAAAATTCTCATATCAATATATTATTTTATCAGTGCAGTGTCAGTGATACAATAGCTCAGTTTTTACTTCTTACAAAATGTGTAACAGATGTTTCAGACTGCAATAGATGGGTTATAAAGACAAAATGCACTAAGCGTCTTTATGCCGTATTGGTGCTCTTTCTGCCGCTCCTACTGTATCAGTGAGGCGCCGCACCGGAGCGCCTAGAGAAATATGAAATAATAAAGGCCCGTTTACACGCAAAATGTGCTCAAGCTATTTGTACAAACTGGCTTGTACAAGCCAGTTTGTGCAAGTAAATCGTTGCTTGTAAACACAGGCATGAAGTTTGCGCAAGCCAAACTGAATGTCTATTTCATTCAAGCCATTTGCACAAACCAGTTTGTGCAAATGGCTTGAGCGTGTAAACCGTGCTTAAAAATGATTAAAAGAATAACAACATGACAATCAGGTGACAGAAAGTGGGGGTATCCGTCAGACGACCCCAAAATACTTGTTTCTGGATCACTTTTGATTATTTTCCTCCTATGACTTTTTTACTGAGAAAACAAGTGCAAGTATTCTAGCTTAGCAATTCCACTGCTCTTAATATCGTTGGAATCAAAATACAGTTTTTGGGGCTTATTTTATTTTATCACACATTTACCACTAGCTTAGAGTTATTGTAACTTTAGTTATCGCATTAATAAAATAAAATATGAAACATATTGTGATATTTTTTACAATCACTATAATAAAATGTGATCATTTGTACTTATAATATGTGTCAATGAATGAGTTTTCAGGGAGAACTCCCCCCCTGATTGAGGAGGGGGGCGCTGATTAGATTATATGGCGCTACCTTCCCATCCGTCCCTTGGGTGAAGATGGCAAATTCAAAGAGTGTGAGGACATTAGCTTTGTGATTTCTTTTATCTAAAAACTTTCTGGATCCATCCCATGCACCTCATGAAATTTAGACGGATGCTGAGACAGCTATTAACTACGGCTGAACGGTGTTTTACACTAGTGATGCGGTGCATAAAGAACTCGCATAGATTGAGGTCTTATGAGTACATCACCCATACTATGTTCTCAATATTGCTACCAGGATAATTTTTCGGTGAAAACCTAACATATTCTTATTCAACCTCAAAACAGGTTTAAAATCATTTTACGAAAAACAGCAATAAGAATAAGCTTACTTTTTAACACCCTCATCTCGGTCACATTTGTTGATAACGTTGCTACTCATAAAGCCTTTTAAAACAATGTATGGTATATCATTCTGACTACAATCTTCCTCTTTAATCGTCATATTATAGGACCAAGATGATGTGAGCCGAATTAAATTTCGTATAAATTCGCAAGTTCTCAGGAGCTAAAATGTTTTCCATTCATCCATACATAATCCATATTTAATAAAGTCATTGCAGGCTCACCACGCTCACCAGTTTTTACCTATATAATCTTTATTTAATAATATTATTGCAGGCTCGCTACGCTCGCCTGGTTATATAGCATTTTTACATTATCTTTATATAATAAAAATTATTGCAGGCTCGCTGCGCTCGCCTGGTTATACAACATTTGTACGTAATATTTATTTAATAATATAAATGCAGGCTCGCTACGCTCGCCGGTTTATACAACATTTCACATAATCTTAATTTAATAACGTTAATGCAGGCTCGCTTCGCTCGCCTGCTTATATAGCATGCATTTGTAGTAAATATTTTATTTAATAAAATGATTGCAAGCTCACTACGCTCGCCTGTTATAAATGTAATATTAATGCAGGCTCGCTACGCTCGCCTGTTTATACAGTATTTCTACATAATCTTTATATAATAATATTATTGCAGGCTCGCTGCGCTCGCCTGTTATAAAAGTAATATTAATGCAGGCTCGCTACGCTCGCCTGTTTATACAGTATTTCTACATAATCTTTATTTAATAATATTATTGCAGGCTCGCTACGCTCGCCTGTTATAAAAGCATTACTGCATAATCTTTATTTAATAATATTATTGCAGGCTCGCTACGCTCGCCTGTTATAAAAGCATTTCTGCATAATCTTTATTTAATAATATTATTGCAGGCTCGCTGCGCTCGCCTGTTATAAAAGCATTTCTGCATAATCTTTATTTAATAAAATTAATGCAGGCTCGCTACGCTCGCCTGTTATAAAAGCATTTCTGCATAATCTTTATTTAATAATATTATTGCAGGCTCGCCTGTTTATACAGCATACATTTGTAGTAAATATTTTATTTAATAAAACGATTGCAGGCTCGCTGCGCTCGTCTGTTATAAAAGCATTTCTGCATAATCTTTATTTAATAATATTAATGCAGGCTCGCTACGCTCGCCTGTTATAAAAGCATTTCTGCATAATCTTTATTTAATAATATTAATGGAGGCTCGCTACGCTCGCCTGTTATAAAAGCATTTCTGCATAATCTCTATTTAATAATATTATTGCAGGCTCGCTGCGCTCGCCTGTTATAAAAGCATTTCTGCATAATCTTTATTTAATAATATTAATGCAGGCTCGCTACGCTCGCCTGTTATAAAAGCATTTCTGCATAATCTTTATTTAATAATATTATTGCAGGCTCGCCTGTTTATACAGCATTTGTAGTAAATATTTTATTTAATAAAATTATTGCAGGCTCACTACGCTCACCTGTTGTAAAAGTATTTGTACATAATAATTATATAATAAAATGAATGCCAGCTCGCTGTGCTCGCCTTTTTATACAGTATTAGTACATAATCTGTAGCCTTTAAAATTCCTTTAAACGAATTATAACATAATAACATGTTATGCAGATATGTAAAACTTTTTTTTGTTTTCTTTATATTGGCCGCCATTTTAAAAATATTATGTGTGAAATTTGAATAGTTGGATATTCCTTTTCTAGACTTCAAGAGCTTTAAATTGATGTATAACATGTCATACTGACTAATAACTGTTTGTTTAGTCTTCCGCCATATTGACAGCCATCTTGAAAATATTAAGTGTAAAATTTTATTAGTTACATATTCTTATCCTCCTCTTAAAGGCCTTTAAAACGATGTATAACACATTATGCTGGATATAACTTTTTATTTTAGTCGTCCGCCATATTGGCCGCCATCTTGAAAATATGAACTGAGAAATTTTATTAGTTACGTGTTCTTTTTCATCTCTTAAAGACCTTTAAAACTATGTATAACACATTATGCTGGCTAAAACTTTTTTTTATAGTCGTCCGCCATATTGGCCGCCATCTTGAAAATGTTAAATGTGAAAATTTATTAGTTACATATTCTTTTCCTCCTCTTAAAGATCTTTAAAACGATGTATAACACATTATGCTGACTAAAACTTTCTTTTTTTGTCGTCCGCCATATTGGGCGCCATCTTGAAAATATTGAGTGAGGAATTTCCAAAAACTATACACTTCTCACAAATGCTGAGATGCATATATGTGCCAAATTTCGTTGACATTTATCAATTTTTACTCCAGTTATCGTTAGACAAACAAACAAACAAACACACAAACAAACAAACACACAAACTTTTCAAATCCCAAGTCTCTGTAATGAAGAACTCACTGCGCTCGTTCAATTAATTAAATTATATGGATGCACCTGATATTTTCTTCTCTTTAGAATTCTTTTTAAACACCAATAGCTCGCCAATAACTTCATCTTCACTTGACGAAGAACTCATTGTTACTGACTAAACTTCTCTTGCTATATTTTATTGTTGACTCGTGTCTTATTGCTTTGGTATGAATCTTACTTATCTTAGAATGAAAATGGTGTATCCAATGTTTCTGCGATAAATATCTTAACACTCGGGTGTGAACCCAGCGTCACACGTGACAGCATCTATATTTTAATTTTTTAACGCTTGCGCACATGGTGTGCTAACTCATTTGCAAAGAGTTCGTTCCTTAGCTAAAAGAGACAGGAAAATATGTTATTCAAGCAAGTGGTGGGTACTGGGTACATCCAATAGTGAGTCAAAGATCGCTAAAAGGTAAATTTCATACTCTACATCTTGATCTCACAGAGCATCCAGGTAAGTTTTTCAACTATTATATGATGTCGATTTTTAAGTTTTTATGTCCCCAGTTTGGAATAACCTCACGACAAACTTTCTCCCACAGCTTTTTTTCACATTTTTGTCGTGATTCTAAGATTCGGACGTATCATAGAGCGAAGGTCTCTTCTCCACTTCACATATTATAAGTTCCGGTCGATCTCCATCGTTAAAAAATAACTTTGCTTCTCAATCCTTGAAAACAGAACGTTAGAAACACTGGACGGAAGCCAGACACAGATTGATTCGACCGTCAAAAATTCGGTGGTGTGCACTACGGCATAGTACAGCATATGTTCCATCCCCTCCACCGACAATCGGATCGGGAAGGATCAGTCACAAAATATCCTCACCGACTTTCGCTACCGACAAAAAGTTGAGTCGACTTTTTGTCGGCCATGTGCGGGGTTCAAATTTTTCCTATGGTTTCTATTCGTTCCGTCTCCCGGCCGTAAAAAGTCGGTCTTCTGCGGGGGCCTTTACACTCTCTATTCATCGACACTGTGTACCTCTTACAAGATAACGCTATCATTAGCTATTTGAAATCGGTCGATTGTTTCTAGTGATAAGGGTTACTTAAGATTGCGTGAATGTTCTCTGTTATCAGCTAGAGATCCTTATCCTCCTTAACACGTGACGGTACAATCATCTAATTGCGCTATCATCTGCTGTCCTTCCCTCTTATCATCTATTGACGAGTTCCATGTCCCCCTTGTGTATCCGATTCGCAAGACGATTCCCACTCGTATTCAATCTAATTCTATAAGTGGTCCTTTCATGGTCTAGTTTCATTCCCGAACCTTACCTTTTTTTCTACCATTATATTTGTTGACAAATTCTATATTCGTGGTTTTTTAATCTTAGCAAATTTAATGCTGTCACAGCTTACACATTTTGAAATCACCTGATTAAAAAAAAAAAAAGACTGCCAATTGGTGTGGCACATAACTTCCTCGCATTCATTCATGTACTTTATTGATGTTAGCTTTTACAAGCCATTATTGTGAATTTATTTATTTGTTTCCCCCGTTTTTTTAATATATCAAATGTGTTTTGATTTTTTACATTAATTAAAGTATCAATTAGGGTTCACACGATCCAACTATACTTGGACCAAGTCAGTTTTGACTCTACTTTGACGCTACTTTGATCATGTAAAAAAAGTATCAGAGTCAACTTGAACAGCTAAGTTGAGTTGAATGGGCTCCATCAAAGTTGACTTTGATAAAAAGCAAAAATGGCGCCTACCTGACAAATTATGAGAACGAGCTGTCAAAAAATGACAGATGTGAGATTGAGCTGGGTTTTGTTTAGTAGAAGGTTATATATCACCACTGTTTTAAAACTTAATAAGTACAATTTAATTAGAAAGTTCTAGAGGGAAAAACATTTCACACAATCTGTCTTAACCTCTCCCTATTTTAACCTATCAAAGTTCCACTACTTGGACCATGTATGCTTTGATCGTATAACCTTACTCCAAAGTTCCACAAACACTTGGACCAAGTGGATTTGATCAAAGTGACTTGGACCAAGTATCTTGGATCGTGTAAACCTTACTTCAAAGTTCCGCAAACACTTGAACCAAGTGGATTTGATCAAAGTGACTTGGACTAAGAATACTTGGATCGTGTAAACCTTACTTCAAAGTTCCGCAAACACTTGGACCAAGTGGATTTGATCAAAGTGACTTGGACCAAGTATACTTGGATCGTGTAAACCTTACTTCATAGTTCCGCAAACACTTGAACCAAGTGGATTTGATCAAAGTGACTTGGACTAAGAATACTTGGATCGTGTAAACCTTACTTCAAAGTTCCACAAACACTTGGACCAAGTGGATTTGATCAAAGTGACTTAGACCAAGTATACTTGGATCGTGTAAACCTTACTTCAAAGTTCCACAAACACTTGGACCAAGTGGATTTGATCAAAGTGACTTGGACCAAGTATACTTGGATGGTGTAAACCTTACTTCAAAGTTCCGCAAACACTTGGACCAAGTGGATTTGATCAAAGTGACTTGGACCAAGTATCTTGGATCGTGTAAACCTTACTTCAAAGTTCCGCAAACACTTGAACCAAGTGGATTTGATCAAAGTGACTTAGACCAAGTATACTTGGATCGTGTAAACCTTACTTCAAAGTTCCACATACACTTGGACCAAGTGGATTTGATCAAAGTGACTTGGACCAAGTATACTTGGATGGTGTAAACCTTACTTCAAAGTTCCGCAAACACTTGGACCAAGTGGATTTGATCAAAGTGACTTGGACCAAGTATCTTGGATCGTGTAAACCTTACTTCAAAGTTCCGCAAACACTTGAACCAAGTGGATTTGATCAAAGTGACTTGGACTAAGAATACTTGGATCGTGTAAACCTTACTTCAAAGTTCCGCAAACACTTGGACCAAGTGGATTTGATCAAAGTGACTTGGACCAAGTATACTTGGATCGTGTAAACCTTACTTCATAGTTCCGCAAACACTTGAACCAAGTGGATTTGATCAAAGTGACTTGGACTAAGAATACTTGGATCGTGTAAACCTTACTTCAAAGTTCCACAAACACTTGGACCAAGTGGATTTGATCAAAGTGACTTAGACCAAGTATACTTGGATCGTGTAAACCTTACTTCAAAGTTCCACAAACACTTGGACCAAGTGGATTTGATCAAAGTGACTTGGACTAAGAATACTTGGATCGTGTAAACCTTACTTCAAAGTTCCACAAACACATGGACCAAGTGGATTTGATCAAAATGACTTAGACCAAGTATACTTGGATCGTGTAAACCTAACTTCAAAGTTCCACAAACCCTTGGACCAAGTGGATTTGATCAAAGTGACTTAGACCAAGTATACTTGGATCGTGTAAACCTTACTTTAAAGTTCCACAAACCCTTGGTCCAAAGTGGATTTGATCAAAGTGACTTGGACCAAGTATACTTGGATCGTGTAAACGTGTAAACCAGGCTTTAATCTATTATTGTCATTTCGGACTTAATGTTGAATGTCTATAATATAGTACTATTAAATACGAATTTAATTTAAGTTCAACACTTTTAAATAATGAATCGAATATTAGACATCCTACCCTGTTTCAAAGAGAAAATCTTCCATTCATTTTTTTTAACAACTTGTTCAGACGTCAAATTTAGGAAGTTTACCATGGATATTGTTGGAATATTAAATCTATATTTAGGTATAAGACAGACTCCATGCTGGCAGAGAAATAGTAAGGTTATTGATTTTGAAAATAAAATTTTGAAGCTAACAAGAAAGAAATATAGGTGTAATAGAACCCCTTTCACCCAAAATGTCAGCAGAAATTGAACATGTTAAAATTCCTGAAAAATTATGTAGGAGGGCCCTACAATGATATCCCGGCAAAATTCAGAGAATTTGAAATAAAAAGTAAAATCAAGATCTCAGCGGTACTCTTCAAAGACAAATTCACAGAATAAACATTGTTAGATCTGTTACAACACTTGAATACATCGATAATAAGAAACACCTCAAATATAAGACGCAACCCAATTTTCGTGATGCAAAACGGGGAGAGCGATCTTTGTAGGTAAGTGGAAGGAGTCCCTCAGTGTTACAACAAACATTGAAGATGTGTTAAACACAATATTGCCTGAAGTCTGGGCAATTCTCTTGCAAGTATTGAATTGTTTGCAAGGAGCGAAGGGACGGGGTAACATCTTGCATAAACGTGTAATTTAGCATTTGATCTTTAATTTCAGACAAAATATGCTTAATCCATCTTCAATGTTTGTTATAACACTGAGGGACTCCTCCCACTTACCTACAAAGACCCCCCCCCCCCCCTTCACCATATGGTAATTTATTCTATCAAAACTATAATACCAGACAAGATCACTACCCGGACAACGACTTTTTCTAAGACCCTATTTCAAGCCATCATTGCGTGACTTTCACCCAATTGTTTTTAAAGTTATAGATATGAAATTTAAAGTAAAAGAATGTAGTTTTCAGACCCCGCAAACTCATATCTTTATCTACTACAGAAGCTGAGCTATAAGTGTTCAAAAAAGTGCGGGTTTTTTTTGCCCACCATTAAATTAATTATTATTATTTTAAATCTATGATTCCTCCTCTAAATAAAAAACTCGATGGGAATTTTATTGTTTGAAGACACATATTACTATATATATATATATATATATATATATATATATATATATATATATATATATATATATATATATATATATATATATATACATTAATATGTGCCTGCACTAATACATTTATTTATTTTCTTCCGACCCACTGGGTGAAATGATAACTCCCCCTATTCCAAACCCATAATATTAACAAATATCAAACATTGAAAAAGCAATTTATCAGATATTTTTGAGTGGTAAAAAATGAGTTATGTGACAACTGGTCCATCAGTGTCTTTAATTTGAAATCCGTCATATTCCAATGGAAATTAAAAGTAAAAAAGTTATAAATTGTCATACCGGAATTATTGTCTTATAGATTTTTTTTACATTCCTAAAAAAAATGTATGTTTCAATTTTAAGTTTATGAAACTTTTTTTTAATTTAATGACAGAGTATGAAATATTATTCCAAATGATACATCGCTCAACTTTCTTTATGTCTTTCACTAAAAACCATTAAAACTGAATTCATGGTAGAATTTGAATAACTTTTTTTTTTTATATATATCTTTTAGTTATTAAATTTAAAATGAATTTATTAATCTGGATTTTTTTTTTAAAAAGAAGATTAAAGATTTATTATATTAAATGAAATAGGAAATATATCATTTCTTTTACTTTCCATCTGTTAAAATGAGACCATTGATAAAGTTAATTTCTTCTTTTAGGTTAAATTATTGTGTAAAAGTACTAAATGGAAACTTGGCACTTGGCGATGTATCATTCCACCTTTCAGAAGGTAAGCAGGACAGTCTTCATAATCAACAAATAATTAAACTAAGACTTAAGACTTAAACTAACTTAAACTTATTAAACTAACTTAAGACTTATGTACATTATGTACAATTTGTTATACCGATATTGTAGGTATGTATATTTACTTCAGAGCTTACCGAAGGTAACGGAAGCTATGTGATCGTTTCGAGGAACAATAAGCTTAAAATGCCTAGGCACATTAAAAAATGCAAACAATTTTGATAGATTAGAAAAAAATGGAGGGAAAAAATTAAATGAATTGTACAATAATCCGTTTGTAAAAGCTAAACAAGAGCGCTAAACAAAGCAATGCAACACTCTAATGACAGATATTTTTTTTAAATTTGTCCACTTTTTTTTATTTTTTACATGAATAAAAATGTCAATTGAACAAAATCTACTGAGCTTAGACGGTTGAAATTATTATTGGACTATCTGTGGGCTATATTCAACCAACCGTCCAAATTTAAAAAAATTGTACTTTTAATGATATAGAATATAATAAAGGGTTGAAACTTATATGGGACCAATAATGGGCCTAAGTATAACCTATCATACAAATTTAATTAAAATCCAAATTTCGTCGGACGAGTAGTTTTTAAGATGTGTTGGTTTGTAAAAAAATTTGAAGATAAAAAGAACTTTTTATATACTACGTTTTTAATTTTCTGTTGAATCGTATGTAATGTTGATAATATAATTGTTATTGTTATATAATATATAATGTTAGTGAAAAAATAGTTCCGAATTTATTTACTTCACATAAATGACAACCATCCAGAGAGCTGATCTTAAACCTATAAAAGGATAAATCTTTGTACAACGGATCTCCCCAACACCAAATCTAAAGCATGCCATCGATATATATGAAATAATATAAATAATATAATCGATATTTCCTTTTTGGCTGTCATTCAATGTTTATCTATCACAAATTTGAGACCCGTCAAAATGAAGATTGCGTAAATATTGGATATGGAAAAACAAATAAAATAACTTGCGGATTTTTTCCGAACTAACTTTCCGCACAGCAAAATTTGCTGAAAACTAATTAAATTCTGCTGAAAGATGGCTAAAAGTATTAAAATAATGCATTGTCATCGTGTTCTGAGCTATGCTAAAAGTTTCAAATATTTAGCTATTCGGGAAGTTAGTTAGAAATCGATTGCCAGATTTGTACCGGACAAACAAACAAGAATGCAAGCTAATAAAAACGTAGTAAAAAATGAGCAATCGACCGACGGACCGACATCCAAACATGTTCCCTGATGACTGAAACTGATTTCTGTCTTCGAATTTTAATTTATTTTTTCTCCCCCATTGCACATTTATTTCCAAAACATATTGAAGTATTTGTAAAGTAAAATAATTATATATGTATTATAAAGTAGGTATAGTTTTATATTTAGATATAATTCATAAGTTCATGAGTCTGTCATAAAAGTATCATTTGTGATAATACATTTTCATTTATCTTATAAGCTTATTTTTTATTTATATACAAGTATATTTTCATTTATATACAAGTAAAGTTGTTGTTTTATTTAATATGATTTATTACAGTTTAATATGAATTTTATTCAATAGTAAGGTCCAAAATACCAAAATAAATAAAATAAAAAACCCTTTTTTTCCTGGTATAGCTAGAAACTTTTATTGTAGAGTGTTTCAATATAGCTTGTATATTTGAATAAAACAAATTTATTGTTCCCAAACAGATAAAAGTTTTCACTATTTGTATACTTTTTTTTTTTTTAACTTGTGGATTTTTTAAAAAATCTCTGCTAGTGTTTTCTATACCCTTATATCCTATATAAATGGAACTGGATGTCGAATTCCATTGTCTCAGGAGTAGCAAGAGATTCAGGCATTCACAAAATAAATTCTATCGTTCCGCTCGACAAATATTCCGATTTTGTTGCTCCGGTATTCAACAAATGCTGATAATAATATATTCGGCACTTGACTACACCCAGCCATTTAGCAACGAGTCAACCAATTTATTCCAATTTCTAATTTCTCTATTTTAAGTTACACCTATTTATACTTCTTGCAATTATTTTATGGTCTTTATTATACAATTTTCGATCACTGGTGAAATGATATATTAAAAATACTCTGTCAATTAGTGTGGCACATAGCTTCCTCGCAAATAATATAGAAATGAGAATGTCTGATAGTTTAATGCTGTATCTTATTATTTATTATACAATTTAGAACGACACTGGTGCAATCAAGTTTAGTATCGTTTAATGAGCTTACAAAAATAGTCTACCAACTACCAATTAGTGTGGCACTTAACTTCCTCGCCTATTTCGTATACTCTAACGATTTTATGATTTTAAAACCTAATTATTGTCAAATTTATTTAATTTTCTCCCCGTTTTTCAAATCTATCCAAATGTTTTTTGTTTTATTACATGAACTAAAAGCATCAATTTAGCAAAATTTAAAGAGCGCGTTGAAATTATTGTGGCACCATAATAATTCAGTGGAATAAATTTGAACAAACCAAATTTATTAAACATCAGATGAGTTATTTTAATGATCTGGATAGATGTCAATAAAAAAGCTCTGTTCGAATATTATATGTGGAATATTATATGTGGAATATTATATATGGAATATTATATGTGGAAATCAAAGCTAATGGGCGTGTGACAGATGAAACTTTATTGGGTCCAATAATGGATTAATTATGGTCTACCAACAAAATTACAATAATATTACGTAAGTTGTTTTACGAGAGAGCACTGGATTTTGAATTCGAGAAGGTCGGGCAAACTAGGCAAATACAAATGTCACATGGCCCATCCCTCTAACAGGCCTAGTGGCTTTATTTTTTACCACATATAGGTTGGCCAATCTGAGTGTCAAAAGTTAATACTAATTGTAAAAAGAGTATTGTTTTGGTTATCTTTATATGTTAAGTAAGAAAACGTTTCGAAACAGCCTGTGTCAGATATTTTTAATATTTTTTCAATAAATAATGATTTCCATCTTGGAAGGGAGAGAGCAGCTGTCTCCTCCCCCCTCCAATTTAAAAAGCATAAACATTGCTATAGATATAATAAATTAAATTAAAAAAAATTCAATTTTCTTTTTCTTACATCAGGTTATATTCCTATTTAAAATTTAATTTGATGACTTTCGTAGGCCCTAGGCACAGTGTCTACTATGCCAATTGGATAAGAATGCGAAGCATAATAAATAAAGACAAGCATGGGTTTGTGAAAGCATAACATCGTGTCCAATAATTAATTAAATAATTATGTTATTAAAGTATACGCGATAGGAACATGTGTTCTACAATGCGTCAGTAAAATAAGATCTAAAGTTTAGTTTATTCTCTCTTTGTTGTTTATTTTAATTAAATTTAATAAACTTGTGTGTAAAGTCCCTCTTTAAACAAAACAGGTTTGCCAAAATTAAGAAGAAACAAAAATAGTGGAAACATGTGTTTTCACTAAACATAATACATTTCAAAACCAAATTTCAAAGTTTTACCTTCCCTTTATATCAACATTAAATTAAACAGACTAATTATGACCTAACATCTAAATTATAATTAATATCAGATGAGTAGATTTTAAGATACTTTTGTTCGCAAAAATTGACCGACAGACAGACAGACACGGAACCAAAAATGTTTCCTGAGGTATGAAACAGATTTCTGTCTTCGAAGACATAAATAAAAAAAAAAATAAAAAATTAAGAACGATCACAGATCTGCGGTGAGCTCGAAAGCAAAATGTATTATACAAAACAATAATAAAGGGAAAATTAATAGCTATAAACTTATTCTTGATTTCGTCTCAGAATATGATTTTTCTGAACATATTTATGCATTTTCCATTAGTCTGAATAGACTATAGATATTGTTTTTAAAAATTGGGCTCAGGGGACTCTATAACGTATTTCTCTCCGTAAAATAGTGAAACCAAAAGTTTCTCACTGCAGTTTTTCTTCATTTTAAACAGTATTATTTTAAATCAAATTATAATTATTATTAACAACGGGAGATAGACAAAGAAAAATAGACTCCAGCACCGGGACTCGAACCACAGGCCTCTATATTTCCAGTATAGTGCTCTTGCCAGCTAAGCTACACTGAAGAATAATTTCCTCTGTTTATAATGATACCTAATCCCGAATTGTCTATCTCCCGTTGTAATAATAATTATAATTTGATTTAAATTAATTTAAACTTTCTGTAGTATGAATACTACCAAAAAAATTAAAATTGAATTTCTATTATGCTAAATGATTATTATTATGCTTAAATGATTTTATGCTTTTACAACTGTTTATTGTCAAATGTATTTACTTACGTACATAAAACTCTTATATTTACGTTCCTGTGTATTTTTTTATATATTTTTTTTAATTCTAAGTGAAAGGAAGGAGTATCAAATGAAAGGAATTGAAGAGTAGATTACAAAAATATATAACAGTTGTGAAAAGTGGTTAATTTTTCATGCCATTTTATAAAAAAAACATTTAGCGCCTCCTCCCACTCAAAACTATTTTTGCTGTTACTATAAATATAAAATCATTTGCAAAATGTGCGGTCTGCTGGATCATAGGAAAAATAAGAATAGCAATTTGATCTGATTAACTGTGAATGTGAATGCAAACTGGCGGATAATTCCTGTCTCGGTGAACAATTTTTTTTAAATTTTTGAGTGGGGTATCTAATGAAATGCATCGACGAATAGATTGCAAACACATATAGCACTTTTAGAAAGTGTTTAATTTTTCATGCCAATTTGTCAAAACAAATCAACATTTTGTGTGCCCCCCCCCCCTTTTATACTAACTAATTTCATGTTCATAATACTAACGAAACCATTTTTATCTACGATTGATAAAAAATATAAACATTATATCTTTGTTTAGATGCGTAGAAAGTTATTATTTACGCACTTGTATTCATTGCGCATGCGCGTGTCTCATAGTTCTGAATAATTCCTCTTCTTTACCACGCTAGTGCGGAAAAGAAGAGGAATTCTTCAGCTTTACGCACGATTAGCGAGTTTGTTTACATTAAACAAAACAAATTTGCTGTTCTTTTATTAAAGTAACTGTTTATATCGAGTTTTTAGTGAAAAACAATGAGTGAATCAAGTGACTTTGACGAAAATTTGGAGAATTATACTCCTCCAGAAATAATTAATTCGGCAAAAAATACAGCTCAAGAATTAATGCCATATTTATCAAGAGAGAGATACGAACTTACATACAGCAAGTTTATTATTCTCTGTATTTATTATTTAAATCTAACAATCGTTGATAAAGTACGGTACGCAACTCGTGCGAAAACGGCATTTTGCATTGCTCGTGTGGTTTTACTACCCTCGCTGTCGCTCGGGTGCAAACTCCCCACTCGCATGTAAAATGCTACTTTCCGCACTCGACGCGTAATGTACTATTACGTGAGAATTCACACACAATAATTTATCTTATTTTTTATTAAAAGATACTTAATTTTTAATAAAATTTTATTAACTTAATATTAAATAGCAAACAAAACAAGGTATCTGGAGTAAAGAATTTGTTTTAAAATTTTGAAGAATTCGTTGTTTTTTTTTAGGATAAAAAAATGTGGTGCTAGTTGTGTCAAAGATGAACTGAGGAATTCTACGCTGCTGAAGTAAACCTATTTTTCAACGAGTGGGTTGACTTCAGGTTACCTAGCCACTTCCTAATTCTGAATTCCTCCGGTGAAACGAAATGTTATTATGTGACAAGCAAGGAATTGCCAATGTCACAAAGAAAACCGAATTGAAAAATACTCCTTCCTTTTAAGCTTTTTTTCATTAACATTATCAATTTGTGTTGTTGTTTGCTTAAAAAGGATCTCGTGTAATTTAAAAACAAAGTGTTTTTGCTTCTATATGTCTGTGTAATGTGTTTAGTTCAATGTATGTGTTTTGCATTTTTTTTTTTTTTTAATCGTGCTGATATCAAACAGTTTTTTTTTTGTTATTTATGAACATCGTTGTAATTATAGCTTAACTTTATTTATTCATTACTTTAAAATGTAATACAAGTCTGAGATAGAATGATATTATTTTTTATTATAAAACAGGGAAATTTTGCTTAATGGATTTGTCTTTACTGAGTTCAAAACTGTTTCCGATAATTAAAAAACTTTTACCAACCTAAAAGGCCATGCCTAACTAGAAGACTAAGTCTTGCCATTGTCTATAGCCGGTCTCAGGACATACCGTTCTCTATAGTCTATAGTATCTGAGGTATAGAGTCTATACCATTGTCTAGAGGCATTGTAGGTGTAGGTTGGGACAGCGATAGCTAAAAATTAATTTTATTCAAAACATCGAAAGATAACATCGATGTTTTCGATATAGTCAAAACATCGAAGGATAACATCGATGTTTTCGATATAGCCAAAACATCGAAAGATAACATCGATGTTTTCGATATAGCCAAAACATCGAAAGATAACATCGATGTTTTCGATATAGCCAAAACATCGAAAGATAACATCGATGTTTTCGATATAGTCAAAACATCGAAAGATAACATCGAATCTAACTTCATCTATTCAATGAGACAAACATTTTTTTCAAATACAATTTTTAGTAAAACCAACAGCGACACCGCTATGAAGTGTGAAGATCGCTAAAACTATTAATAGTTTTTACACAATAAACATTATAACAATAAAGTACATGATAGGATGCGAGGAAGCTATGTGCCACACTAATTGGCAGTCTATTTTTTTATTTTTATTATTATTCTAAGTGAAAGGAAGGAGTATCAAATGAAAGGAATTGAAGAGTAGATTACAAAAATATGTAACACTTGTAGTTAAAAGTGGTTAATTTTTCATGCCATTTTAACAAAAAACATCAACATTTAGCGCCCTAACATTTGCTGTTACTAAAAATATAAAATCATTTGCAAAATGTGCGGTCTACTGGATCATAGGAAAAATAATAATAGAAATTTGATCTGATTAACTGTGAATGCAAACTGGCGGATAATTCCTGCCTCCGGAAACAATTGTTTTTTTTTTTAAATTTTGAGTGGGGTATCTAATGAAATGCATCGACGAGTAGATTACAAACACATATAGCACTTGTAGAAAGTGTTTAATTTTTCATGCCAATTTGTCAAAACAAATCAACATTTTGTGTGCCCCCCCCCCCCCCATCGATGTTATCGAAAGATAACATCGATGTTTTCCGGCTGGTAGTTATCAAAACTTATAGATATGCTTGTTAGTAAGCTTAAAATCCACTAGATGTCAATGCGTTTTATTTATCTTTTGTCATAGTGTAACCTCTTTTTAAGGTTTATTTTTTTCAAATCTTAAGTATGTTATTATTATTATACATATTGATTATTGATTTATATTTAATGTTTTTTCATTGTCTACTACCACGGAACAAATAGCATATGCTACGCGACTGTGAACAGTTTTTTCTTTACCTTGGCAATATTTACTGTCTCGCTCCGCTCGACAGTAAATGTAATTGCCGCTGTAAAGAAAAAACTCACTTCACAGCCTAGTAACATAATATACTATTATTACGGGCCATTTTATTTTAGTTTCTTTATTGCTTCCAATCTTACCATTGGAAACGGAAGCTATTTTAGGATGTTTTATTATTTCTCGTGAAAAAATATTTGTCATATCACTAATAAAAAATTGAACTTATGTATAATTTTTAGTGATTATAGCAAAAAAGAAATAATGATTTCGATCCTTAAACAAATGATCTAATCCTTTAAAAAATATAATTTAATAAAACTACTTTATTTTCAACCTAACATCCACAACATTACAACAGAGCTTTTAAAAAAGCATTCAAATAATGATTTTTACCTGGATCTTTGTCATCACTCTAAATGTTATTTTCTCTTAGAGATTTTACCTTTTGAGATTTTACTCTTAGAGATATTTTTTCTCTTAGAGAATTAAGTCTTAGAGATTTTTCTCTTAGTGATTTTACTCTTAAAGAGTTAACTCTTAGATATTTTACCTTGCCTTTGAATTGAAATGACTCCCTCACACCCGAATGTTTGCTAGATGTTATGTTTCCACCTTTAGGCTTAAAATTCTTGAATTTAGAGATGTAAGAGATCTTTTCGGTCTTTTCTCCACGTCTAACCAAGAGAAAATATCTCGGCCGTACAGAGGTAACATCACTTTTAAATTAAATAAGCTCAGGAATTAGGAATTTTCTCAACAGACCTGACGTTGCTTTCTTCCATTTCAAACTGAACGTAACAACACTTGGTATAAATTAAAACTGATTTATATTTTTAAGTTAATTAAATTTCAAAACTAATTTACAATTTAATTAAAATAGACATCTCTGTTTGAATTTTAGATTAATTACTACGTTTTTATTAACTTGCTTTCTTGTTTGTTTGTTTGTCCAGTACAAATCTTGCAATCGATTTTTAAGTAACTTCCGAGTAGCTAGACATTTTAAACTTTTAGAATAGCTCAGAATACGATCACAATGCATTATTTTAATGCTTTTAGCCATCTTTCAGCAGAATTTAATTAGTTTTCAGTTTTCAGCAAATTTTGCTGTATGAAAAGTTAGTTCGGAAAAAATCCGCAAGTTATTTTATTTGTTTTGCCATGTTCCATATTTACGTAATCTTCATTTTGACGGGTCTCAAATTAGTGATAGATAAACATTGAATGACAGCAAAACAGGAAATATCTTATATTATTTATTATTTATATTATTTCAAATGTATCGATGGAATGCTTTAGATTTGGTGTTGAGGAGATCCGTTGTACAAAGATTTGTCCTTTTATAGGTTTAAGATCAGCTCTCCAGATGGTTGTCATTTATGTGAAGTAAATAAATTCGGAACTATTTTTTTTTTTTTTTTCACTAACATTATATATTATGTAACAATAACAATTATATTATCAACATTACATACGATTCAACAGAAAATTTAAAAATGGAGTATATAAGAAGTTCTTTTTATCTTGAAATTATTCTTCTTTAGCTACCATTAGTCTATGGACAAATTTCAGTTGTGTATGTGCACTGGAAGCTAAGATAGTAGTGTAAGATAATAGCTAAGAGAATGTGAATAAATCCAAGATGGCGGCTATAATTCAATATGGTGGTCATATATCGAATCAAAATGGCCGCACTTTTCTATTTATGGTACATTCTATCCATTAAATCTCTAGTCTGTGGTAAGTAGGAGAATTAGTGATCAGTCAGTCAGTCACTGTCATTCTTATAGTTTTATATATGTACTAGCTTTCACCCCGCGCTGAGCGCGGGGCTCATGCTAGGTATTAGTGGCTGTTTCCTAAAAGCACGTAGACCTAGCAATTTAATTAAATTCCTAAATAGTTTTATTTCCAAAGTCTTTTAAGGATAAAATCAGGACTACATTACACATCATTAATTCCATTGCTAAGAATATAATACTCTCCAAATCGTAGTTTGGAGTCTATCTATACATTTAAAAAATAGCCAATAGAAACTAAGTAGTATAGTAATAACCAGAGACGGGACGTTTATGACTTTTATTTTTCCATTTCATGACCTTTATTCTATGACTTTTATGACTTTTATTATCCTGTTTTATGACGTTTATTTTAGAAAATCGGTTGTTTTATGACCTTTTAGCCAAAAGTATGACGTTTATTTTCTGTGAAAATTTAGCCTTTATGTGAAGCATTTCGTTATTTTGGAGGGAAAAAGTTCAAAAAGATTTCAATATTTCATAAATACAAAATTACATTTACAATATATGTAATAAATTATAATAATTAGCAGAATGCTTCAACATTGTAAAAAGTAATCATGTGTTGTTCTATATTCTCCAGCGTTAAATTGGTTCTTTTGTCCGTCAGTAGAATTTTAAACTTGGAAAAAGACCTTTCGACGTCGGCAGATGAGGTGGGAGCAAATTTCATGCATGACACGTCATTTGCTTTTGCTTTTGCACGCCCTTCAACCGGGCAGCTATGGCCTGGGCGTGTTCCTACCCAGGATTCCTTGAGAGAACAGCAGTGAACTTTTCTTTCACCTTTTCCCCCACTCTTCCAACCCAATCGGTACCGCAAAGGGTCTTGATTTTTTTGACGCCGTTTGGAAATAGCATATCCTGTTTTTGCAGACCTTTCTATTATGTCAGGAAATGTCCCAAAGTTGTCGTTGATGGAGTTCAGGTGGGTTTCCAGTCCTGGAGCCTTTAGGGCTTCTTTTGCATTGCGAATTGACAGCGCCTCTCCAGCATCCAATGAAGCTAAGACCTTAAAGACTTCAGATACAAAGTAGGTGTAGAACTTACCTGCTTATCACATGGCTTACAGAAGAATGTAAACCCAAGACCCAAGACCTTCCAAAGAAAAGTCTACCTCCCCTGACACCCACTTACGCTTAAGCGCTAAGTTGTTTGCAGGAGTTTTCAGCATTCTGACACGAGTAGAATCAATCAAGAAACTAGTTACACGAGTAAAATTAATCAAGAAACAAGTAACACGAGTTTCTTACTCGTGTTACTTGTCATCAAATGAGCAATTAAACATTCTCCTCCCTTACCATGGATTTAGGATTTATACAAAGTCTTAATTATGGAACAGCCAATCAGGAGACTTCCTTATCCAATGGGTTTACTATTAGCTGATTGGAGAATCTATCTTAAACTGCCTGGATTCTAATTTAAGGAGTTTTTCCAAGAAGGAGCCGATCAGGAGTCCTAGTATGGAATCAGGGATGACCGTCGGTGCCTCTCTGGTTGTAGGTATGCATAAGCGCATTAGTTAAGTCCGAAAGTGGTCAGGGAATTAAGAGCCCAGGCCATTCACTAAGCTGGTGTAAGGGTTTTTTTGTTCGAACTGCACTTTTACCTGGAGCCGGACCACGAATGTTCAATTTAAAAATTTGCATTAACAAAAAAAATAACCTTTTTGCTAAACATTTGGCAAAAAAATGCCATTCTATGACGTTTATTACAAGAAACCCCCATTTTATGACGTTTATGCGTAAAATGGCTATTTTATGACAAAATCATATGACTATGACGTTTATGACTTTTTCCCGTCTCTGGTAATAACTAACAATGCTAAAAAAAGGTATAACAAATAAGAAAATAAACTTAGACAAAACCAATTAGACTGGGAAGTGATTGAACAATCATCAACCATGATAGTGTATTCATTGAATTACCAATATCTTCTCTCAATACGACAGTTCCACCAGTAAATATTTAATAAACTCTATTCAATAACTCTTATAAAGAAATAATAAATTACTCGATTTTTCGAGCAATAGTGTTAGGTTTAAGCACCCCAATCAAACATTAAATTGGTCAACAATTGCGGACTAGAAGTATCCAAACATTTTGATTAGTGAGTCTGTGGGGTTTGTTTACGGTGGGTCAACCTAATATTTTTTTAGGTTATTTTTTATTTTTTTATTTTTTTATTTTTTTAAATTTTTAATAACTTTGGTTCTACTCAATATTTTTAGATGAAACCAAGCCTACAAATTGCGCAACATGTTTGCGCACACAACTGAAAAAAAAAAAATTAATCGATTTCATTTAGCCAGTTTTGCTCCTCTAAAGTCTGACTGAGGCGACAGACACACATACATACCCACATATATACACGAAAAAAGTTAAGGCCGGATTCGGTTTTTGGAATGTCTAAAATGAAAAAGTATCCAAAAAATTTTCAATTCTGACCAATGTACAGACAAAACTTTAATTTTATATATATAGATATATATATAGATTCGCATTTAAATGGACTATTTTTTTTTAAATAAAATTCGCCGGAACTTTTTCTTGTGAAATGGTAATAGTCAAATTACGGGTGGTTAATTTTTCGATAGCATTCAATTTTATCAATTCTCTATTTTTTTTTTTTTTAATCAAATTTATTTTTAAAATAAAATCAAATTAATACTTATATGATATGCATTCAATTTCAAGACATTTATTTTCTATTACTATTTATCTCTAATTCAATATTTTATATTAATTTGTCAGGAAAAAAGAAAGAAACCATGATACTTTACCGTATTTATTTATTTTACTTATAAGAGGATGCTTATTATGGTTTATAGGATTTAGTTTATGATTATAGCTATTGAAAAAAACCCATATTGAGGACATTACCATAAAAATCAAGATTATATCTCTAAGCTCCGTTTACTAAAAATGACGAGGAGGGGGGATGGGGGAGGGGGGGGGGGGTTGTGGGAGAAACCCTTCTATAAATATCTTAAGCTTTTTATACTTAAAGCGAAAATCCTTTAAACCTTCCTAAAAAAATAGAAAAGAAGTAAAATACGGAATAACGAATAGTTAAATTTGATATTTAGAGGAAACTGAATTATAATAAAACGACGCTTCAAATATATATTTTTTTTAGCCTAGAATACATTTTTAATGGAAAGATACATAAGCTTAATGGAATATAAAGGCGATGCGATCCATTAACTTCCCTTTATGTATCTGAATTGTAATACATTATTTTTCAATTTAGTTTTATCTAGTGCGGAATGACTAAATCCAAGTTGGAGCAACATGTTTAAGACCCTTTTTTTTATTTATTGCATTATTTTTTGAAATTTTGGTACACATGTTCATTTTATTAATACTGAGGATTAGTTCGTTGGACAACATTATCCGCATAAGCATTCGCCGCAGCGATCGCGTAAACGTAAGCTTCAAATGTAAAATTGGAATTTTAGGACGGCAAAAACAATTATAATTTCATCTATTTAATGAGAAAAACAACTTAGAGGTGGTTAGAGGGGGTTAGAAGTGGTTAGAAGTGGTTAGAGGTGGTTAGAAGTGGTTAGGGGTGGTTAGAGGTGTACGTAGTGTTTTATAGGATTCAAGATGATTTTTCCTTTACTTGTCATATTTTAAAATAGAAAATATTAAATTCATAATATATAATCTTCACTCTAATATCTCCAGCTCTTTTATGTCATGATTATAATTGAAATGCTTTAGAAAATAAAATGTAGCGTTTCTTCTAGTGATCTTTATAGCTTTTAAATAAATTAAAAAAATAAAGAATATTATCGTACAAAATAAAATATCAAGTTAATATCATTTAATTCTAAAATGAGGATAACTTATTCGTTTGGGTGATCATTCATTATATTGATTATTAGATAGATGAAATATTTTATTGAAAAATTGTACACAAGTTATTATGTTTCACGATACAGAGGTGATGGTGATTTATTATTTTTGTTACATATGTATTGTAATCTGCAAGGCTTTATTTAATAAAGTTGTATTGCTTGAAACTGTTGTTCTTTTTACTTCGTTTTTATTAGCTTGCTTTCTTGTTTGTTTGTTTGTTTGTTTGTCCGGTACAAATCTTGCAAACGATTTTTGACTAACTTCCCGAATAGCTAAACTTTTAGAATAGCTCAGAACACGATGACAATGCATTATTTTAATACTTATACCCATCTTTCAGCAGAATTTAATTCGTTTTCAGCAAATTTTACTGTATGGAGAGTTAGTTCGGAAAAAACCCGCAAGTTATTTTATTTGTTTTGACGTATCCCATATTTTTACGATCTTCATTATGACAGGTTTCAAATTTGTGATTTTTTATTGTAAGAGGTAAACATTGAATGACAGCTAAAAAGAATAAGTAAACCAGGGGTATCCAACTCCAGTATTCTAGAGGTGTAAGAGCACTAGCGCTGCACGAGAATATGGTGGTTAAAATTGAAAACTACTTATGATTTTTTGACATTTGTACTATTTTGTAAATAAACAATACAAAAAAAACAGCCTCGGTGGCCGAATGAGATGCGCGATAGCTCATAATGCGAATGTTCCCGGGTTCGAATCTAGTTAATTGACAAATTAATTTATAAATGTATTTCTTTGAATTAAGAAGCTCAAAATCTTTTGAATGGTGTAAAAGATTTAGTTACAATATTAACCGCCAAATTCCCGTGGAGTGCTAGTAGTCTAACACAGGTAGATAAAGAGGGGAGTTGGAAATCTTTCCGTTTAAGGATTCTATGATCGCTGAAGTAAACAAAGAAATATATTAATTGACGTATGACAACCAGGTTTGTCTACACTTGTGTACTAGATATCGGTTTACATTTTCTACATCTGTACTTCTTTACTTGTACTTATTTTTCTTCTCTTACCCTCCCCTACACGGGGCCATATCGATGGCCGTGGTTTAGATTCGGTGTTGGTGAGATCCGTTGTTCAAAGATTTGTTTTTTTATAGGTTTAAGATCAGCTCTCTAGATGGTTGTCATTTGTGTGAAGTAAATAAATTCGGAACTATTTATATTTCACTAACATTTTATGTAACAATAAAAATTATATTATCAACATTACATATTATGATTCAAAAGAAAATTAGAAAACGTTGTATATAAAAAGTTCTTTTTATCTTGTAATTTTTTTCATTTAAGCTTTATTGACAAATACATATATAGTCCAGTCACTTTATACATCATAGTACGCGTCAAATCCGGTAGTTCTGATTTTTTGCAGACTTGTTTATGATGTTGGCCTAATGAATAATCCAAGTTTGTGACCTCGAACGCAACTTTGTCAAAAATCGAAAATATCGCTATTTTTCAAATTTTGGCGATTATAACCCTAAAGGACTAGTTTTTGAAAAATGTTTTTTTAGGACTTTTTAAAGTAGACTAAATTTGCTACAATATGATACTAGAACTGTCTCTGTAGGTAAGTTTCCGAGATTAAGCCTTTCAAAGTTTATCATTTTTTTCGAACTTCGCAATTTTTTGCAATATTTTAGATACACGTTTTTTTGTTGTCAAATATATCGATGGCACGGTTTAGATTTGGTGTTGGGGAAATCCGTTGTACAAAGATTTGTCCTTTTATAGGTTTAAGATCAGCTCTCTAGATGGTTGTCATTTATATGAAGTAAATAAATTCGGAACTATTTTGTTTTCACTAAAATTATATATTATACATCAATAACAATTATAATATAAATATTATCAACATTACATACGATTCAACAGAAAATTTAAAAACGTAGTATATAAAAAGTTCTTTTTATCTTGAAATTATTTTTGGAACGAAGTTCCTTATGGCACGTTCTGGAGCCCGGGAGTAAATCCGAAAAAAACGACCATAATCACCGTCACAAAATAATCGTCACGAAATCACCGTCACAAAATAACCGTCACGAAATCACCGTCACAAAATCACCGTCACGAAATCTACCGATGACAATAACTTGAGTAAAAGATCACCGAGTTAGTTGAAATTCGGTACACATGTTCATTTTACAAATGCCCAGGCTAAGTTCGTTGGACAACGTTATCCGCCCAAGCGTTCACGCGCAACGCTCGCGTAAACGTAAGCTTCAAATTTAAAATTGATTTTTTTGGACGGGAATAAATTCTAACTTCATCTATTTAATGAGACACACAACTTTTTTAAATATTTTTTTTTAGTAAAACGAACACCGACACTGCTATGAAGTGATAAAGATCGCTAAATTTATTAAAGTGGACCTAAACGTTTTAAATAAAGAAAACAATGTTTTTACCGATACCTTACGTTCTAACGTAACGATTTCAATAAAACTTCATACACATCGTCTAAAGTACAGTTGAAACAGGCATGTAAAATTTCAACCTGATACAAGCAGAAGTGTTTTAGTGTTGGTGATTTATATTTTATATTTTAATTGGAGATTCGCCGACGGAGGTCTGTTGGGACAGTTCTTTTCTTCTCTACAACCATATGATTTAACTATAAACTAATCAAAATTAACTTTTTTCTCAATTTACAATACATGATTTATCGTAAGACGCTCTTTTTAAAGATAATAAAAAGTTTTCTTTTAATTTTGCCTTAACTCTGCTAGTACAAATAGTTACTTTTCATTTTGTCTCTTATTCTAACTCCGCCATGTATAAGTAGTTAGTATCATATACTTAGTACTGTAACTATATAATTTATATTTAATATAAAGCGTAAGGAACTTCGTTCCTACCGGGTGTCCCACGACACCACACGTATTTTTTTATTCATCTTAATTACTAAAAAGAAATTTATTTCTACGAGGATTATTTATTGAAGCGTTATAGAAGGATTTATTGCAGCAACTTTATTGTCAATTATAATTTTATAAACTCTTATCGTCAAAACTATTCCAATCTTTTGAAAGTTAGTGTTTAAAGCGCCGGATGACCTTTTAAAATTGATAATTTATTTCAAGTTGAGAAGTTGTCCTCTTATGTAGAATGTTGAATTTCAAATTTTGCGACACATTTCCGCATAGTTTTAGTTTTAATGTGTACAAAGGGGGAGGGGTTGGGGGCAGACGACGAAATTCTGTGTTGCGGACGAGTTGAGGAAAAGTTTTGAGGGAATATTGAACCGAAGTTATTTCCCCTATCTATTTTCTAGGGATAACTTTCTACTGTGTTTAACTTTAAGGGTTTTACATGCTTCCTCGTGTATATTCTTAAAATAAAATCTGTTTAGTTTACCCTTCAGCTTTTTCCTATAATGTACATGTCCACGTTCCATTATTATAATAAAGGATAAAGGAACATATAAAGTAGGTTCGGTGATTTCACTTCTTAGGTTAAAACTAAAAGTATTTATGACGTCGAGGTAAACTTACTTATTTATGTATTGCTTCCGAGTTTACCGAAGGTAACCGAAGCATTGTGTTCACTTTTGAGGACGAAAAAATTTTAAAAAACCGATTTTAATAATTCCAAAACAGAAATCCGTTTCAGACATCAGGGAACATGTTTGGTCTTGTGTCTGTCTGTCTGTCGGTCTGTGTGCCCGCGTCCCCTGAAACGTGTGACGATAACTTGAGTAAAAGTATAGACAGATTTTGATGAAATTTGGTTCACATGTTCATTTTACCAATGCCCAGGTCGAGTTCGTTGGACAACGTTATCCTTCTAAGAGTTCGCGTGCAAAGCTCGCGTAAGCGTAAACTTCAAATTTATAATTGGAATTTTAGGTTGAGAAAAGAATCTAACTTCATCTTGTTTGTTTCAATGAGACAAACATTTTTTTCAAATATAATTTTTTGTTGAAATTAACAGCGACACCGCTATAAAGTGTTACAAATCACTTTACGCATCTAAACAGAGATACAATGTTCATATTTTACATCAATCATAGATAATAGTACATTACGCGTCGAGTCAGGAAAGTAGCATTTTGCATGCGAGTGTGGAGTTTGCACCCGAGCGGCAGCGAGGGTAGTAAAACCACACGAGCAATGCAAAATACCGTTTTCGCACGAGTTGCGTACCGTACTTTATCTACGATTGTTAGATTTGAATAATAAATACAGAAAAAAATTAACTTACTGTATGTAAGTTCGTATCTCTCTCTTGATAAAGATAGTATTAATTCTTGAGTTGTATTTTTTGCCGAATTAATTATTTCTTGAGGAGTATTATTCTCCACATTTTCGTAAAAGTCACTTGATTCATGCATTGTTTTTCACTAAAAACTCGATATAAACAGTTACTTTAATAAAAGAACAGCAAATTAGTTTTGTTAAATGTAAACAAACTCGCTAATCGTGCGTAAAGCTGAAGAATTCCTCTTCTTTACCGCGCTAGCGTGGTAAAGAAGAGGAATTCTTCAGAACCATGAGACACGCATGCGCAATGAATACAAGTACGTAAATAATCACTTTCTACGCATCTAAACAGAGATACAATGTTTATATTTCGTATCAATCGTAGATAAAATGTTTTATTGTCAATAAAGTTATACAATAAAGATTTTTTTTTGGCACTACAAGCCCATACTTGGCCAATTTATTTAATTTTATTTATGAAAACAGAAAACTAAAAAAAGATACCAGCTAATGAGTATAATTATTGAAAATTAATTTGCGCATGACTGCCTTCAATCGTTTTATAGGAGATAAAATCCTGAGAGTTTTATATTGTTTGTTTTACATTTGAAAGGGTTTTAGAGCATTTTAAGAGTATCATTGTCTTGGGACTTGGTCAGATTGTTGCTATTCTAGAAGGTAGTTAGAATATTGCTACTGTACATAACACAGTTATCTTTTTTACATTTCTATACTTAAAGAAAACAATTATACAAAAACAGTTTATACTAAGAGGGAAATGGTTGCTTTCTCCCGTTACTGCTCTTAAAATTAGATTATATTTAAAATTTACTTGAGGTAGGGCTAGTAATTTTATCTAAAATTATTCTTTTTTGAACTAAACTTCTTTAGAAACTTATTTTTCATCCGATAGAGTAAATTGGCTTGGATTAAACGAAATTGCATGTAGCGAAGTTTGTGATTCAAAACTTGTTTAAGTAAAAGATTTTTTATAGGTAAATCAACTGCCGGCTTAAGTCGTCAGTTGATTTACCTGTAAAAAATGTGTCAATTAAAGGAGTCGCGATCCACCGACCTCTGTTTCAGCAGGCATAAGTGCTAACCATTGTACCATGGAGGTAGATGATTTTTCATTATGCAGAATTGGTATATAAGCGTAATATTATCTACATTATTATAATATATTATATATATAAATGTTGTTTTCATGTTATTTCTTCATTATTCGCTAAAATGTTATGAAAATATTTTATTTTTCAATTAATTTCCACATAACCATTTCTTAATCCTAAAGTAAAAGAAGCGTCAACAAAAGCAAAAAGATAAAATGTATAAAATCAGCTGTTTCTAGAACTTAAGTTTCACTTCTAATGCGTCAGAGTCTCACACATATTCTTTTAGAAAACCCTTTAAAAGAGCCCATTAAACCTTCAGTTAAATTGACAAGGGTCCCCCCACTCTCCATGTTTGATGCTCAGTTTTCAAAATCTAGAAAATTGTCACATTCATCAAATCTATCAATCTTGACCTTGCATAGTCAATACAATTGTCAATCCTTGGCCAAATTGTCAATCCAACTGATCGTCTAGATGCCTCTTTAGATTTAAAAAAAAATCGGACTTCAATCGAACATGGGGCGTCTCGGAACTTTTCTATTCTAAATAATTCCCTATATTTCCAGCAGCTATTGAGTTGAAATATGGTGGACTTATTTATCTTGTGGGTAAAATTGATGTGAATTTCAGTTAAAATAAAAATTGATATTTAGTCAAAAGTCGATATTGTCAAAATGGCGGCAAACCTTTTCTTATAAAATAAAGAGGTTTAATTGGTGCAAATTTCAGTGCAAATCAGTTTTTTTTTTTTTTTTATTTATTACGAATTTTTGTTGACTCAGCAATATGGGTTAATGAAGTCATAAATTTATGATTTTCTGGGCAACACAACTACATGTAAGGACTGATTTTTGTACCAAGTTTTAACAATCTAGCTTGAAAACTGTGGATGTTATGGGTGATACAGACAGACTAAAAAAATTCATTCGATATTTTCTGCCAAGTCTGAGTTAACTTAATTCTAAGTTAAATCAATTTCAACTTCGTTCTGGTTTATGTGATAAAGTTTAAATTTTTATTGAATCAATCTTTTGTATCGGGGTTTAATATCTTGGACTGGGTTTTAAGCCGTCGCGTGAAAGTTACATGCCCTTTGGGCTCACTGTTTTAGTGATAACCGATTTCATTTCAACGAGTCATATGTTCCTCCCCATTCAATCTTTCAACACCCTCTAGGTATAAAAGGATCGTAATCCTCGGAATAACCATTCGTCTACTTGATGTGAATGTTATGCGAACACAGGACATTCTCACTGTGCATAATGGCATTATATATTTTTGTTATACCAGCGGAAAGGAAGTTGTTTTAGCTTGATACTTCTCCGGTTGATAAGAAACGTTTTACTACGTATTTTATAGCTAAATTTATATTAATACCTACTACCCAGCATGTCAAGTGGTAAAAACCTCCTTGAACAACACCTTGAAAACTCTTTTTAAATGGCGAAATAATATCAAGTTTTCAATTTATCAACTTAATGTTTAAATTTGAGATTATATAGGCAAAATATATTTTATCTACTTGCGGCAGCAAAATGAGGCATTATTGAACTGATTTCGGGCAGAAAAATGTGATTTTACTGCCAAGGCGGTAACATTTTTATTGTTATAATGTTGGCAATAACTAATAATCTTATAACATTATATATTATAGTTTAATAAGAAACATTTAATAAATAAACGTTTTAATATATAAATAATTTGTTTATATTTGTTAATTCTATTAAATACGATCAATGAATAGTAGATCTTTAATTTAAAAAAGTGTGGAGTCTCTGGCAACACTGCAGCTTCATGTAAACACCCAACATCCATATTATATTATTATTATTGTTGAAATCATTCTAGATTAGACTAGCTACTTTTCTTGATTTATCCCAGTTACTTCATTTATTCTAAGTTCTAAGCAATAGAAATCTTTAATTCTTTTAGTAACTTTGTTAGTAGCTTTAGTACTTTAGTGTTTTAGTAACTTTGTTAGTAAAAATATAAATAAATATTTTATATTGCTTGCATTATTCATTCAGAAGTTTTGTGTGTTATAAACGTGTGTTTTGTATTTTGTTGTTATAGCTTCAGTTTCCTATTCACTTATTGTTACTATTCCAAAGCTTCTTATTTGATTTCTTTATCAACATTAATTTTAGTTAATACATATGTTATTACCTTATTAATATAACATAGTAATTAACTATGTTATATTAATAAAGATGGTATGTTAGCAGTTTCATTTTTCTTCCGCCCGTAGATAAAATATTGTATGCAACAAGGCAGCAAAGGAAACATTTCTGCCTCGTTTATTCATTGCCTGCCTCGGCTTCTCCTCGGCAGGCAAATTGGTTAATTACCTGCCTTGGCTTCGCCTCGGCAGTTAATTATCATAGCCTGTCCTCGCCTTCGGCTCGGAGGCTAATCTAATCACTTGTCAGTAAAATTCCATTTTGCTGCCTAGTTACATAAATAACTATTTCTTCCGAGCTTACAACAGGAAACGCAAGCTATGTGGTCGTTCTGATGAACGATTATGTCTGGTGAATTTAAAAATTTCAAGACATAAATCCGTTTCAAACATCAGGAAACATTTTTGGTTCCATGTCTGTCTGTCAGTCGGTATGTTACTCTATTTTTGCGAACCAACATATATCCAAAAAACTACTCATCCGATTTTAATGAAATTCGAACGTCAGTTCACAATTGCCCCAGATTAATCTTAAACCTCTGCTCAAATTAAATATTGCTAATTACTACTTTCGACGAACCATCAAAATGTCATAAAAACCAGATACGTAAATAAATGTATGTTTGTCAGAATGTGGAAGTTAAAAAACAAAAATGGGCGCATAAGGTTGACCTTATATGGACCAATAATGCCCATTGTAATAATAGTTATGACCTACCATCTAAATTTTAATAAAATCAGAAGAAGAGTTTTTAATATTATGTTGGTTCGCAAAAATTGAGTGAGACCGACAGACAGACTGACCACGTAATAAACAATTAACAATGTTCCCTGCTGTCTAAAACGGATTTCTGTCTTGGAATTTTTGAGATTGGAGACCTAAAAATGTTTTAATTTTCTGAAACAACCACATAGCTTTCGTTTTTCTCGGTAAGCTCGGAAGCATAACAAAAACAAATTTGACAGATTTGACAAAAGGGGGTTAAGTTCTCTGGTCTAAACTTAGAATAATACTATATATAGAAGGAGCATAGAATCGGAATCCTAAGCAATTACTGATAAGAGACTGAAGCCAACTTTTGCCGAGAGGTTGTGTCCTTAAGACCAGGCTGCCAACATAACAACTCATTTTTTTTTATTATACTGGAGAAGGTTGGACATACTTTTGTAACTATTCAAAGCCCGCTCACAAACAATCAAGAAGACAAACCCTGCCATTGGCTATTGTTTACGTTTCAAAAAGCAAAAAAATGTGACACCATTTTGTTTTTGTTTTTATTTTTTTTGGTTTCTGTATTCTTCACCTTAGTTTTATTTATGTGCAAAATTTGGGGAAGATTAAATCACGGTAAGTGGTTCAAAATTGGGGTAATAGGTGTGCGATGAAACTTAAAAAGCAAATAAATTTGACGCCATTTTTTTTTTTTTTTTTTTTTTTTTTGGTTACTGTATTCTTCACCTTAGTTGTATCTATGTGCAAAATTTGGGGAAGATTGAATAACGGTAAGTGGTTCAAAATTGGGGAAACGGAAATGTGCGATGAAACTTACAAAGCAAAGTAATATAAGACCAGTAATAATAATAAGATAAAACAAAATAAAAATATTAAAATAAACGAAACTAACTATCAATAATTAAAATTTACTAAAAAATAAATTAAAAAACCGAAGGCAAATAATTTTAGAGTTATGACGTCACAAATTTCAAAAATGGATTTTTAGAACGCGAAAAAAAACATTTATTCAAAATTTCAACCTAATCGGTCAATTTTTACTCAAGTTATCGTCGGACAAGTAAACGTTACTGATTGACAAACAGACCGATATAATGCCTATTTTTTTTTTAAATGTAAGGGCTCTTCAATTATTTAAAAACTATAATTCTCAAGTGGACAAAATTTGATTGTTTCGATTTAGTTATATGTAACTTTATATTTTCCCATTCGACGATAATTTATAACACCATTAAAATTTTTTTAAAATTAAGTCACTCCTTTTTATATTTATGAGATTCGTTGGTTTTAACAAAACAAAATTATGTGAAAAGTTTATTTGTATCTATATATATTTATAGTCCGTATTAGAGATGACAGCTTTAGTCAGAGAAAGAAAGAAAACTATTTTAAAATGAACTATTTTAAGTTAAACTTCTCCTGTATATATATAACATAAACTAAAGTAATTTACTTATATTTTATTGTGTTTAATGAGATATCAAGCCGTAATTCAGCAGTATATTTTTTTTACAAAAAAAAAAAAAAGAATCCAAAAATTTGAATAAAAATATTGGTCATTTAATTTTGCCTTAACTCTGCTAGTACAAATAGTTAGTTACTTTTAATTTTGTCTCATTTCTAACTCCGCCATGTGTAAGTAGTTAGTATCGAATACTTAGCGCTGTGATTTTGTAATTTATATTTAATGAAAAGCATAAGGAACTTCGTTCCAACCGGGTGTCCCGCGATACCACACGTACTTTCTATTCGCAGTGGTGACATAGCAGTCCGTTTTACGTTTACGGCCATTTTCACTCATTGTTTTTAATGAAAAACAATGAGTGATTTAAGTAATTATGACGAAAAGGAGGAGAATAATAGCCTCCCGAAATAATTAATTCGTCACAAAATACAACTAATGAATTAATGTCAATTAATTCAAAAATATTTTTTTCTGTATTTATTATTAAAATCCAACAATCGTAGATAAAGTACGGTACATAACTCTTGCGAAAACGGCATTTTGCTTTGCTCGTGTGGTTTTACTACCCTCGCTATCACTCGGGTGCAAACTCCACACTCGCAGGCAAAATGCTACTTTCCGCACTAGACGCGTAATGTACTATTACATAAATTTTAAAACTAATTCCTTTTAATCCGGACTTTCGGTGATTCCGTCAAATCCGGATTAAAGAGGTTGTACTGTATTTAAATTTGCACAACAGAATTCATTAAATTTCTTTAAAGGGAAAGTAACTTGATAAAAATTGAAGGTGAAGTAAAATGTAATGTTTCATCAGATGTTATCTTGTCTGTTATCATGAAAGCGTTAAACAAATATTTCTCTCTTAAATGAATAAATAGAAATAGCTTGGCATTATAAACCTACTAAACCTACAATGTGACCTCCAAACCTTTTCATGTCCTTTTTACTTAAAAACAGGTAAATACTGAGGCAACATTGAGAACATGTTAAAACAAACATTATGACAATATTTAAATTGGACCTCTCTTTTAATTTGGTACCATCCTATTTCACTGTAAATTTTATATGACTAGGGTCCGGTATAAAAAACACAGTTCTACAAAAAAAAGCACTAGAGTAAAAATATCATTTTCTAAAGTATTTTTTGTATGTTGAATTCTCCTATACGTACATTTTTTATCGGAAAATCGCCCAGGGCCGTCCCTAGGGGTGTAGGCGCCCGGGTCAAAGGCACCTGAGGCCCCCTCCCTTACTGTCAAATTCACCAAGTAGTTTAAGACGGGGGCCTGGCGGCGCCCGGGTCAGCTTGACCCGATTGACCCCCCCTAGGGACGGCCCTGAAATCGCCTTAAGTCCGGAAAAATTGTGATTTTGGAGTTTTTCGACCAATTTGTCGCCCCATATCTTCAATCCATGCAGAACATGAATCTTAAGACAAAAAATCGGTCCGAGACAACTCATAATCCAGGAGACAGCGTGCAAAAAAGTGTCTGACTAACATCAAGCTAGAATTTTGTATACAAGTCAATCTTTTAGCGCCTTTTAATAATATGTGGTCGGCTAAGTTCGCATGCGGGACATAGCATGGCAATAGGCGTTTGAAAAAAACAAACCTGTGGAGAGCGGCCATGTCTCACCAATTATGGTGGACAATGTGATTTTCATGATCCTGAGTACAGAATTAGTTAGTAGACCAAAAATCAAGTCGATATTATTTTCACACTTGATAGGTTAGTCATTCAAATATTACTAAAAATCAACGTGGTTACCTGTCAACGGACAAACTAACATCAACTTGATTTTTGGTCTACTAACTAATTCTGTACTCAGGATAATGAAAATCGCATTGTCCACCATAATTGGTGAGACATGGCCGCTCTCCACCGGTTTGTTTTTTTCAAACGCATATTGCCAAGCTATGTCCCGCAGACGAACTTAGGCGACCACATATTCTTAAAAGGCGCTAAAAGATTGACTTGTATACAAAATTCTAGCTTGATGTTAGTCAGACACTTTTTTGTACGCTATCTCCTGGACTATCAGACAAACTTTTACATATAAGTCAAACTTTCTTTTTCATATACGAGTTCATAATTACTTAGCTCACTGTTTTCCATTTATTTGTTTTCGTATTTTCGTAGGTAAATTTAATTAGTTTTGAAGATTTCATCAAAATTTATCATAAAAATAAATTCTCCTCGGCGAGGAATCGAAGCCACTCTCTTTTCAAGTTTAAAGCTATTTTCTAAAGTGGCCTACACACATGGGAACTTGGTTCGTACGAACCAAGTTCCCATGTGCGTGTAGAGGTAAACGAACCAAGTTCGTGACGAACTTGGTCTTCCATCGGGTTGGAAAACATTTGTTCGGTTCGCCTGTGTGTAGAGGACACGAACCGATGTTCGTCCCTATATCAGAAAAGACACTCTGACTCTACACCTCCGACTCATTTGTTTCTTTTTACTTCTTTTAACACTCCATGTTTTTAACGCTGATTTATATCGCAGTTTTTTTTTTAACGCTGATTTATATCGCAGTTTTTTTTTTAACGCTGATTTATATCGCAGTTTTTTTTTTAACGCTGATTTATATCGCAGTTTTTTTTTTAACGCTGATTTATATCGCAGTTTTTTTTTTAACGCTGATTTATATCGCAGTTTTTTTTAACGCTGTTTTATATCGCTGTTTTTTTAACACTGTTTTTTCCCTTGTTTTTCTAAAGCTGTTTCTTTTAACTCTGTTTTATATCGCTGTTTTTTTAACGCTGTTTTTCTAAAGCTGTTTCTTTTAAGTCTGTTTCTTTTAAGTCTGTTTTAAAACTGTTTTAGCGAATTTTCAAAGAAAATTACGCTATTGCAATGGCTTCAAAATTTTTGTAATGCGAATTTTTGAAAATGTTTTCCATGGAAATCCGTTTTAGACCATTCTGAATCGATTCCTGAAATTTAACACTTTTTTTATGTATGTATGTATATATGTATGTATATATGTATGTATATATGTATGTATATATGTATGTATATATGTGTCACTCCAGACGATATCTCCCCTTGGGATGCACTTAAAAATTTCAAACAAATTTTAAAATGTCAATAATATCAAAAGAAAGGATGAGTTCGTTGGCCAGAATTTTTGGAGTCCATTTAGGGGTCAAATTTTGACCATATAGGGTCAAAAAACGTGTTTTTCCCATTTTACCCCCCTTTTATGTGAAAATATGATAAAAGTGTAAATAACAACGATTACTGCACTCTTAAAGAGCTTTCCAACGACATGCATCTTGAAGGGTAAATACTATTTTGACTTTTGTACCCCGTACCCCTGTGTACCAATTTTTTTTTTTCACCCGAGCAAATTCTAAACCAAAATTTTCCTATATTATCATAAGCCAATAAAACGCAGATTTCTTTAAAAATTCGCTCATTAGGTCATGGTGCATGACTGGACTTTTTTTTAACGTTGTTTCAGCTCTGTTCAGAGGGAAACTGACGATTAGGACGAACCGTTGTTCGTGCCCCTCTCTACTGCGTGTAGAGAGCGGACCCCACGAACTTGATTCGCCTACATGGTTCGCCTACTTACATGGGAAGTTCCCATGCAGGCCGCTTTAGGAACTGGTATTTTCGTTATTACCGATAAAAACTTGACACTCCGGGGGATCGAACCAGAGACTTCTACACTTCTCCTTGTTTATATTTTTTTTTTTACTTTCATATAGGTCGGGATGGGGCAAATAATAAAAATGTTATTTCAAAATATAATAACATATATATAGCTTAATAACCTACGTACTTGGCTGCAAGGTCTTCCTAGTAATTTTTGTTTTCCCTTATGTAACGAATGATTTATGTCATATTTAATGGATTTAAAATTTAATGGATGGGCATCTAATACATTTGGGGAGGGGGGGAGGCAAATACTAAAAAAATGGGCAAAATCACAATTTTATATTGTATTTGCCGCCTCCCCTTCACAAAAAGTAAGATCTGCAGAATTTCTTTGACTTTAGATTCGTGTTTTGCATGGCTTGAAGAGTTTTAAACGTTTAATTTTTTTTTGGACAAAATTTAATTGTGCAAAAATACAATTTTTCCAAACTTTAGAAGCATTTTTCGTGCACACTTTATGTATAGGAGAAATTTGGACTTAAGATTCGGATTCCGTCTCCAAAAGTTCAGAAAACTTAAAGTTCAACCAACAATTTCTTGGTACCCGAAAGTTCGTTCAATTTTGACGAACTGTGAAACTGTGTCTTTATGGTTAATTAGACTAAGGCATATGATCACTTTTATATATATATATATGCAGAGTGTGAAATCTCTTTATCCTAAAGTACTTTGAACTAAATATCACTTTGTGTTAATACTTACATGAGGGTAATCAACTAAGTTTTGCCTCAAGTCTCCTATTTTACTTTGCTGTCCCCCTATTTGTTAGGAGGGGGGAGGGGGGGGGGGAGGTACTAAAGTAAAATAAAAGTATAGCTTGGCAAGTACTAGAATACCTTTTCTATTGAAAGTAGAATAATGCTCATTATTAATCTAATTTACAGTCATTTATTTAAATAAATTTATTTCTAAACTAGCTTTCACCCCGCGCTCCGAGCGGGGCTCATGTAGGTATTAGAGGCTTTGTTGCCTATTGTCATGTAGGCCTAGCAATTAAATGAAATGCCTAAATTGTTTTCTATTCAAGCCTTGTAGGAATAAAATCAGGACTATATTAAACATCATTCATTCCGTTACTAAGAAAATAATTTCCTCCAAATCATAGTTAAGAGTCTATCTATATATTTAAAGCCAAGAGAAACTATGTATATTATTGATAAAAATACTAAAAAAGGTATATTAAATAAGAAAATAAATGTCGTAAAAACCTATTAGACTCTGAAGTCATTGAACAATCGATGATGGTGCATTGATTTAATTACCAGTCTCTTCTCTCAATACGGTAGTTGTACCAGTAACTATTTAATAACTCTAGTTGTGGAAAAAAAAATAATTAAATAATAAATACTCGATTTATAGAGCAATAGTGTAAGGTTTAAGTACCCCAATCAGAAATTAGCCAAGAGGAGCTAGTCTAGGCCTAGAGGAGGTCTAGGTAAAGAGAATGGAGGGGGAGATGGTAGAAAAGTGGGAAGGGGTGGGGATAGAGAGGGCTATACCGCTAAGACAGTTCTACTTAGTATAGACCCCCAATATGCCTTTCCAATACGGCTATTTAATGCTCTTCCCAATACGGCTGCTGCACCAGTAAATATTTAATAACTCTGGTTCTACTCAATATTTTTAGATGAAACCAAGCCTACAAATTGCGCAACATGTTTGCGCACACCTCTGAAAAAAAATTAATCGATTTCATTTAGCCAGTTTTGCTCCTATAAAGTCTGACTGAGGCGACAGACACACATACATACACGAAAAAAGTTAAGGCCGGATTCGGTTTTTGGAATGTATAAAATGAAGAAGTATCCAAAAAAAATTCAATTCTGACCAATGTACAGACAAAACTTTAATTTTATATATATAGATGTGAGCCTGGTATATATAACGATAATGTAGTAGGTATAATGGATTGGATTCTATTAATTACTGTTCATAAAGCTTTAATATAACATTTAATTATTTACATTATGATATATATAGGTGTAAATAAATGTATTTTTGTTCGCATGTAGAAGAGAAACAAATGTGCACAGAAAGTGAAACTTATATGGGGCCAACAATGGGCTAATTATGACCTACCATCCAAATTTCAATATAATCGGACGAATAGTTTTTAAGATATGTTGGTTCGCAAAAATTGAGCGACAGGCAGACACGGAACCAAAAATGTTCCCTGATGTCTGAAACGGATTTATGACCTAACATTTATGAAATCGGAGACATAAAAATGTTTTGTTCTTCAGAAAGATCACATAGCTTCCGTTACCGGTAAGCTCGGAAGCAAAATTGTAATTTCATGTAACTACATAATGTAATATAATAAATAATGTCGCTGCGTTATTCAAGTTATGTAAGAGTACCTCTCTTGTAGTATGTAATTTAATTACTTTAGAGGACTCTCTAAATTATATTAAATAAATAAATAAATATATATATATATATATATATATATATATATATATATATATATATATATATACTTATAAATTGTAATTTTTATTTGAGTATCAAATTAAACAAATGTATTGACTTAAATAAAAAAATTCCTTTTATATAAAATCCCTCTCGAACCCGCTTTGTAATTTAATTTATCAGAAGTTATTAAATTAAATTTACATTTTTGTAGTAGAATATATTTTTTTTTAATGTCATATTTTTTCATATTTTCATATTTTATTTATATTTATTGGTATGTATATACTTTTTTTTATGTAATCCCTTCCATTGTTAGTGAATTTTATAGTCCCTCTTAAACTCCCTAAAAAATCTATTTTCATTCCTGGAAACACGGAAAATAATTCCATTAATAAATAATACTTCAAGAATAATACTCTTATATTTTATACCTTTTTTTATTATTGACAAATATATACAAATTTATGTAGACTCACTTTTCCAATTTATTTATTTTATAAAATAAAACTTATACAAAATGTAAAATAAGATTTTCGTTGTCTTGCTTTAGCGTAATTACTACGTTTTATTAGCTTGCTTGTTTGTTTGTCCGGTACAAATCAGGCAATCGATTTCTAACTAACTTCCTGAATAGCTAGACATTTTAAACTTTTAGCATAGCTCAGAACACGATGACAATGCATTTTTTAATACTTTTAGCCATCTTTCAGCAGAATTTAATTGCTTTTCAGCAAATTTTGCTGTACGGAAAGTTAGTTCGGAAAAAATCCGCAAGTTATTTTATTTGTTTTGCCATGTTCCATATTTACGCAATCTTCATTTTGACGGTTCTCAAATTTGTGATAGATAAATATTGAATGACAGCAAAACAGGAAATATCGATTATATTATTTATATTATTTCAAATATATCGATGGCACGCTTTAGATTTGGTGTTGGGGAGATCCGTTGTACAAAGATTTGTCCTTTTATAAGTTTAAGATCAGCTCTCTATGGTTGCCTTTATGTGAAGTAAATAAATTCGGAACTATTTTTTTTCACTAACATTATATATTATATAACAATAACCATTATATTATCAACATTACATACGATTCAACAGAAAATTTAAAAACGTAGTATATAAGAAGTTCTTTTTATCTTGAAATTATTTTTGTTTTGTAGTCATTTTTTTTACATCGGTAAAAGTTGAAGATTTATTTCACGTCCCTTTTACCATAGCTCAGGCTAAGTTCTCTGTCCAATGAACTTATGCTGAGCATTGCTAATAGGAACATGAAATAATAATAATAATAAAAAAAATATATAAAAAACTCAACTAAATTGTCCACTGTTGTTACTGACTAACAGTGTCTGTCTGTTAGTCAGTAACAAGGTGCGTACTTTGTTGAATGTAAGAAATACTCTTAAGCTCGCTAAAATAAAATCGAAGCTAATTATACTTTTCTAGTTTAATTCCATCTTTTAGTTTTCTGTACAAAGTACAAAAAGAAACCTTATATAACGGCTGTGTCTGTCTGTCTGTCTGTCCATTGTGTTTTTCAATTCATAAACTACTACAGCTAGGAACATAAATTTCGGCACACAGGTGCATCTCAGCATTTGAGACAACTGGACACATTTTGTAGTTTTCACACTTAATATTTTCAAGATGGCGGCCAATATGCCGGGCGACTAAAAAACCGTCCATGACATGTTGTATATCAATTTAAAGGCCTTGAAGTGTAGAAAAAGAATATGCAATTATTAAAATTTTTACACTTAATAATTTTAACTTAATCGTACAGAAACCGGCGATTATCGCCTCACGTACTTACGTAAAGCGCGCCTTACTTGTTTAGTAGTTAAGACCATTATATAGTTCGAATAAAATTGATAATTATACTCATCGATTTTTAGTCACTACAGAATAATTATGATCGTAGTAATAGGGACATGATTTTTCAAACTAAGAAATACGGAACTAAATCTACACTAATAAATGCTTTAAGTAAAACCTAAAAACAATGATAATCCCAGTGATTTAATCCAAGTCTTTTCCAATCTTTTAATACTAATTGCATTTGCTTAAGCATAATTAAGTATGTCGACTTAAGCTTAAAGTACACTTAATTCTTCATTTCTTGCATCTAATTGGCACGCTTAACTCAAACAAACCAGATTTTCTCTCCACAGCTCGCGTAGCTTAACATAATCGCATTAGTAGATTATTCCTGTTATGATTATTATTACCATTACTGTATTTTTACAAGCTTATATTTAACTTGCAATGTTTGTTTGTATGTTCGGGTCAAATCTTGCCAGCAGTTATGCTCAACCGATTGAATTGAAATTTTGCAAACACGTTTAGTTTGGATGACAATGCCATGGTTAGCTAGGTGACGTCATTCTAAATCCTTAATGGCGGACATCCCAAAATGGCGGACTAGTTATTTTTTAAGCAAGTCCATGATATGGGTATTAAATGAAAAGGGTTTGATGAGAAGAATACGAATAAAAGCTTGTTTTTAAAAAGGGTTTTTACTATTAATTTATTTCCATTTTTAAGTTTTTGGTAGTTTTCATACTACGGAAAGTTTAAATTTAAATTTAAATCAAATTATAATATTATTAACTAAGGGAAACAGACAGAGAAAAATACACTCCATCACCGGGATTTGAACCAGGGGTCTCCTGTATTTCCAGTACAGATGCTCTTACCAACTAATCTACGCAGGAGAATGATTTTTCTCTACCGTAATCGATAACTAGTCCCGAATCCAAGCTTTCAATATTCATATACATTTAGAAATTCCCGTAGTTAATAATAATTATAATTTGATTTAAATTAAAATTTATACTTTCCGTAGTATGAAAACTACCAAAAACTTAAAAATTGAATTTCGAAATGATTGTACAAGGTACAGGTACTAATTGAGTACTTTATAATTATAAGCGTTAATTCTCGGTTTTGTTCTAATGTCATAAATATTGACTTTCAAAATGTGTATAAATTTGATTTATATTAATTTATTATAAACTAGACTTCTTATAACTTTATTTTAATTTTAGTAATCAGTCCAGTTAAATTTTTGTCAGTCAGTCCAGTTATGTTTTTTTTTTCGTAAAAATCAAAGAATAGGTAATTTTGATATTTTGGTATGTTGTATATATGACGGATGGCTAATGATTCATCTATTAAATTTTTCAACCTCAGGATGAATGAGAAATACTTTAAAAACCGTTAAATTTTCGAAGTTTTTTTTTCAGGTTTTTGTTAATATTGTCCCCTAAGGACCCATTTTACGTGACTATATTCTCATATTTTACGATTTTGGTAGTATTCATACTACGGAAAGATTATTTGCTTCCGAGCTTACCGAAGGTTACGGAAGATGTGTGATCGTTCTAAAGAACGAAAATATTTTATGTTTCTGATTTCAAAAATCTGTTTCAGGCATCAGGGAACATTTTTGGTTCCTTGTCAGTCTGTCTGTCACTCAATTTTTGTGAATCAACATATCCTTAAACCTATACGTCTGATTTTATTGAAATTTGGATGGTAGGTTATAATTGGCCCATTGTTGATACCATATAAGTTTCAACCTTCTGCGCCTATTTGTTTCTCTTCCACATGCGCACAAACATACATTTATTTACACCTATATCTCCAAAAGTACTCATCTGATTTTTATTAAATTTGTATGGTTTATCGAAAGTTGACCGCAGATAGAATCAGATTAATTTCAACCGTCTACACTCTTTTACCTTTGCTAAATTGAAACTTTAATTCATGTAAAAAATCAAAACAATTTTGACCTATTAAAAAAACGGGGGAAACAATTAATCAATTAGAAATACCGGCTTGTAAAAGCATAAAATCAATAAAGTACGTGATAGAATTATGACTGATACTTTTTGAAAATTACGGAACTACGGAAAGGAGACGTGCCGTGACTTGTGTGTTAATACTCCTTAACTAAATTTGGCAGAGGCGGGACCTACCCCCCCCCCCTCCCCCCCCACACCCACCCCTGAAAGAGAGGCTAAACCCCTTAGATTTCTTAGGGTTCAATGATACAAAATGGAGAGGCTACACTTTAATTATACTCGTCTCCTTGAAGTATCCTTTTTTTAAGAGACAAACCATTGAAACCAACCATACCTTAGGTATAACCATTGTACTCTTTAGGTTTAATTATCCTTAATGGAGAGGCTACCGAGTCCTAATACAGTCTTTTCAAACATAGTTTAAGTTATTAAGCCTTGGTTCTTTAATCATTTTTCCCTTTGACTTTGAGTAGTTGGACTTAATGAGCAGATTTAGAGATTAATCAAGATATTTAGTGAGTAGAAGATTCAGATTAGAACTAATTTTAGTTTCGTCAAAATAAATAGCTTATAAGCTTAGGCTTCCTAAGAGAGTGGTGCCCTAATATACCGGCCGTAATATAGGAGCCTTAAATGTGTCACGAATGTTGACAGCACCGAGTATAGATACTAAATAGAGGTACCATAATATAGGCCGGAGGGTGAGGGGAGTGGCACTAGCTTCCCCCTCCCCTAATAGCTAGACATTTGAAACTTTTAGCATAGCTCAGAACATGATGACAATGCATTATTTTAATACTTTTAGCCATCTTTCAGCAGAATTTAATTGGTTTTCAGTAAATATTGCTGTATGGAAAGAAAGTTCGGAAAAAATCCGCAAGTTATTTTATTTGTTTTGCTATATCCCATATTTACAATTTTCATTTATTTTGATGGGTTTCAAATTTGTGATTTTTGAACAACGATAAGAGATAAACATTGAATGACAGCAAAACAGGAAATATATCGATTATATTATTTATATTATTTCAAATATATCGATAGCACGTTTTAGATTTGGCGTTGGGGAGATCCATTGTACAAAGATTTGTCCTTTTATAGGTTTAAGATCAGCTCTCTAGATGGTTGTCATTTATGTGAAGTAAATAAATTCGGAACTATTTTTTTTCACTAACATTATATATTATATAACAATAACAATTATATTATCAACATTACATACGATTTAACAGAAAATTTAAAAACGTAGTATATAAAAAGTTCTTTTTATCTTGAAATTATTAAATTTAATATCTTCTTGTGCACTTTTCCGCATAATTCATATTTGCACTGTGTTTTAAAATGGGGACAATTATTCTGCTCAAAGTAACATTAGATTACCTTGACACACTTTTCATTTCAAAAAAGAATTTACAAGGTTGAGTGAATACGTTACAGATTAAATTCACCAGTTATATTAGGTACATTGTCTATGAAGAAATGGTGTAAATGAAACTTTATTTTCCTTTTTTTCTTATACACAAAAAAGTAAGGTCAAACGAATAGAATATGGTAAGAAAAAAGAATTCCCTAAAAAATAGTTTTTACAAGTGAAAAGATATCTTTATAAAAAAAAGTTATATCATTTAATTAACTTTTTTCATCTAGTTTTCGATATTTCATTCGAATAATGTTCGCTCCATTATCAGCATTTCACAGGTGAGATGATAAAAGAAAAAGAGGAAGAATTTTAGGTTGTTCTTTCTTCTTTTCTTTGCTTGATCTTTTTCTTCCTCACTTCCCTCCTTGTTTTGTCTCCTTTGTTTTTTAACCAGGAAGAAAACAAATAATGTTTTCGCTGTACCAATTATAAATCCGGAATAGCATATATCTAATCAGACTTAAAACATTCCTTTGCTTTACTTAACTTCAATGTTTCCTAAGTCATATACTTATCTACTAACTTACTTACTTACTAACTTGGTTACTTAGTTACTTACTTACTTACTTACTTAATTATTTTCTTACTTAATTACTTACTTACTTACTTAGTTACATACTTACTTACTTACTTACTTATTTACTTACTTACTTATTTACTTACTTACTTATTTACTTACTTACTTATTTACTTACTTACTTATTTACTTACTTACTTATTTACTTACTTACTTATTTACTTACTTACTTACTTACCTTCTAACTAGTGGAAACGACCAATTCAAAAAAATGTACTAGTGTGCAATGCAGTTGTTTACAATATTGAGCTAAGCGTGCATTTTAATCTTAAACAATAAATATTATTATCAACGACTTGAATTGTAAGTGGACTTTACATAGCTAATAACAGGGCGGGAAGTGTAACTTCCCTCCCATGGGAGTAAAAAAACAATCATACCAAATTCAAAAGGGGTTTTTTTTTTTTTTTTTAGGTATTTTTTAAGTATTATGTTTAGTATTATCATAGTTAAGTATTATGTTGGTAGTAAAGTTTTTCCGCTGTATATAGCTAATTTTTCAGGAAGGTTACTTTAGGTTATCATACAAAGTATTTAAATTAAAAACAAACTATTGAAAGTGTTTGTTGTAAAACGTGTATATTTAGTATACAAATTGTTATTTTAATAAATTAAGTAACTAAATATCAGTTTAAGGTGTTTAAATTACGTGAATTTGTAGGTAAAACTTTTATACCTACAAACTTAATAGCTATTAGCCATGGTGCACTAGTCGTAGATAAAATTTAATACGTAACATGGATCGAAGTATTTCTGCTCTCGGGATTATCTCCCTCGGCTATGCCTCGGGAGCTAATACTACAGTTATCTCCCTCGGCCATAAGGCCTCGAGAGCTAATGAAGTTTTCTCCTTCGGCGGCGCCTCAAGAGAAAACTTAACCTCGAGCAGGAGAACATACTTCTCTCCCTTGTTGCGTAAATGACTATTATTTATAAACAGCTGAAATCGGATCAAAAATAGTAGTATTTCTAATTTTTAATTAAAAAGGATTTTATCTCCAGCAGTGAGAAAAAGTTATGATTTTGAATTAGTTTAGAGGGACTAAATTAAGTCTATTCATCCCTGAACTTAAAAAGTAGGGAGAAAAAGTAAAAGTAGGGCGAAAAAGTAAAGATTGCAACTTAATTATTTTATAAATAGTAGAAAATGAATGGCTAATGTAATGAAGTTGTTGAAATCAGGTTGGCGACACTGCTTTTTCGACCATGTTTATAACCTGCATCTAAATAACCTTCAATTTAAGTTTAATTCCAATTCTTATTTGTTTTTAATATTGAATCTCTTATATAATTTATTAAAAGTGCTAATAATTATTGTTATTTATTGAAATAATAAATAAAAACTGTGCAATGGACGAAAAATGTTTATTTTCTCCCTACCGGAGATAAAATATTGTATGTACCTCGTGAGTAAAGTGCCATTATTCCCCTCGCGCTAATTAAAGTTATTCCCTCGGCTGCGCCTCGGGAATTAAAGAGTCTTATAATATAAATGAAAGTATCAATAAGCAAAATTTAAAGATAGCAGATGGTAGAAATTAATCTGGGACTATCTGCTTATTATAATTTCGATATACCATCCAAATTTCATAATCACCAGATGAGTACTTTTGAAGATATAGGTTAAAATAAATGCATGTTTGTGTGCATGTGGAAGAGAAACAAATGGATGCAGAAGATTGAAACTAATATGGACTAACAATAGTCTAAATATGACCCACCATGAAAATGAAACTTTTTATCAAAATCGGACGAGTTTAGTTTTTAAGATATTTTAGTCCGCAAAAATTATTGTCACTTAATTTTTGTGACCAACTGACAGACACTGAACCAAAAATGTTCCCTAATGTCTGAAACGAAATTTTTCGTCTTGGAATTTTAGAAATCGGGAGACAACAAATGTTCGTTCTTCAAAACCACCACATAGCTTCATCGACCACATAGATTTTTTTCCCGACCTAAAATTCCAATTTTAAATTCGAAGTTCACGTTTACGCGAGCGTTGCTCGTGAACGCTTTGACGAATAACGTTGTCCATTGAACTCATCCTGGGCATTGGTAAAATGAACATGGCTAAATTTCATCAAAATCGGTCGACATTTACTCAAGTTATAGTCACACGTTTCATAATTCACGGACACACTAACCGACAGACAGACAGACAGACACGAGACCAAATATGTTCCCTGATGTCTGAAACGGATTTCTGTCTTGGAATTACTAAAATCGGAGACAAAAGTTTTTCGTTCTCAAAAATGAACACAATGCTTCCGTTACCTTCAGTAAGCTCGGAAGCAAAATGTAATGACCACCTGGTAAACGCTTAATTAGTGGGACACATGGATTCCTCTCATCCTATTTCGTATACTATAATGATTACTACTATCGTCAAATTTATTTATCCCCCCCCCCGTTTTTTAAATCAATCAATTTTTTAAGCAAATCAATTTTTATTAAATTTAAAGAGTGCAGGTGGCTGAAATTAATCTTGAACTATCTGCGGGCTACTTTCGACAAACCAGCAAAATTTTATAAAAGAACAGATGAGTAATTTTAAAGATATGGGTATAATTAATCGTATGTTTGTGCGGATGTGAAAGAGAATCAAATGGGCTTTAAAGGTTGAAACTTATATGGGACTAACAATGGGCTTATTATGACCTACCATCCAAATTTAAAATTGGACTAATAGTTTTTAAGATATGGTGGCTAGCAAAAATTGACTGACAGAAAGCCACAACATTTTCTTTGATGTCGGATTTCTGTCTTGGAATTTTTTAAATCGAAGACAATATATTTTCTTTTAGAACGATCACATAGCTAAACTTTATCATATATTAAAACGGTTCAACTATGTTTAAAATACCTAATTTTCATTTAATAGGAGTTTTAAAGTACATTTTAATTTTAATATCCATGTACTTCCTTCTTTTACAAATTTGAATGCAGTTTAAAATTAATTAAGATACAAAAGATAGGAACTTAATTATGGTTTAATCTGGTGAAAATGATATTGTATACATGTTGAAGTGAGAATATAGCTTTTTCTAGCTTACAAAGGAAGATATTTCAACATGGAATGACTCTGTAGGATGATAAAACATGACATTATGATTTCAATCCTTTGTTGTTACTTTCGCTTCTATGTTGTTGAATTTTACTTACTCATATAAAGACAAAGTATTGTGATAGCACAAAAATTCGATTTGGAGATTTTGATGTTCAAAAAAGTGGTTTTTAAAAAATGTCTGTCTGTCGTCTGTGCAGACGCGTGGAACCTATTCTACTGGGCCGATTTTGACGGAATTTAGCACACATGTTCAGAAAAATTATACCCTCAGGCGAAATCAAGATATGAATTTTAGCTCCGAATTTGGGGGCGCTACCAACCAAAAACTCTAAAATTATTTCTTCAACACGATTCCCATGATTGTGATATAAGTTGTTTTCCTGGGAAAAAATTTAGTTCCTGAGATAATAGGTTTAAACACGGACTGAGAGAGGCATGGTTCGATTCCCTGCAGAGGAGAAGTTATTTTTATGATACATTTTTACATAATGTTCAATAATATGAACTTGTGTAAATGAGAAAGTTTGTCTGAGTTGTCTCGGACCGATTTCTTTTGAGGGTTTCAATTTCTTTTACATTATTTTTTCTTTAAGAGTTAACATTTTTAAAGAGGTGAACTATAACTCAACAGTAACTTGGAAATCCTAATGTTTTTAAAATATCTTTAGGACTATAGGACTATTTCAGTACTTAATAATATGGTTTCTACGTTATTTATTCATCGTTTCATCTATCATAATTTTTTATTGTATATTTTCAACGAATTTCATTTATGGTTGACGTTTTAACAGGTTTAAAGTTTTTATAGTATTTATTTTTTATTTTTAATAAATAATTGAGGTAAACTTTAAGTAAGGAACAACTTAAATTTTAATGGAAGCCGGAACAATTGAAGTAAAACTTTGTCTGGAGCACAAGCGAAATGTTATATATTAAGCTAACGTGAATTACTAGAGGAATAGAACAGGCCATTAACATCCTCTACTGTTGCAAAGTTGAGCATATATGTATATATATATATGTTTGTGTATATGGGTGACGTGTGTAGCTAATGGAATCTTAGATACTTGAAATGATTAATGGCTGCCATTTACTAAAAGATATCCTTCCCAACACGTCTTCTCTTCTATTAGTATCATAAACTTCGAATCGACGAAAGTCACTGCAAAATTTAATATTTTACAAATATATATATATATATATATATATATATATATATGAGTGAACGGAAGTACGAAAGGCCAAGTTCCAATAAGCAATTACTACGTTCACATATCATTTTGAAAACGATATTGAAAACGAGGCGCCAATTCAAAACGCTGAGTGAGTGGAGAACAACGAATCATATCGGTTCCAATCCGCTCCACCAAAAATACGTGATCAAAACGGGGGATCGTATGCTTAACGGCCATATATGAACAGGTCGAGGAGGAGATCAAGATATCAGGTTATTTTATTCTTGTATTGCTCTCCACTTGAAAACATTCCTAACAGCCGGTAAAGTTCCATTTTACAGCCCTGGGACCTGTAAAAATGCATGCTTTATCTTTACAGGGCCGCTAGTAGTTCGAGAAGCGGCCGCTTCCTGGCCAGGCAGCGGCGTGCAGGAAGCGCTAGTAGTTCTCAGCGTCAGCTGTTCATTTAGTAACAATCAATACTTTTATAACTGCCGTTTGTTTTGGTACTGATGTAACCTTAATATGCATTTATTGTTTTGAAGATTACGGCAAAATAGTTTGCATGTTTAGTAATTAGTTTACATGTGGTGGGTGATAAAATAGTGTACGCACCACGAGCAGTAAGCGACATGACAGGCCTCGGGTGTTAAACGCACTCGTGCTTTCAAACTTCACCCTCGGCCTGTAATAACGCCCTAACTGCTCTAGGTACGTAAAAAGCTATTACACTTTTTTAGTTGTTTGTTTTCGTGAGCTTCCGTTTCTTTTTTTTTTAAACTACAAAAAACGTTTTGAAACAAAAGTTAAACCTATATAAAACCTTTAAAAAGTTTTCATAACTTGTAAATAAGAAATGTACTCGTATATTAGGTAACATTAAATACACAGGGTGGCGCAGCGCGGGTGACGACATTTTAAATGGTTACCATATGCTTATTACTAAAGCTAAGAGATTGAAATAAAGCGAATTTTCTAGCAAAAATGTAAAAGTTTATTGGACATCAGTCGAATTTTCAAGCGTGGAAGATAATGTCCGATAAATGACGTCCTTAAAGCTTGCAGATTTCCACATTCTTAGAGGCGCTCGGCAAAGTTGCGTATGATGTTTTCTGACATCTTGAAAGGAATCTGAGCTGATTGGTCTTAAGGAATCTGGTGCGCTATCACGGCAGATAGCGTCCTTTAACTCGGCAAGGGTACGTTGTTTGTCGACATAAACTTTGGCCCTTAGATATCTCCATAAGATAAATTCAGACAGGCTGAGGTTGGACGAGCGTGGCAGCCATGGAACGACACCATTCCGGCAAATGCCAGGACCGTGAAAAAAAAATTTGACGGACGCGATCCATGGTGCAGTGGCTCCATGGATCTTGATGGAACCATATGTGCTCAGTATCCTTCTCGATATGCTTCGAATAGGAGATGAAAAAATCGGATTCCCTGACTAGATGAAAGAGAATTTGATCCGCAACTTCGCTGAGCGCCTCTAAGAATGTGTAAATCGACAAGGACGTCATTTATCGGACATTATCTTCCACACTTGAATATTTGACTGATGTCCAATAAATGTCCACATTCCTGCTAAAAGATTTGCTCTTAGCTCTAGTATTAAGCACATGGTAACCAAAATTTGGTCATCTGCGCTGCGCCACCCTGTATATAACATTAATGCATATTAGGTGACATTAAAGAAGGTTTTGCATGTCTGATAGTCCATTGAATGTAAGTTAGTTTATGATTATTGTAATTAAATTTATATGGAATAATTAAGAAGGCAACTCTAACCCGTCAGGGTTCCACGGCTATGTGCCGATTTGTAAAAAAAAAAAAAAAAAAAAAAAAAAAAAAAAAAAAAAAAAAAAAAAAAAAAAACAATGTATGCTTGTATATATATCTTTTTTACAATAAATGGATATTATTATTATTATTATTATTATTATTTACATGCGACGTCAACGTTGAGATATTGAAAACAAATATTTCTATCATCTGTATTTTTTGTTGTGTGAACGTCTATTGTATCGTTTTAAAAACGAATCGGATCCAAAACGCTTTCATAACTATTGTAAACGTAGTAAATGTATCTTCTAGTTGAACCAATTCACCCGTTTTTTCCTCTTCCTCATATCTTTGTTTCCTTTAAACATGTGATTTTGGAATTTCGAACACAGATTATGCGTAAGTAGCTTAGGACACTGTAAAAAATTAAGCCCTTAATATTCAGCCTTTTTATAAGGGGAAGAGTTTCAAAGTTTTCATTTTTGTTACTGACTAACTCATTATCAAAATTATAACTTACTTCCAGAATAGCATAATTTATGCTATTCTGCATAAACATGAAATTTGCACACTCGTAGCTATAGCCATTGTAACTGAGGGAAAACTTCCAAATAGTTAAAAAAAGACATTTTCCCCGAAAAATGGCGGACTTAAAATTAAAGTCTTTGTGGATTAATTTGGAAGTCGTATCGAAAAACTGATTGCACGAACAGCTACTAATTTTGAATGATCCAACAGTTTCATTTTACTTTTTTTCGTACCTTCATCTGTTGTAACATAACTATGACTAAATGTTAATTAAAAGTAACACAACAATATGGTCACCACAATTTAATATCACATAAAATTGTGGTGACCATATTGTTTTGATACTTATTATTAACCTCACTAGTCATAATTTTGAAGTGGAGTAACACAAGAACTCAGTCAAAACTACTAGTCTTTGTTGTACCATACAGTTAGAGCTACATTTGATTAATATATTTTTTAATAATTGACTTTAATCTCTCATAGCGTCTGCAATCTTTGACCGATTTTATTTCTAGATGGATAGCTCAAAAATCACACACTACTAAATGCTCTTTAAAACGAGTATTTTATAAAGACGCCCTATTTGCTGAGAACATGAGAGTAAACTTTTTCCTGAGTGACCATTTTTTAAAAAGCTTGATATTGTATTACATATAATTTAAAAGGTTTTAATTTTAACTTTAAGGTTGTGTCATTTGCTTATTATTAATTATTTAAGAACATGTACATTTGTACCGTTTTGACCATAATCATACATGAAAAAGACTCTATACTCTATACCTGTGTTACTCTTTGTCGGTATAATGTATACGATATATGGTGAGTGTGTATGTATACAGTATGGACATGGACATGTATATATATATATATATATATATATATATATATATATATATATATATATATATATATATATATATATATATATATATATATATATATATATATACAGCATTGATATCTATGTATACAGCATGGGTATGTATGTCTACAGTATGGATATGTACATATACAGTGCCTCGTAAAAAAATAAAAAAAATCGACCTCATGATGCTGAAGCCAGCAAAAAGCAATGATATCCCCAACAAAAATCTAAACGTGAAAAAGGGCTAAGTTCCAGTCCCCCACCTAAGAAAGTCAGCTTATTCAAGTAGTGATATCTACACTGTGACCAAGTCTGCTCATTCTTTAGTCCATAACCTTATCAGCAACTGCAAAAACGTAAAGTGCAGACAAAGTTTTCTTGGTGCCCAAAACCTCTAACCTCCTCCAACCACCTCTAACCACCTCCAGCCACCTCTAACCACCTCCAACCACCTCTAACCACCTCCAACCACCTCTAACCACCTCCAACCACCTCTAATCACCTCCAATCACCTCTAACCTAGATCGTTAAATTTGACAGAAATGTGTTATCAAAATCCAAAATTGAAACCATATAGCTCATTCGACAAAAGATAAATTAGTTTAGTTTTCTAGGTACCTAAAATATCGTTAATTTTGCAGAAATGTGTTACCGAAATCCAAAAATGAAACTACATAACTCATTAAACAAAGATAAATTACTTTGACATTGTCGTACTGGAGCTATCCCGACTCCTCCCCGAGGATTGCCCGATTGATCCTCACTGATAATCTCTTGAAAATCACACACCCCAATTCCTCCCTGAGTGAAAAAAAGGTCACAGTCCGATTCCTCCCCAATACCTGGATTAACAAAAGTCCAATAAATACATTTTATGTTTATGTATTTGTTTATATTTAGATAATTTTTCCATATATTTAAGAAAGCCATATATTTAAAAAGAAGGTCCATTCTTCCAGCTTTACCTTCGAGTTTAGAGCAAGTTCATGAATGTTTAAAGAAATTGTCTATTACAAGTACTAAAGGGAATTATTTGATCTGTGACAATAATTATGAAACTAATACTATAATTTTTTCTTCAAAGAAATGTTTAATTGCCCTTTCGGAACATTAATCAGTTTAGCTAGATGGAACTTTTAAAAGTTGCACAACTTTTTTTTATCAACTTTTGACTTTACATGGTTTAATAATGGACGTTATATTCCATTAGTTTTCTGTTTGCTTCCTAACAAACAGCAAAATACATATGAAGACTTATTCAAGTCCCTTCCTGAACATTGCTCTAGTCTAGAATAGGAGCAATACTTTGATGAAGGCCAAAATTCAATGAATTTCAATTGAATATATTTTGCAATATATTCAAACTATAAGTCGAAGGAATTTACCAGTTTTTATTTTATAATTACTAGAATTGAATATTTTATTAAGTTGATTTCCCTATTTTGTAAGTTCAAGACAAAACATTTTTTTTACATTTTGTTTAAAAAAAGGGTTATGTATGTTATGTATTTTTTTATACCTGCAAATAATTTGGGGATCAATTGGGATGTTTAAAATTCAGCTGTCATTTAAAACGGGGGGAGAAATCGGGCTCCCAAAATGGGTAATTTTTACCTGCGGGGAGGAATCGGGCATCCCCCGCCGTACTATATCTTTTAACATCTTTATCGAGCTTAAGCTTTATTTCATTTTACTTTTTTCATCCTTAGATTTCTAATATACAGTCTTCCATATTATGTTTAGTTTGGTTTTTTTTTTTTTTTTTCTTTTGAGCTTTGAAGGTTAATAGAAATAAAATACCTTAGTGAATGAGACCGTATAAAGGGGTTGGTGGAATCCATTATCCGGTGGTGTTCTATTAATCTTTGGCTCTAAGGGCTGGTATCTCATCACCTTGCCCTGCCGCCTAGCTGACCAACTGTAAACTGATACGTTCTTTGACACCCAGACATTATTATCCTGTTCTTCTTTTGTTCATGAGAGATTTTTTTTCTCTTCTCTCGTTTCAGTTTTATCATGTTTCCAACAACATGGAGAACTTTATTTTTTATCTTGATATCTATTATTCTAGATAAATTATAAGGAGTTAGGATAAAGCTGGAAGAATATGATGTTATATGAAAGCCTTCATACCATAGATCAACTACCACGTGGATTCGCCAAGCACTACAGAATAGATTATGTTGCATAGATGAGTTACATAGATTATGTAATATTTGACGATTCAACAGATAAAGTATTGTGTAATAATGACTTCTGTAAATTGTGCTTTTATCAAACCTTAAGTTATCTTTATGCCATTTGCTTATCACTTGTTTTAAAGCATGATTAACAATTATAGATGTGGCTGATAATTGGTTCAGACGTTATTTTATTTATCAATAACACATTTAGGTATTTATATATTAGGTTTGTTCCAACCAATCAGTGTACTGTCCGCGGGATCGTCTTCCCCTTCCTTCCTTGTGCACTTGCGCAGTGCTCCATTCAGGTTATAAAAAAAGCCGAATGTGTAGGTTTGTTCAAACCAAGGATGTTTTATATAAAGGGAATGGAAAGTTAAGAAGGGGTTTAGGGCAAAAAAGTGACTCCATGGAGGTAAGAGAAATTGAAAAGAACAATCATACTGCGCATGCTCCACGACCTTTGAACTGGGACAAATTACCTTCTTTAACAGGTTATGAACTGAAATAATAAACAAATTCTTGGTAACCTATAACCAAGAGGAAGGTAACTTGTCCCATTGGAGCTCCTATTTTACTTATCTTCATGGGGTCACTTTTTTTCCACAACCCTCCATCCCCTTTATTTATCATCCTTGGTTCAAACCAGCGATCATAGAATCCTTAAACGGAAAGATTTCCAACTCCCCTCTTTATCTACCTGTGTTAGACTACTAGAGCTCCACGGGAATTCCGGTTAATATTGTAACTAAATCTTTTACACCATTCAAAAGATATAGAACTTCTTAATTCAAAGAAATAAATTAATAAATTAAATTGTCAATTTACTAGATTCGAACCCGGGAACTTCCTCATTCCGAGCTATCGCGCATCTCATTCGGCCACCGAGGCTGTTTATTTTGTTGTATTGTTTATTTACTAAATAGTACAAATGTCAAAAGATCATAAGTAGTTTACAATTTTAACCGCCATATTCTCGTGGAGCGCTAGTGCTCTTACACCTCTAGAATACTGGAGTTGGATACCCCTGGTTCAAACCAAGCAGTGACCGCCACGGCCATGCGCAATGGATATAAGCCGATCTAACCCGATTTGTGACAGAGTTTCGTACGTCCTTCAAATTATTCCCACTCTGGTATCTTTTGTGTACCTTTTACTGTACGGTCCAAACAATCCTCTCTCAATACCAAGTGCTACCTTGTATGACATGTGCAGTTATGTAAGCCGTCACACATATCAACAAGAAGGTTCCCTATCTGATAGGTTTCCTTGAATGTTTTAATACAGTGCGAATTAGAGTCACAACCCCGTCATATGTTTATCTTCATCCCCACCCCCTCTTTTCTTCTTCCTACTTCTGTTTCATCCCTCTTTTATTCCCGTTTCTTCTCGATCCTCTTTGAATTCAGACTCTTTAGTACCTACATTAGCCACTAGGTTGCGCTAGCTGGGGAAACTAGTTGTAGGATCCTAGATGTCACCGTCACCTCTGGTTCTTTCCGCCATCGCTTGGGCGCTTTTCGCAGCTGCCACTTTGTTCTTTTGTTTGCAGAAATAATTTTTACGTTTATCTGTGTTAATTTATAATCTATTTTCTTTTACTGTCTCTTTTTTTTTACTTTCTCACCTAAAAAGAAAGTATTGAGATAACGTGAAAATTCGATTTATTCCCGAACTTATTACTTGTAATGTACTTACTTACTTCTATAAAAATTGGTGGATTCCCTGAGGTCCCCTGAGTCTAAGGCTAGGCGCACACTTTGCCCCCCAGTGTGCGCCTAGCCTAAAAAAGTGGTTTTTAAAAATTTCCCCCGTGCAGACGCATATAGTGCCTAAAATTTTGATAAAATTTGGTATACATGTTCAGAAACATCATATCCCGTGGCGAAATCAATAAATATATTTTAGCTACAAATTTGGAGGAAAACCTACCAAAAACTCGAAAAAAAACTTTTAAAAAATTCTCAAAAACGTTTTCGACGATTTTGATTAAACAAATTGTAAATTATAGTCCATTTAAATACGAATCCAATGATATAAGCCATTTCCGGGGAAAAATCTAGTTCCTAAGAAAATTGCTTTAAACGCGGATGGAGAGAGTGGGTTCAATTCCCCGCCGAGGAGAAGTTATTTTTACGGTAAATTATGATCAAATGTTCAATATTAATTAAATGTACCTACGAAAACTAATAAATGAAAAACACTGGGCTAAGTAATTATAAACTCGCATATGCGAAAGTTTGTCTGAGTTGTCGCGGACTTATTTTTCTTATTAATTATATGTGTTTAGTCTACTTCATACTTTTGTATAAGTTGCTTTTTAGCTCCATTTTTTGTTTAGTTTTCTGTCACTTTCGGGTTTTCATGTTTGTTCTGTCGTTTTACTCTCTATGTACTATGGCCTAATGTCGCACTTATTTTATTAAATTCACGATCACTGTCTATTTCGGTTGTCCTGATGATGAAAACTTAAAGTCGTTTAAACGTTGGCTATATGGAATTATAAAGTCTTAATTCTTCGTCTTAATAACTTCTTTGATAACTATCTTAATATCCCCCCTATTTGTTTATAAACCCTTTATAAAAGTAGTTTATATTCTGTTTGCATAATTATGTAATAATAATACCGCACGGATAATTCAAGGTTTATGCCTTCCAAAGAGCTTGTACAACTATATACAGATTTGTTTACATATGTTACATATTGCTGCTATATATACATGCAGTATGTATCTGTTTTAGCCTCATAGTGTTAGTCTATGCAGCACAATGCGAGTTAAATGTTTATGCTACATTTTATAAACAGAAAATTGAGAGTAAGAATTTAAATTGCCTTTTTAGTAGAATAAACAGAAAACAGAAGGGAAAAATAGGAGGTTTTTTTTAGCGTGTTTGTCCCCCGTAGGTTTTCTTTGTCCTAAAAGTGTAACAGCTGAGGATGTTTCCATGTTTCGTAGGTTCTCCTGTTCATTTGCAATTCAATCAGTTTTATAAACAAAGTTTTTATTGTGTAGATTTCCACTAAGTAAAGTTATACGAACGACTCAAAACAATTTTTGAATTTTAAATTAATTAAAAAAAATGTTTTTAATTATTTTAAAATTTTATGTTAGACATATACAATTTGTTTAAATTAACTTATGTTATTATAATTATTTTAAATGATAATTGCTTAGAATGGATAATTAATAATTCTTCTTATATTTAATTTTTTCTAGCGTTCAACCCGCGATACCAATTTAGCACAATTTTGTTTTACATATTTTAGTAAAAAGAAAATAATAATGTAGGAAATGTGAATTTTTATGACCGAAGAACCCCTTTTGGTAGCTTGATGTTAAGTACTTGACGGGATTTTTTATATTTGACCAAGAACGTTGGATCACAAAACTACTCATATCCCATAATAATATTTTGCATTCATATTTTACGATTTTGGTAGTATTCATACTACGGAAAGATTAAATTTTAATTTAAATCAAATTATAATCATTATTAACTGCGGGAAACAGACAGAGAAAAATACACTCCAGCGCCGGGATTTGAACCACGGGCCTCTATATTTCCAGTATAGCGCTCAACCAACTAAGCTACGCAGGAGAATGCTGACGTTAATGATACCTTGTCCCGAATTTAAGCTTTCAATTTTCCACAAATCTTAGAAGCCAACATTAATGACATAGAACTAGACCGAGAAATAACGCTTATAATTATAAAGTTCCCAATTAGTACCTGTACCTAGTACATCAATTTATTGATGTACCTAGTACAATCAATATAGAGGCCCGTGGTTCAAATCCCGGCGCTGGAGTGTATTTTTCTCTGTCTGTAGCCCGCAGTTAATAATGATTATAATTTGATTTAATAGTTATTTATGCACCTAGGGAGTAAAGTAAGCCATTATTCCCTGAGCGAAAAAGTTGGTTCTTGAGGCGAAGCCAAAGGAACCATGGTCCCTAAATCCCGAGGCGAAGCCAAAGGAACCATGGTCCCTAAATCCCGAGGCGAAGCCGAGGGAATAACTCTAATTAGCTCCCGAGGTGCAGCCGAGGGAGATAATTATCGCGAGGGGAATAATGGCACTTTACTCACGAGGTACATACAATATTTTATCTCCAGTAGAAAAAAGATTCACATTTTCGTCCATTGCACAGTTTTTATTTAATATTTTAATAAATAACAATAATTATTAGCACTTTTAATAGCAGATATAAGAGATTCAATATTAAAAACAAATAAGAATTGGAATTAAACTCAAATAGAAGGTTATTTAGATGCAGGTTATAATGTTGTAAACAAAGATAAACATGGTCAAAAAAGCGCAGTGCCGCCAACCTGTTTTCGACAACTTCATTACATTAGCCATACATTTTCTACTATTTATAAAATAATTGAGTTGCAATCTTTACTTTTTTGCCCTACTTTACTTTTTCGCCCTACTTTTACTTTTTCTCCCTACTTTTTGAGTTAGGGATGAAAAGACCTGTTTTAGTCCCTCTAAACAAATTCAAAATCATAACTTTTTTTCCCTACTGTAGATAAAACAATATTTTGCGTAAACTTCAACGATCTACGTATCAATTATTATTACATAATTATATATGAATCCCGTTAGAGAAAAATCGCTAAGAGAAGCATTACGGTGATTGAGCAATGTCGTAGCAGAAATTTGGTTGTTTTATTTCGTTTGTTACTGCTCCCAGATTTTATGATTAACACATCTGTGACTTTATTGGAACACTTCAATTCTTTTTATCTGTTTTACACGTATATTTTTATTTTTGCTTCCGAGTTTACTGTTGGTCTGTCCTTCAAGTTTTGCGAACCAACATATCTTGCAAACTACATGTCCGATATTAATGAAATTTGTAAGGTATTAGTACTTATCTAATTCGAACAGGGGTTCCCAAAGTTTTTTTTACCAAGCCCCCCACAGTCAAGAATAAATCTTCCCACGCCCCTCCCCCTCCCTTACACAATTTCATGAGTTAAGAATTTTATGAGAAAAAATAAAATATGCCATTATTACATTGAATAACCATTCATTTATTTGTATTACTATTTTTTTTATAACATTACAAGTTAATCTTATTACAGATGATCTTATGGGATCTTATGAGATGGATGAGCTTGTATTTTTTTTTTACAAGATTCCCTATTCTTGGATGAGTATTAGAAAGTGCACAACGAAAATCAAGCACAGCAACATCAAGTTTGCTAGGATACTTTGTTTTTATTGCAACAAGTGCTGAAAAATCTTTTGTGGCACAAATAAGTGCTTGAAAAAGGTAAATATAATCGAAGTGCTTGCTGTGATATACTGGGGTACACTTTGTAATACTTAACCCAAAACGATGATTTGTCCATTTTATCAAAATCGGCAGCAGAACCATTTCTTATTTCTAAAGCTTGTTCTTGAAGTGTTTCGGGCAGGGAATCTATGCTGACATTGAAAGGATCCATTGTTATTTTGTAATGTTGTCATCACATGTGTTAGGAAAGTATCTGTTGAATTCGTCAGTGAGGTTCTCCAACTGGTTTGATATTTGGATTTTTATATAATCGCATTAGACGTTTGGACGGTAACGCTATCTCGATCTCGAGGTCCCACTCCCCCCTTGACTTGTCTTCACGCCTCCCTTGGGGGGCGCTCCCCCCACTTTGGGAACCAATGAATTAGAAAAAAACTTTTATATTTTATCGAAAGTAACCCACAGATAGCCCTAGATTAATTTGAACCGGCTGCGCTCTTTAACTTTTACTAAATTGATACTTTTATTTATGTAAAAAATCAAAACAATTTTGACAGATTAAAAAAACGGGGGAAACAATTAAACAAATTAGACAGTAATGGCTTGTATATACATAAAATGAATAAAGTACGAGATAGGATGCGAGGAAGCTATGTGCCACAACAATTGGCAGTCTATTTTTACACTTATTATATTTTACCATAATAAAATAAAAGTTTAGATTGTCGAATTAAATGTTCAAAGTTAATTGAAATTAAAGATTAAAGCTGGCAAGGCTATTAAAATTAACTTTTATAGCATAATTATTAAAGCATTATTTTCAAAAATATAATTCGAAGGTAATTTTGCTATCTTAATTTAATTTTATATTTTCATCTTATAAATTAGAAGTCCTTAATTACAAACTTCAAAATATCTTGTATTTAATTTATTTTCTTATAAAATAAGGGAATATTCTGTATTGTTTTAAAAAATTTAAATTCAAATCCTACCATCAGTGGATGAAGATTGAAAATTTAGGTGGGTGAAAACACCAGAAAAAGAAAAGAGGTAATAGAAGGGGGTAAGGTAAGGGGTAAGTTATCACGAACGATGCCTTGAAAGATAATTTTAATGGAAAGAAAACATAGTTAATTTAACCGCACAATACCTTCTAAAGAGTGAAGATTTCCTTGATAAAATTAATTTCAATTAACCCACTTAGAACTTTAGGAACATAATGGGTATTGACTTCTACTCCAAGTCCCTTTTCTTAGATGAAAAGACACAAACTAAGTTCTTTTGTTTTACTCTAAAAAAAAGAAGTTGTTTTTTGTTCTAATTTCGTTGTTTGGTTCTTCAAAAGGAAATAATCCTTTTACACTTTTTTTTCTAATTATCAGCACTTTTAATTCTAGTTTATATCTCTATAAGCTTTAGAAATATAAGTGTATCAATTTAACAATATTTAATTTACACAGTACACTTTATGTGACTCCATCCCCCACCCCCCCGAAAGGCCTATGCCTCAAATTCCCCCCTGTCACTTGGATTATTTAAAAAATCCCCCTAATCTCTAAAAAAAATCCCTAAATTTGATGCCCCCCCCCCCAAATTCTGATCCTACAACCCCCCTGTGGGTCCCCCTGACTTCATCTGTAGTCTACATTCGACAAACCAAATAATTTATTTATAAAATTGTTCTGCGTGAAATCTCGCCCAAAAAGAGTGTCGTTGGTATTATGAACATGAAGTTTATTAATCGCTAGAGGAACTGCCGATAAAACAAGAATGTTCATTAAACGTAATAGTACATTACGCGTCGAGTGCGGAAAGTAGCATTTTGCATGCGATGGTTAACCACCCTCGTTGTCGCTCGGGTGGTAAAACCACACGAGCAATGCAAAATGCCGTTTTCGCACGAGTTGCGTACCGTACTTTATCTACGATTGTTAGATTTAAATAATAAATACAGAAAATAATAAACTTGCTGTATGTAAGTTCGTATCTCTCTCTTGATAAAGATGGCATTAATTCATTAGTTGTATTTTTTGCCGAATTAATTATTTCTGGAGGAGTATTATTCTCCAGATTTTCGTCGAAGTCACTTGATTCCCTCATTGTTTTTCACTAAAAACTCGATATAAACAGTTACTTTAATAAAAGAACACCAAATTAGTTTTGTTAAATATAACCAAACTCGCTAATCGTACATAAAGCTGAAGAATTCCTCTTCTTTACCGCACTAGTGTGGTAAAGAAGAGGATTTATTCAGATCTATGAGACGCACATGCGCAATGAATACAAGTACGTAAATAATCACTTTCTACGCATCTAAACAAAGATATAATGTTTATATTTCGTATCAATCGTAGATGAAATATATTCTTATTATTTCTATGGCCCAGCAGACACCGCGCATTTTGCATATTTTTAGTAACATTGGGACTTTTTTTGACAAAATTGCGTGAAAAATTAAACAAGTGTAAAATATTCTTGTAATATAATCTTTATTTCCTTTCATTTGCTACGCCACTCAAAATTTAAAATACGTGTGGTGTTGCGGGTACCCGTTATGAACGAAGTTCTTTAATAAAGTCCTTTCAATAAATATAAATTATAAAATCACACTGGTAAGAATACGCTGCTAACTTCTTATACATGGCGGAGTTTGAAAAGAGACAAAATTATAAGTAACTATTTGTACTTAGCGGTGTTAAGGCACAATTAACAGAAAAACTTTTTTTATCATCGAAGCGAGCGTCTTGCAATAAATATGTATTGAATATTGAGAAAATAGTTAATCATATTGAGTTGATAGTTAAAGACGATGATTTTAGTATAGCGTAGTGAGGAAACAGGACTGTTCTTAGAACCCTCTAGCCCCGGCATACTCTATTTAAAATATTATAAAATATATCACTTCAATACAAAAAAAGTCTGCTTGTATCAGGTTGAAATTTTACATGCCTGTTTCAATTGTACTTTAGACGATGTGTATTAAGTTTTATTAAAATCGTTACATTAGAAAGAAAGATATCGATAAATAAATATAATTTCAAGATAAATAAAACTTTTTATGTACTACGTTTTTAAATTTTCTATTGAATCGTATGTAATGTTGATAATATAATTGTTATTGTTATATATAATGTATAATGTTAGTGGAAAAAAATAGTTCCGAATTTATTTACTTCACATAAATGACAACCATCTAGAGAGCTGATCTTAAACCTATAAAAGGACAAATCTTTGTACAACAAATCTCCCCAACACCAAATCTAAACCGTGCCATCAATATATTTGAAATAATATAAATAATTTTATCGATAAATAATATAATCGTTATATTTCCTGTTTTGCTGTCATTCAATGTTTATCTCTTATTTATAAAAATCACAAATTTGAAACCCGTCAAAATGAAGATTGTAAATATGGGACATGGCAAAACAACTAAAAAATAACTTGCGGATTTTTTCCGAATTAACTTTCCATACAGCAAAATTTGCTGAAAACCAATTAAATTCTGCTGAAAGATGCTAAACTTATTAAAATAATGCATTGTCATCGATTTCTGAGGTATGCTAAAAGTTTCAAATAGCTATTCGGCAAGTTAGTTTGAAATCGATTGCCAGATTTGTACCACACAAACAAACAAACAAACAAACAAGAAAGCAAGCTAATAAAAACGTAGTAAAATGTTGTTTTCTCTTAAACGTGTATAGGTTCGCTTTAGTAGTTTTAGCGATCTCTAACACTTAATAGCGGCGTTGGTGTTGGTTTTACTAAAAAAAAAAAAAAAACATAAAAGTTGTTTGACTCATTGAATAGATGAGGTTAGATTTTTTTCCCGTCCTAGAATTCCAATTTTACATTTGGAGCTTATGTTTGAGCGAGCATTTCGAGCAAACGCTTGGGCGGATAACGTTGTCCAACGAACTAGTCGTGGGCATTGGTAAAATAAACATGTGTACCAAATTTCAACTAAATAAGTCATCTATTACTCAAGTTATTGATTATTGTTATCAAATTATTGTTATCAAATTATTGTTATCACGATTTCGTGACGGTGGTTTTTTCGGATTCACTCCCAGGCTCCAGACGCTGTAACGAGCTTTAAGGAACTTTGATCCAAAAAGGGTGATTATTGAGCTCACCAATCGCAGGATTAATTTGGTTTTTTTATTCGAAAAGCTGTGTTTATTTCGTTTCAGATCAATATCATACGTAGTTCATCAAACGTATAAGTTTCGAGTTTTATCAATCTTTTTTATTATTAAAACGAGAACGAAGTGAATATTTTACTGTCAAAAACCGCTATCAACAAAAAACCGAATGGCAAACAAAACTTTTTAACAAAGGAGAACTTTTTCTCTTTTGAATGTTGTTGGGATCACAGTATAAAAGATAGAAAAGGAAGCGAAAAATGATTTAACAGACACACTTAGCGGAAGCTTTTGAAACTTTTCTTTGTTGAAGGAAATATCATTTTCAAACTTACTTAGCTCTCTTTTAATTAAAAAAAAATAAAATTATGTGACGAACTTGGACGAAACTTTCTCATATACATACATTATATACTGATGAAAATTAGTGTGGTACATAGCTTTCTCGCGTCCTATTTCGTATACTTTAATAAAATTATACTTTTACAGCCTATTATTGTCTTCAAATTTATTTAATTTTCCCCCTTTTTTTAAAATTTGTCAAAATTGTGTTAGATTTTTACATGAATTAATTTATCACTTTAGCAAAATTTAAAGGGCGCAGACGGTTCAAATTAATCTGGGGCTATTTACGGGCTACTTTCAAAAAAACCATCCAAATTACATAAAAATCAGATGATTATTCTTTAGGGGGGGGGGGGGGGGGGAGGAATGGGTGTAAATAAAATGTATGTTTGTGCGCATGTGAAAGAGATGCGAAGCGAAAAGGCGCAGAAGGTTAAAAACTTATATGAATCAGTTATGATACTTTTCATAAAAAAATCGTTAGTAAACAACTGTTTATATGTATAAAGGACTCATGTCCCATATTACTGTGACCGTACTATTTATGGGACATGACTAGAGAGGTTAAAAAAAGTATACTAACAATATTGTCACCACAATTTTTTTTTTAATTATATAGACGCGTTTAGACTTACAATGTCATCTTCAGTATGCGTGTTAGCTTAGTAATAGTGAATGCTGGTGCTGTAGTAGTACTGCTGTAGTAGTAGGTACTGCTGTAGTAGTAGGTACTGCTGTAGTAGTAGGTACTGCTGTAGTACAGCATTCACTCTTGCCACATAATCTCAATCAAAACAACTGACTATTTGAAGAGTATCATATCTCAATTTCAATAAAAAATTGACATGTGCCCTTTTTGCAATTAGCGATTCATTTGGGGGACCAACAATGGGCTAATTATGACCATCCAAATTTCTACTAGTAGTTTTTTTAAGATATGTTTGTTTGCAAAAATTGGGCTACAGTCTGACACTAAACCAAAAATGTCCCCTGATGACTGAAACGGATTTTTGAAATCGGAGACCTGTAAATGCTTCTTTCTTCGGAACGATCACATAGCTTACCTTCGGTAAGCTCGGAAGCAAAAGACAAATATAGAAAATATGGATTTTTATAACCGAAGAAACCCTTACCAGCTTGAAGCAAGTACTAGACGGGATTTTCACAAATAAAGGACACTAATCGCAAACGAATATACTACATTTAAATTCTATGGAAATAACATCTTGGAAGGTTTAAAATGTTATTTTGCTTTCAAGCTTACCGAAGGTAACGGAAGCTATGTGATCACTCTGAAGAACGAGTATATTTTAGGTCTCCGATTTCAAAAATTCCAAGACAGTAATCCGTTTCAGACATCACTGATGTCCCTGATGTCACATCAGGGATCATTTTTGGTTCCGTGTCTGTCTGTCGGTCAGTTTTTGCGAATCAACATATCTTAAAAACTACACGTCCAATTTTAATGAAATTTGGATGGTAGGTCATAATTAGCCCATTGATGGTCCCATATAAGTTTCAACCTTCTGAGCCTATTTGTTTCTCTTCAATATGTGCACAAACATACATTTATTTACACTTATAGCTTCAAAAGTACTTATCTGATTTTTATAAAACCTTCATAGTGTATCGAAAGTAACCCGCAAATAGACCCAGCTTAATTTGAACCGTCTGCGCTCTTTAACTTTTGCTAAATTGATAATTTAATTCATGTAAATAAACAAAACAATTTTGACAGATTTAGAAAACGGGAGAAACAAACAAAATGGCAATAATGGCTTGTTAAAGTATAAAATCAATAAAGTACGTAATAGCATGCTAGGAGGCTATGTGCCACACCAATTGGCAGTCTATTTTTTAACCTTTTTTTTTGGAGGTTTTCTATTTTCTTTCGTTCTTTTCACTGCTATTTTTTTCGTATGTTTCTACTTCTGGTTTTTCCTTCCTTTAGCTCTTAGTATATGAGTACACATTTCGACACATGCCGTTATTTTCTTTATTTTATAGGACCGAAATAAAAAGAGCAAGGATTGTGGAGGGGGGGGGGGGAGAGAAAGGAATTTTGGGCACTCACTCCAGTAGTATTAGTAAGGAAGTATTGTCGTATAGTTTTAGGATTTTTTTCTTTTTTCTTCTTAAAAGGGGTTGAACATTTTTCACTTGATTTTATATCTCGATCAAGCTTAAATGTAACCCTTTCTACGTTCCTCAAGTCACGTTCAAATTATTTATTTTTCTTTTCTTGTCGGTATTAAAAAATAGTTTATATCGATGAAGATATATTAGGATATATAGTTCCAAAATTATTTAGCGTTAAAGTTGTCTAAGTTCAAAAGCCTGTATTTACAAGATGATGGTGGATTTCAAAGCGAAATTCTGTGGAAATGTTTGTCTAACAAAGAGGGTCTGGTTTGGTAAAAATTTCAGAGCAACCTGAAAATGTTTTTTTTTTTTTTACGGAAGTTTTGAAATTTTTACTATTTAGTGGAAATAAAGAAATATATTTAATGCAAATTTCAGTGCAATCAGAAAAAAAAGTTTCTTTTTAGTACGAATTTTTAAAATGTTTGCAGACTCAGTGTAATAGATTAATGATTTTCCCGTTGGCACAATTACATGTAAAGACTGATTTTTAAACACCGTTACAACTATGTAGCTTAAAAACTGGGATTTGTGCGTCTCACAGACAGACATCCAAATGAATACGTTGCTAATTAGTGTGGCACATACAGGGGGTTCCAAAAGTCTCCCCCCCCCCTCTTAAATTTTGAACGGTTTGAGATAAATTAATGAAACTTAGGGGATCTCTACCATGCAAAGGGAAGTTTGTTTTCATGCAATCGCCCACTAGGGGCAACCACTCACTTTGCCCCCAGGCCACCCAACTTCAAAATTTCAAATTGGAGTGCATATTTTTGATAGCAGATTTGGATTCTACGGTGAAAAATAATAAACTTTTACTTGAAACTATTTTTTCTATCTCCAATATTTTGCCCCCTATAAGGGGGGCAAAGATAGCAAAATAACCCTTACTATCACACGTTGTAAAATCTAAACGGTTAAAGATAAATTAATGAAACTTAGGGGATCTCTACCATGCAAAGGGAAGTTTGTTTTCATGCAATCGCGCAGTAGGGGCAACCTCCCATTTTGCCCCTAGACCACCTAACATCAAAATTTTAACCTGGAATGTATATTTGTGATAGCAGATTTAGATTCTACGGCAAAAAATAAAAATATTTTACTTGGAACGTTTTTTTCTATCTCCAATATTTTGCCCCCCCCCCCCCCCCCCATAGGGGGGCAGAGCTATAAAATGGGTAGATTTCAGCGCCTGGGGGCAAAATGGTGGTTGCCCCTAGTACGCGAGTGGATGATTACGCACTTCCCTTCACATGGTACAGATCCCCCAAGTTTCATTACTTTATTTCAAACCGTTTAGATTTTATAACGATCAAAGTGTAATTTTCTTACTATTTTGGAAGGGATATTTTGCTATCTTTGCCCCCCTACAGGGGGCAAAATATTGGAGATAGAAAAAATAGTTTCAAGTAAAAGTTTATTATTTTTCACCGTAGAATCCAAATCTGCTATCAAAAATATACACTCCAATTTGAAATTTTGAAGTTTGGTGGCCTGGGGGCAAAGTGGGTGGTTGCATGGTAGAGATCCCCTAAGTTTCATTAATTTATCTCAAACCGTTCAAAAGTTAAGAGGTGGGGGGGAGACTTTTGGACCACCCTGTAGATTCCTCACGTCCTATTTTTTATACTTTAATGATGTTATGCTTCTACAGCTAATTATTGTAAAATTTATTTAATTTTTTTCCCCGAATTTTGCTACCGAGCTTACCGAAGGGAAAATATTTAATCAGAAATCCATTTCAGACATAAAGAAACATTTTCGGTTCCGTGTCTGTCTGTTGGTCGATTTTTGTGAACTAGCATCTTGCAAAATATTCGTCCGGTTTTAATGAAATTTGTATGATAGGTCATAATTAGCCCATTGTTAGTCCTAAATAAATTTCAACCGTCTGTCCCCATATTTTTCTCTTTATAAGTTTAAACCTTCAGCGCTCATTTTTTTTCTCTTCCATATGCACATAAATATACATTTATTTACACCTATAGCTTCAAAAGTACTCATCTGATTTGTATGAAATTTGTCGAATGTAGCCTGCAGATAGCCCCAAATTAATTTAAACCGTGAAGACACTTTTTAAATTTTGCTAAATTGATTGATACTTTAATTCATATAAAAAATCATAACAATTTTGACAGTTTAATAAGAGGGGGGTATTAAAATAATTGGACATAATTAGGTTGCAAATGCATACAATCAGTAAATTATAAGAAAAAAGACGTGAGGAAGCTATGTGCTACTCTGCTCACACTAATTGAGTTCCAATATCAAAATTATTGATATTTCTATCATGATGACACCCTCATGAATTAAGCGAGGTATATTTTTTTTTTACGAATTTTGACTCACCAAGCTCAAAAGGTTCGCCATTTCTGGGCTACGATGATCCTAAAACCGCCCTGCTTATATCTCCATACGCCACTTAGCTTGTAGAACAAAATATTGTTAGAATGTTCTACTTTACCGGTTTGTAGAACAATGTGTTGAGGTTTTGGGGCAACGCGTAACTTTTAGCTACGAAGTATAAGAGTATGTTTTACGATACAATATATCTTACCTCCCCACGTCACCGTGTTTTAATGGAAAGAACACTCTCTTCCTCTTGTCAGATGAATTATATCCCCTTTAGTTTTTTTTTTTTACGCCACTTACGCCACTGCAATGATTTGAAATAAGATCCCGCACCCCTATCAATTGATTCTTTATCACTAAGAACAACATATTATTTGCCTCTTGCCTCTTTCGGCTTAACGTTATAATCATTGTCGAAAGAAAAAGAGCTAATTAATAAATTGTCTCAGTTCAGGAGATAGCGTGCAAAAAGTGTCTGACTAACATCAAGCAAGAATTTTGTGTATAAGCAAATCTTTTAGCACCTTTTAAGAATATGTGGTCGGCTAAGTTCGTCTGCTGGACATAGCTTGGCAATAGGGATTTGAAAAAAATAAACCAATGGAGAGCGACCATATCCCACCAATTATGATGGACAATGTGATTTTCATGATCCTGAGTACAATATTAGTTAGAATATCGAAAATCAAGTTGATGTTAGTTTGTCACTTGATAGGGGACCACTTTAGGTTTGTTCCAACCCCGCTATTTGTACCGTCTTTTGTATCGTCCCGCGGATCGTTCGGGAATCGTTTAGGACAGGTTTTATACGCATGCGCTAACATTGTACTGGAATAAAATCATGTCAGGTTGGAACGAGTTTAGGACTATTATTCGCACTGTATTAAAAACATTAAGGAAACGTAACAGTTAGGAAACCTTCCTGTTGATATTTGTAATTATTGACATAACTGCGCATGTCATACAAACCAGTACATGGTATTGTCAGAGGATCGTTGGGACCGTACAGTGAACGGTTCGCAAACGATCCCTGCCGGGGTTGGAACAGTTTCGTGTACGGTATGAAACACTGTCACAAGTCAGCTTGGAACGGCTTTTATCTACTGCGCCTGCCGGTGTCGATCCCGCGGACGGTACAATGCTCGGTTGGAACAAACCTTTTGATTTGAAGAAATATTTGAATAACTAACCTATCAGGTGACAAACTAACATCAACTTGATTTTCGATCTTCTAACTAATATTGTACTCAGGATCATGAAAATCACATTGTCCATCATAATTGGTGGGATATGGTCGCTCTCCATTGGTTTATTTATTTCAAATCCCTATTGCCAAGCTATGTCCTGCAGGTGAACTTAGCCGACCACATATTCTTAAAAGGTACTAAAAGATTTGCTTATACAAAATATTCTTGCTTGATGTTAGTCAGACACTTTTTTGAACGCTATCTCCTGGAACCATATATCTTAAAAACTTGAAAAAACTGTACTGTCTGATTTTCATAAATTTTGGATAATATGTTTATAATTAGCTCCATAGTTGGTCCCAAATTATTTTCAACCGTCAACACAAATTTAATTTTGAATAAAAGTAAATGTTACCCCTCTGAAATTTTAAACATGTTCAAACAATCACAATTTCCATTATTTATTAGATAACCAACTTTTCTAATGACCGGTTTTAATCACTAATGTTTATAATTTACGATTTTTTTTTTTTTTTTTTTTTAGTTTTATAGTTTTATATTATAGTTTTTAGTTTTATATTATAGTTATAAATAGTATGACAGATATGAAGCGAATAATGCAATTGAAGCTGTAAAAAGACAATAAATAACTGATTAACGTCATATTTTATTTTTTGATTTAACATGTACACATATTTCTAGCTTGATGTTAGTAAGTCACTTATATGCCCAATACCTCCATTTATTATTTTATTTATCTATTATTTATTATTGGTTGAGTTATAAATAACTAACAATAGAATTATTAATTAATAATAATCAATAATTTTTAATTAATAATTATTAACCAATTATAATTGGTTCTAGGTAATTAAAGGTTAGGATTTTGTTGAGGATCAGCCAAAAGTGAAAATCAAAACAATGTAATTTTGATTTTAACTTTGGGATGATCTCCCCTCGCTACCCTTTAAGTATATTTAATATACAATGGCAAATTCACATATTTAATTAAAAATATATATTTGTATTACTTCTAGTAAACTATATCACTTCTAATTAAGCTTTTTATATCTGTTTAAAGTTACATTTCTATTTATTATGGTAAACTGTATGCCTTTTATGCTACTTTTTACTTTCTCATTTAAAGAGAAAGTATTGTGATGGCGCGGAAATTCGATTTTGAAATTTGGATGGATTTACACGATTTGTTTTGAGGTACCCTGAGTCCAAAGAAATGTCTGTCAGTCGTCTGTTGAGATGCGTGGAGCCTAAACTACTGGACCGATTTTGCCGAAATTTGGCATACATGATCAGAAAAATCATTCCCTGAGGTACAATAAATTAATTTTAGCTGCAAATTTGGGGCCGCTACCCCCAAAAAATCTAAAAAAAAAAGTTTGAAAAATGTATTTCTCGATGATGGTTCCGCAAATTTTGATTAAAAAATTCTAAAATGTAGTCAATTGAGAAACAAATCTAACGATATAATTCGTTTCCCCGATAAAAATCTAGTTTCTGAGAAAATAGCTTTCAAAGTGAACGGAGTGAGGCCGGGTTCGATTCCCCACCGAGGAGAAGTTATTTTTATGATAAAATGTTATTTTTATAATAAATTTTAATACAATGTTCAATAATAATTAAATGGAAATCACTGGGCTAAGTAATTATGAACTTATATAAGATGGTTGTTCTGATTTTTCTCGGACTTATTATTTTATTACTTATGGTAAACTATGCTACACAAAGCTATTAATTTTATTTAATCACTTATTGTAAACTATAACCCTTGCTTAAGGTAAGCTATATCCCTTTAAAGTTATATTTAAGTCATATAATTTACTTTTATCTACGATTGATACGAAATATAAACATTATATCTCTGTTTAGATGCGTAGAAAGTGATTATTTACGTACTTGTATTCATTGCGCATGCGCGTCTCATAGTTCTGAAGAATTCCTCTTCTTTACCACGGTAGCGCGGTGAAGAAGAGGAATTCTTCAGCTTTACGCATGATTAGCGAGTTTGTTTACATTTAACAAAACAAATTGGCTATTATTTTATTAAAGTAACTGTTTATATCGAGTTTTTAGTGAAAAACAATGAATGAATCAAGTGGCTTTGACGAAAATGTAGAGAATAATACTCCTCCAGAAATAATTAATTCGGCAACAAATACAACTCAAGATTAATGCCATCTTTATCAAGAGAAGAGATACGAACTTACATACAGCAAGTTTATTTTTTTCTGTATTTATAATTTAAATCTAACAATCGTAGATAAAGTACGGTACGCAACTCGTGGGAAAACGGCATTTTGCATTGCTCGTGTGGTTTTACTACCCTCGATGTCGCTCGGGTGCAAACTCCACACTCGCATGCAAAATGCTACTTTCCGCACTCGACGCGTAATGTACTATTAAGTTCTTGTTGTTAGTTACTATCACTTGCTTTGCACTGTTAATATCGTAATTTATTATTCTGATTACTTTGTCATTGAGGTTTTTCTTTAAAAATAAGTAATTCTGGACCAATTTAATTGCATCTTTACTTTTGTTCTGATTTTACTCATATCTTATAAACGCGTTTGAGACATAAATTAAGAATATTTATGAGTTTAGTGTACATCCGTAATAATAAAAAGTAATTTATCTCGGCAACGTTTCGGTACTAACCTGCCATTCTCAATCCTGAAAAAAATATATCTGCAATAAACGTCGTTACAGAACCAACAATAACATTAAGATCTAACTAACAGTGAACCCGTACCTAGCTGTCACTGTAGTGAGGATCGTTGAGGTGATAATAAATATATTCATTTACAAAAACAAATACCATGAACCATCGTCAAATCCTAGATTCCCCTCAACAACGTCTAATTAAAAACTACAAATAAAACTCTACGTCCGTAACGGGGCATAATAGAGGCTCAACATAAAAAAATACGTGTGGTGTCGTGGGACACCCGGTAGGAACGAAGTTCCTTACATTTTTCATTAAATATAAATTATAAAATCACACTGCTAAGTACGTATACATTGCTAACTACTTATACATGGCGGAGTTAAAAAAGAGACAAAATTAAAAGTAACGAACTGTTTGTACCTTGCAGTTAAGGCAAAATTAAAAGAAAATCATTATTTGTATAATTAAAGCAAGCGTCTTACTATAAATATATATTAAATATAAGAAAAAAGTTGATCATGAAGAGTTTATAGTGAAAGAGTATGTTTGTTAAAGGAGTTTGGATTGAAATAGGACTGTTTTCTACATACCCGGCTAATTAATTTAAAATATTGTAAAATATATCTCTTCCCTACTCTACAGCTTCTGCTGCTTGTTTCAGGGTGAAATATTACATGATTATATTTTATCTATTTACAAAACAAAGTGACATTTTTGACATATATAGGTAACAAAAATAATCAAAACAAGTCAAGTAACAGGCTTCCTTAATAGCACTTTTTCCCGTCTCTTAAAGCTTACGTTTACGCGAGCGTTGCGTGTGAACGCTTGGGCGGATAACGTTTTCCGACGAACTCAGCCTGGGCATTGGTAAAATGAACATGTATACCAAATTTCATCTAACTCGGTGAGCTTTTACTCAAATTATCGTCATCTGTAGATTTCGTGACGGATTTTGCGTGACGGTGATTTTGTGACGGTGATTTTGGTCGTTTTTTTTCGGATTCACTCCCGCGCTCCAGAACGTGCCATAAGGAACTTCGTTCCAATAATAGTTCAATATAAAATGCATTACAAAAAAGTAAAAAGAGACTAGTATCACACGAATTTTAAAATATAACATTGGTAACTAGAATAAAAACCAAGTTCTGTCAACTAAGTACATATCACAGACTGGGAGATCTCACTTTAGATTAGTGATAACCTCATTTTTTGTAACATAAATAGAAATACATATATAACATATAAATAAGCTGTTATGTTTAGGGTTTGTAGGCAAAACCAAGGACCCTTATATTTTCCTGCGTGTGTCTGTCCGTCCGTCTGGTCGCCTGTTCTCATGTGGCTGTACTTTTAATAATTATACTTATACATCTATTATAATTATAATTATAATTATAATTATAATTATATCTATTTAGATGTATTATAATTATATTTGTAATTACAATTACAATTATACTAATTATTTTCATCAATGTAACACTATTTCATCAGCAATAGGCACTGATTATGGTCTTATAAAAGCTGGAAAAATTTGAATTTATGTGGATAGACAATTTATGTTATTCCTTTAATGTAACCTCCATAGACACAATGTACATTGGACTAAACATCCCTTTGTCTTAATAGTTAGTGAGTCAAAGTCGTTTATATTCTTAAAAAATTAGAGGGGAGTAACAATCTATAAGAAGTACCACTTAATATTTATTTTAAATTAGTTCAGTGGACTTTTAAAGTCTGGTTAATTGGTTAATTAAATATATTAAATTTTAAAGTATCATAACACAATGAAAAAGCTCATAAATTAAATTATTTTATAAACATTTTAATATATTTAATAGTTAGTTGACGGGAATTTTTTGTAAATAACAGTATTATCTTAAAAATAAAGCTGCTTGGGAGATAGCAAGATATCTACAAATTACAATATATATATATATATATATATATATATATATATATATATATATATATATATATATATATATATATATATATATATATATACTATATGGTACTTCTTTAGATTGTTACTCCCCTATGTTGTTTTAGAATAAAAATGATTGACTAAATAACTATTAGGATAAAGGTATGTTAAGTCCAATGTACTATGAGACAAAGGAATATCACACTTCTATTTTTATAAGGGGAGTAACAGAGTAAAGATGAACATTCCGTACATTTATTTAAATTGTTACTCCCTCTGTTTTTGTTATATGGGGAGTAACAATCTAAAGAAGCATAAGGTATATTATATCAAAATATTTATATCATTATTCGTCCTCTATAAAGATAATAATGATATTTCTATAATGATATTAATATTATATTTATTTATATTGATATTTATATTTATGATATTATTATTTATGATATTATATTTATTCTCTATAATGATATTTATATTATATTTATTTATATTGATATTTATATTTATGATATTATATTTATTTATTCTCTATAATGATATTTATATCATCTAGACCCCCATAAAGCGATGTTTTTCTAATAATTTTCTTTAAATATATGAATTTTATTTATGTTTTCTTTAGTTTGTAAAGATATAAAAACATTTAATTTATTATCAAAATACGTACTAACTTCTTAAATTTCCGTGCTCTACATATGATAATGAGGGCACTATACAAAGATTCTAGCTGTATTTATGAATGGTTTTGCCATTAGAAGTCCATGCTTCTAAACCATACGAAATATCATGCCGTAAGCAACAAGTATTTTAACTTCCTCAATACATTCTCAGCTCTCCCAATATATTATGTATCTATCTATATATATATTTATTATCTAATTTAATTAATTTATTATTTTTTACATTAGTTCACACATATGATCTATATTCTATATTATATAATTTATGAATAAAAATAAAATTAAAAAATATTTTCCTCGTTATTTAACGCAACCTGTTTTTCTCTCGTATTCATTTTATACTATCTAATTTGCCCTTTTATTTTATTTTTATTTATTTATTTGATTATTTATTAATTTCAAACCCATCTTCTATTAATATAATTATTATTTAATTATATTTGTATATTAATTTCATAACATCTTAACAAATAAGTATGTAGACTAAAATTACTAAAAGACTAAAATACTAAATAAAAAAAGTAAAGACAATAAAGACTAAAAGACTAAATAAATAATTTATTTAAAAATTTATATTCAACAATTAATATGATATTAGTTTTATTATTTTTTTTTTTTTAATTATATTTATTTTTATTAATGTATAGTTATTTATATTAAATTATATTTAGTTTTTATTTAAATATGTGCGTATACTAGTTTTTAAATCATATAAATTATTTATTTATTTTATTTTAATAAGTTTTATTTTATTCTTCCAAAAAAATTAAAGAATTATTATTATTTTTTTTTTTTTAATATTAATTTTTTAGTGATAATAATAAATTTAATGTTGGTATTACCTGTGATAGTATTGCAAGAAGCGATGCGAGCAAGGCGAGATGTCTCATATTTGCTGGCAGTCCCATAATGCGTACAGTGGGGGAATTCAGTTACAGGGCGCATTTATAGTTTCTTGGACGCATGCGCTGTATTTTGGAGCACAAGGGGGGTCCGAGGGGGGCTGTATAGCCCCTCCGATGGGCCTCCCTCTCAACACTTGCACACTTATCAATTAGAAATCCAAAAGAAATTACCCTCCGGTCCCTTCATGCCCAGGGATTTCACGAAAATCCCTTGATTTCCCATATTTCCTTACCTTTTTTTGAATTTTTAGAAAATGTCATCGGACTTTGAGATTGCCTGAATAATTAAAACCCTTTTCTAATACAGAAGGAAATAAATTTAAGTAGTCCATCTCCTGTCTTAAAAAAAAAAAAAAATTCAACTTTACCAAACTTTCTGATATACGAGTACATAATTACTTGATCCTGTTTATATAATTTGTTAGTTCTTTAAAGATTTTGTATTTACATTTAATTATCGTTGAACATTATATTCAAAATAATTACAAGATAAAAAGAACTTTTTATATACTACGTTTTTAAATTTTCTGTTGAATCATATGTAATGTTGATAATATAATTGTCATTGTTATAATATACAATGTAGTTAAAAAAAAATACATAGTTCCGAATTTATTTACTTCACATAATAATGACAACCATCTAGAGAGCTGATCTTAAACCTATAAAAGGACAAATCATTGTACAATGGATCTCACCAACACCGAATCTAAACCGTGCCATTGATATGCCCCTGTGTAGGGACAGTAAGAGAAGAAAAATTTGTACAAGTAAAGAAGTACAGATGCAGAAAAATTAAACCTATACATAGGACACAAGTGTAAACAAACCTGGGTGTCACACGTCAATTAATTTATTTCTTTGTTTACTTTTCGCTGTCATTCAATGTTTTAAATCACAAATTTGAAACCCGTCAAAATGAAGATTGTAAATACTATAGGATATGTCAAAACAAATAAAATAACTTGCGGATTTTTTTCAGAACTAACTTTGCATACAGCAAAATTTTCTGAAAACTAATTCAATTCTGCTGAAAGATGGCTAAAAGTATTAAAATAATGAATTGTCATCGTGTTCTGAGCTATTCTAAAAGTTTAAAATGTTTAGCTACTCGGAAAGTTAGTTAAAAATCGATTGCAAGATTTCTACTGGACAAACAAACAAGAAAGCAAGCTAATAAAAACGTAGTAATTTACAATAAAAATACCAGGATTGTTCTAATAAAGTTTTTTTCTCTTCGAGATAATTAATTTTATTAATATTTTTAAATTCTTTTAACATGATGCCAATGTGTAGACTGTAGACGGATAGATGGAGTGAATATGATGCAAGTACAATTAAAAAGATTAATTTAACAGAGAACAATTATAAAGCCTAAAGATGCCTCAAAAGGAGGCGAAATATTAAAAAACCTGGTATTTGTTTTTTAATTAATACCCTATAGACCAGTTGAAGTTGAAATAATAAGGAGAAAAGGGCAATTTAAAATGAATTTCATTTATAAAAATACCTGCTTCCCGACGGGGAATCGAACCCGGACTTAACCATCTGCGTTTAGAGCTATTTTCTCAGAAACTAGATTTTTCTCGGAAAAATACATGGTTAAAACTTGTATGGTTAGATTCAATTTTAAATGGACCATTTTTCTGAATGTGTAACACGAATTTCAAACAAGTAGGGCTAGTACCTCTTCGCGTCTGCACAGACAGACATACAAAAGACCAATATTTTATAAAAACAATTTATTTTTGGACTCAGGAGACCCTCAAACGCACAAATTTATAAAAAAAAATGCATAACATTGTTGCTAGAAAAATCCAAATAACTTAACAGACTTTTAATCCATGATTGTAAATGTAACCCTAATCAAATCACGGACAAACTTCCTTATATATGAGTTCATAATTACTTAGCCCAGTGTTTTACATTTATTAGTTTTTGATTTTTCGTAGGTACATGTAATAATTATTGACCATTTCATCAAAATTGATCATAAAAATAACTTCTCCTCGGCAGGGAATCGAACCTGGCCTCTCTCTGTCCGCGTTTAAAGCTATTTTCTCAGGAACTAGATTTTTCCCGGGAATACGGCTTATATCGATAGATTTGTATTTAAATAGACTACATTTTAGAATTTTTTAATCAAAATCACTAATTGACAGTCTATTTTTTAGTTATAGATTAAAGAAATCGTTGCGAGACAACTCAGACAAACTTTCTCATATACGAGTTTATAATTACTTTACCCAGGGTTTCCATTTATTAGTTTTTGATTTTTCGTAGGTACATGTAATAATTATTGACCATTTCATCAAAATTGATCATAAAAATAACTTCTCCTCGGCAGGGAATCGAACCTGGCCTCTCTCTGTCCGCGTTTAAAGCTATTTTCTCAGGAACTAGATTTTTCCCGGGAATACGGCTTATATCAATAGATTTGTATTTAAATGGACTACATTTTAGAATTTTTTAATCAAAATCACAAATTGACAGTCTATTTTTTAGTTATAGATTAAAGAAATCGTTGAGAGACAACTCAGACAAACTTTCTCATATACAAGTTTATAATTACTTAACCCAGTGTTTTCCATTTATTATTTTTCCAGTTTTTCCTTGGTACATTTAATTATGTTTGAAAAATGTATCAAAATTGATCATAAAAATAACTTCTCAGTGGCGTGGAATCGAACCTGGTCTCTCTCTGTCCGCGGTTAGTACATTACACGTCGAGTGTGGAGAGTAGCATTTTATATGCGAGTGTGGAGTTTGCACCCGAGCGAAAGCGAGGGTAGTAAAATCACACGAGCAAAGCAAAATGCCGTTTTCGCACGAGTTGCGTACCGTACTTTATCTACGATTGTTAGATTTAAATAATAAATACAGAAAAAAATAAACTTGCTGTATGTAAGTTCGTATCTCTCTCTTGATAAAAATTGCATTAATTCTTGAGTTGTATTTTTTACCGAATTAATTATTTCTGGAGGAGAATAATTCTCCACATATTCAAACCACATATATAACCACATATATTCAAAGTAACTTGATTCACTCATTGTTTTTCACTAAAAACTCGATATAAGCAGTTACTTTAATAAAAGAACAGCAAATTAGTTTTGTTAAATGTAAACAAACTCGCTAATCGTGCGTAAAGCTGAAGAATTCCTCTTCTTTACCGCCCTAGGGTGGTAAAGAAGAGGAATTCTTCAGAACTATGAGACGCGCATGCGCAATGAATACAAGTACGTAAATAATCACTTTCTACGCATCTAAACAGAGATACAGTGTTTATATTTCGTATCAATCGTAGATAAAAGTACATTACGCGTCGAGTGCGGGAAGTAGAATTTTGCATGCGAGTTATGAGTTTGGTAAAACCACACGAGCAAAGCAAAATGCAGCTTTCGCACGAGTTGCGTACCGTACATTATCTACGATTGTGGATTTTAATAATAAATACTGCAATTTTTGTAATAAATTTCCTGTATGTGTGTTCGTATTTCTCTTTTGATAAAGAGGACATTAATTCATTAGTTGTATTTTGTGTAATTAATTATTTCGGGAGGCGTATTATTCTCCTCATTTCCGTCATCATAATCACTTAAATCACTCATTGTTTTTCACTAAAAACTCGATATAAACAGTTACCTTAACTAAAAAAACAGCAAATAAGTTTTGTTAAATGTAAAAAAACTCGCTAAACGAGCGTTAAGGTGATGAATTCTTTTTTAATGAACGCGCATGCGCAATGAATACAGCTACGAAAAGAATCACTTTCTACGCATCTAAACAGAGATATAATGTTTATATTTCATATCAATCGTAGATAATCAAATTTTAATTATTTCCCCTTTGAAAGAAAGATTTCTTGGTCTTTAAATAGATATAATAAAACTAAATTAATTCACTTAATATTCTACAAAAAAAAAAAATAATAAAATAAAAAATTAAGCGCGTTACCATTGACCTAAGAGCTCGTCTTATTTTTAATGAAGTTGTATAGTTTTATGATATTACATATAAGTTATAAGTAAGTTATATTTGGTAAGAAGTTATATAAGAAAGGGAAATGTCTTTGTTTAAAAGTTGGTAGTTTTGAAGAGTTAAGTTTTGCTCGAGTGATTCTTGCAGTTTAGTAAGATGTCAAGTTTCTTTCAAGTTGTTTCTAAGTTTGGAATAAGTATTGGATATATGTTGACTTTACTGCTTTTAGACTTATTTCCTGCAGTCTATACTTCAACCCGTCATATCCTTAGTCTTTCCCTTTTAATATTTTATATACCTAGATATACGTAAACTAATATTTGTTCGAAAAGTTTTAAAAAGAAAACCCAGTCATTTGAGTCATTATTGTGAATAATTGTTAACTAACTGGATTACTGGATACCAGTGCTTCGCTACGGAGTGTTATTTTAATTTGATAAGTTTATAAACTACCATCAAGAAACATTTCAATTATTTTACTATACTCCCACTTATTACTATATACTCCCTCCTCTTTGATATAATAATTTGCAAATATCCCAAATTTACCCCTCTCCTAAATGAAAATGTGACAAAAACTGTATAATAACAACAATTACTGTACTCTTAAAAAGCTTTTCAACGATATGCATCATGAGGGGGGTATAACTCATTACTTTTAGAGGTGGTTAGGTTCATTTTAACTATTCTAAAATGTATCACTTCACTACTTAATAACCATTGCTTCTATCAAGCTGTAATTCTACATGCCTGTTTCAATTGTACTTTAGAAAATTTAAGCTGAGTTTTATTAAAATCTTTAAGTTATAACGTAAGATATTGGTAATAAAGAACGTTCAGATTCGCTTTAATAGTTTCAAATATTTTTATCACTTCATAGCGATGTCTTTGTTGGTTTTAATAAAATACTATGCGACTATACGAACAACCTCCTGCAACTTTCTAACTTCCTGGTAGCAGTGTAACTCTTTTCAACTTCCTTCAGCCCTCCTAAGAGCGGTAGGGCCTACAGCGAAGGCCCTACAGCTGGAGACTGGATTGCACACCTCCTATATCTTTCTAACTCCTTGTTACACACGGTAACGTTTTTGGCTTAGATTTTTAGTAACGCTTTTCGATTTTATTTAGCAAAGCCAAGACATGACAATGTCAATATGTTTGACTCATTGAATAGGTCCTGAAAATCGAATTTTACATTTGAAGCTCTCGTTTTCGCTAGTGTTGCGCAAGAACTCTTAGACGGAAAACGCTGATCAATTAACTTAGCCTAAGAATTAGTAAAAGGAACATGTATACCAAAATCCAACTAAAATGGGTAAATACTTCTTGCATACGAGTCAGCAAGACAGTGAGACATTTTCATGTTTTCGCTCTGCATAAACTACCGACATAAAATGAAATAAAATCGGTAATTTATTCAAGTAATTGATAAAAGTAGATGGAAGATAATTTTATTCTTATCTCCACACCGGCACTGCCGCGGCTTGATTACAAAATACTGAATTCAAAGGCACCAGCTCGTCGTCTACAAATTGTTAATATGCCTTCATACTAGGTAGGCCGAGAGGGCTGAGAGTTGATGGCAACCTCCTGTACTTTCCTAACTCCCTGTCACACGTATAAATATTTTCGACTTTCTTCGGCCCTATGACGTGCGGTGGAGGGAGGCCCAACAGCTGGAGACTGGATTACACACCTCCTATAGCTTTTTAACTCCCTGTTATACTTTTCTGAGTTTTTAAGCTAAAAGTAACGTAACGTTTTTGACTTATCCATAGCCTAAACATAAAAATGTCAAAATTCCAACTAACTTTAACTCAAGTTATCGTTGGACGCATAAACGTTACTGACACACAGACAGACAGGATGCATATTTTGTTGAATGTAAGATGCTCGCTTGCGCTATCGCTTCAAATTAATTATAGACAATTCCGATGCTATTTTAAGATTATGACCCATTGTAAATGATTACATCACATCACCGGTATGTAATAGCTATTTACGTACAGAGCAGTAAGGGCGTTATTACAGGCCGAGGGCGAAGTTTGAAAGCACGAGTGCGTTTAACGCCCGAGGCCTGTCATGTCGCTTACTGCTCGTGGTGCGTACACTATTTTATCTCCCACCACATAAACTAATTACTAAACATGCAAACTATTTTGCCGTAATCTTCAAAACAATAAATGCATATTAAGGTTTCATCAAGGTTACATCAGTACCAAAAGCAACAGCAGTTATAAAAATATATTATATTGATTGTTACTAATTGAACAGCTGACGCTGAGAACTACTAGCGCTTCCTGCACGCCACAAACCGGCCAGGAAGCGGCCGCTTCTCGAACTACTAGCGGCCCTGTAAAGATAAAGCATGCATTCTTACAGGCCCCAGGACTGTAAGAAGAAGTGGAGGGCGATATACCAATTATTATACTTCGTCCTGTAAAGTTTTATGTTTCGCTTTATATGTGTATTTTTACAACCAAATTTATCTAAAAAAAAAATATGATTTCAGGGACGTATATGCCTCCTGAGAGGGCCAAATATAGCTAAATACGAGTAGTTCGTCCACGACGATGAAAAAAGTGTTTTTACGTCACTGGTTTCCTCCACGCTTCACTCCATTCAGTCAGGTAACATATTATATATACAACAATATATAATCTATATATATAAAACTAAGAGTGACAGTGATTGACTGACTGACTGACTGACCACAAATTATCCTTCTTTTCATTGACATAGAGATTTGAAATTTGTTACATAGATAGAGTGTACCATAAATAGAAATGAATGACCATTTTGATTTGGATATATGGCCACCATATTGAATTACAGCCGCCATCTTGGATTTATTCACATTCTATTATCTTACCTTCCAGTGAAGATACAGATCTGAAATTTGGTACATAGATTAATCGTAGCTAAAGAAGAAAATTTAAGGTACTATCACTTCAACATATGACCGCCATTTTGCCATGTTGGATTTATCAAATAATGAAGTTTATTTAATGAAATGGCGTACTCAATAAACAAATATGATAGCAATAGGTGTAGAATAGTAATAATACAGCCACTGATTCCTAGCATGAACCCCAAGGGCGAATGTTAGTTCCTTTATATAATTCTATTCATCAAATATCATTTCAATCTAAGAAAACGCATTGACATTTTGGGACGAAGGAAAATCACACTTCTGCATGGAAATGCGGTAATATCCTTTAGTCTGATTAACTATTAAGACAAAGAAATATTTACACATTTAAGTAATTTTGGGTGGGTAACCAAATAAATAAGTGGCCATTTATTTATTTATTTCTATTGTATTAGGAAACATTTCAATAAAGAAACAAAGTTTAACATTCAGGCAAGTATTTTTGGTATAACCAGTTGAAGTAGACTTTACAAAGAGAAGAACTGTTGAATATTCGCCGAATACTTTGTGATTTACTCAATAAAATAGGGAAGGCAACAGGCTACAGACTGGCACAAAGACTGGAATTTCAATATCGTTTTCCACTCTTGTTCAACTTCTTACCGACTAGATTCCTTTCAAGCAGTGATTTCAAAGTTCCGTGGAACTTGAGGATTCCACGGTATCGTGTTTGGGGTTTTACAAATATCTGACGAAACATAGAGAGGAAAAGAGACTTCCATATGCGTAAGTACGTTCTAACATGTACAGATGTGCAATATGCCCCGAATAATATATAATTAATCATCATCCTAGTCTTTTACCCTTTATTTTAAATTCTTTCAACTTGCTTTTCTAAGGTCTATAGGGTATAAATAATTTCAAGATAAAAAGAACTTTTTATATACAACGTTTTTAAATTTTCTGTTGAATCGTATGTAATGTTGATAATATAATTGTTATTGTTATATAATATATTATGTTAGTGAAAAAAAAAATAGTACCGAATTTATTTACTTCACATAAATGACAACCATCTAGAGAGCTGATCTTAATCCTTTAAAAGGACAAATCTTTGTACAACGGATCTCCCCAACACCAAATCTAAACCGTGCCATCGATATATTTGAAATAATATAATCGATAAATATATAATCGATAAATAATATAATCGATATTTCCTGTTTTGCTGTCATTCAATGTTTATCTATCACAAATTTGTGACCCGTCAAAATGAAGATTGCGTAAATATGGGACATGGCAAACAAATAAAATAACTTGCGGATTTTTTCCGAACTAACTATCCGTACAGCAAAATTTGCTAAAAACCAATTAAATTCTGCTGAAAGATGGCTAAAAGTATTAAAATAATGCATTGTCATCATGCTCTGGGCTATGCTAAAAGTTTCAAATGTCTAGCTATTCGGGAAGCTAGTTAGAAATCGATTGCCAGATTTGTACCGGACAAACAAACAAACAAACAAACAAACAAACAAGAAAGCAAGCTAATGAAAACGTAGTATTAAAGTATTCCACCTTGCTTTTACATGCAATATTTCGCCTCCTCTTGAGGCATCTTCAGGCCTTAATTTTGCTTTCTTGTTTAGTTATTATATTGCTTATCCTTATGATATTTATTTTTTATTTTAACAAAAAAATAACGTCTCCAGCTCGCTGTGAAATACAGGTAATTTGTTTGATGTCCTTGTTAAGGTTAAAAATGATTTTTCTTTCTTAAAATTAATAATCTTTGAGTAGTTTCCAATAATCCTCTTTCGTCTTCTTCCTGTTTGGGTATCCTTGACCTTCCCAAAAATTATGCCTCAAGACGAGGCGAAATATTGCATATAAAAGGAAGGTGGAATACTTTATTTATATCCTATAGACCTGAGAAAAGAAAGTTGAAACTATATAATTAATATACTTATTGCAGTAGGGTTTAAAGAAACAATTATATGTATGGTGCCGCGGGACACCCGGTAGGAACGAAGTTCCTTACATTTTTCATTAAATATAAATTATAAAAACACACTACTAAGTACGTATACATTGCTAACTACTTATACATGGCGGAGTTAGAATAGAGACAAAATTAGAAGTTACTAACTGTTTGTACCTAGCGGAGTTAAGGAAAAATTAAAAGAATATCATTATTTGTATCATTAAAGCAAGCGTCTTACAATAAATATGTATTGAATATTGAGAAAAAAGTTAATCATAATGAGTTTATAGTTAAAGAGTATGTTTGTAGTTGGTAGTAAATAGGACTGTTTTCTACCTACCCGGCCTACTAATTTAAAATATTATAAAATATATCTCTTCCCTACTCAAAAACGTATATCTTTGTATAAGGTGGACATTTTACATCCCTGTTTCAATTGTACTTTACACGATGTGTAAGAAGAAAATCGTTAGGTTAGAACGTAAGATATCGGTAAAAAGGTTGTTTTCTTTATTTTAAACGTTTAGGTCCGCTATAATAAATTTAGTGATCTTTATCACTTAATAGCAGTGTCGGTGTTCGTTTTACTAAAAAAATAATTAATTATAAAAGTTGTTTGTCTCATTAAATAGATGAAGTTAGAATTTTTCCCGTCCTAAAATTCCAATTTTAAATTTGAAGCGTTACGCAAGCGTTGCGCGTGAACGCTTGGGCGGATAACGTTGTTCACGAACTCAGTCTCGGCACTGGTTAAATGAACATGTGTACCAAATTTCAACTAACTCGATCATCTTTTACTCAAGTTAACATCATCGGTAGATTTCGTTACGCTTAGTTTTGTGACGGTGATTTTGTGACGGGCCGTTTTTTTCGGATTCACTCCCGGGCTCCAGAACGTGGCATTAGGAACCTGTTCCAAAAGATTAAAAGATAATTTTTACAATATTTCGACCCCTCTTTGGGTCATCTTCAGGCTGAAAACCACATTTATTGTCAGTAACTCCAGAAAATTTGTTATATTTTGTAACATAATACATAATTATATTTCATTAGCCATATGAGATAAATACGATTTATTTAATACACCCTAAAACGACCAAACCACGCATAAAGTAAAATTGAATAGGGACATCAAAAAGAAAAAGCATAATTATATTGCTTTCAATATACCTGACTAGCAGATTACTATATTTCCTCCTGTTGTTACTACAAAATTATTTTACTTTAACCTCGGTGGATATTGTCAATCTGAAATAATTAATTTCTGTTATAGGGTTAGTCCATGTTGAATATAATTCAAGTTCTTTTTGATATCAATTATTTTGAAATTACAGTTTTGAATATTTTGTACTTAAATTCCATAGTTATGCTGTGATTGTTACTATTGGTTTCTGTATATGAAACTTCCAAAGAAATTTAGAAATAGTACATTACGCGTCGAGTGCGGAAAGTAGCATTTTGCATGCGAGACTGGAGTTTGCACCCGAGCGACAGCGAGGGTAGTAAAACCACACGAGCAATGAAAAATACTGTTTTCGCATGAGTTGAGTACGATTGTTAGATTTAAATAATAAATACAGAAAAAAATTAAACTTCCTGTATGCAAGTTCGTATTTCTCTTTTGATAAAGATGACATTAATTCATTAGTTGTATTTTGTGCCGAATTAATTATTTCGGGAGGCGTCCACCTTCTGCCATTAGATTTGAGTATATATAAAGGCCGATGTGGGTACCACTTCGAAGGATCAAGCACTGACATAAGTAGTTCTTCATCTGCGGCTTCATCAAGAAGGAAATAAGCACTTAAAAGTTTTTTCTTTAATATCAACGAAGTAGCCATGAAATACGATGGAATCAGACTGAAGAGAAAGAGATTGCGCCTGCCACAAATGCTATAAGAAAACACATTTGTATGTGTTGTGAAAAAAAAACGCCATAAAACGCCTTAGTGTAGCCAATCCATGGAAATGGATTGGCTACCAGGGAATTGATTCGCCTAATCCATTCTCAAAGTAACTAAGATTTAAGGGTAGCAGAACCTTTCTTATCTTACAAAATATGATAACCATGAAAAATTCCTTATAAAAGTTTTTTTGACAAAGAATATCTATGATTTTTGCTTCCAAGTTTACCGAAGATAACAATGATCGTTCCGAAGGAAAAAAAAAAAATTATTTCTCCGGTTTCAAAAATTCCAAGACATAAATTCGTTTAAGACATCAGGGAACATTTTTTTATTATTTCGTTATTATTTATATATATATATATATATATATATTTTTTTTTTTTTGGTTGTAGTTTTAGTCCCGTTCAACAGCTCATTAGGTCATTACAGGACGGGGGTTATCCGGCCACTTTACTCATCTAATCGATGAGATCATCAGTGTGAAACATGTCTCATCCCGTTGGGATTCGAACTCACAGTCGGGGTTTAGACCTTGGTTTCAGAGTCGAGTGTGGTAATTTTTTATTGGTAATTTATTTATTTTAATTTTACTAAATTATTAATATAATATTAATTATTTTTATTATTTATGTTATGATTTTTTTTTAAAAAAACCCTTGAAAATGAATGGTATTGTAGTTTATATTAATTTTTTAAAAATATACTTTAAGTTTTTATTAAATTCTGCTCTGCACCAATAATTATTTGTTGCCTAATGTTATTATAGTAAAAAAAAGACATTTTCCATTTTTTTTTCAGGCAAATAAAATTTGAAATGAGGTATTTTTTGAAGGTTTTGCAACGGTTTGAGGTTTTTATTTATTTCCAGGTATCCAAGTATAGATAGATATAGATAGATATAGATAGATATTTGAGGAATTTGGTATATTGGTAAATATTTGTTGGTTTTTCCCTGCGAGTTACCCATATTAACTCTTACCTAAAACTTCCACCTCAACTATGAATTTTCTAAAATTAACGTTTAAATTCACTTCTAAAACATTCCATCTCGTTTAGAAATTTCATTTAGCCCTTATTGTTTTTTTTAGTGACAATTTATTAAAATAAATAAATTAAATAAATACATGATATTTTTTTAGTTAGGTAAAATTTTTAGTTTTTTTTTTTTTAATATATTTTCTCTTTTTATTTGTTTCTACAATCTTCTGGGTATATGCAGGATGGCCCAAGGAAAACAACGACGATTTTTAATTAGTTAAAAAGACGATTTTTAATTAGTCAAAAAGACGATTTTTAATTAGTCAAAAAGACGATATTTAATAAGTCAAAAATACGAGTTTTAATTAGTCAAAAAGACGATTTTTAATTAGTCAAAAAGACGATTTTTAATTAGTCAAAAAGACGATTTTTAATTAGTCAAAAAGACGATTTTTAATTAGTCAAAAAGACGATATTTAATAAGTCAAAAATACGAGTTTTAATTAGTCAAAAAGACGATTTTTAATTAGTCAAAAAGACGATTTTTAATTAGTCAAAAAGACTATCTTTAATTATTCAAAAAGACGATTTTTAATTAGTAAAAAATACGATTTTAAATTAGTCAAAAAGACGATTTTTAATTAATCAAAAAGACGATTTTTAATTAGTCAAAAAGACGATTTTTAATTAGTCAAAAAGACGATTTTTAATTAGAAGTTCTCGGTTATTTTTACTTTCTAATATAAAGAGAAAGTATTGTGATGGCGTAAAAATTCGAACTTGATGGATTTCTATTTTTTAGGTTTCTAAATCCAAAAAAAAATTGTCTGTCTGTCGGCTGTCTGTCTTCTGTCTGTTATATGTCTGTCGTCTGTGCAGAGCCTAAAATACTGAGAGTCGATATTCACAAAATTTGGCATACATTCAAATCGTTGAAAGGTATAGTGGACTTCGAATTTCTAACTCAGAAGAGGGTATTTATTTGGAATAAAAGTCCTTTTTAAATTAATTTTTTAATTAATTACATCAAAGCTTTCGCCCAGGGAACCTGAGCTTCTTCAGTGATAATCTACAAATAATAGATAAAAAAATATTCAAATAGACAAGTAAATTAAGAAAAAACAGCAATATGCAAACAGAAATAACATCCCATTATCTCCCATTATTGCCGACATCGTTCTTGATAAAGTTTTCCACGACAATATTCCTCAATACAGTACACATATTAAATTCGTTAAGAAATACGTAGATGACAGTTTTTTCATAATTAACAAAGATTATATCACCTCACTCCTTAAAGCCTTCAATAATTACCACCCCAACCTCAAGTTCACCATTGAATTTGAAGAAAACAATGCCCTTCCTTTTCTTGAACATAAAAATAATTAAAACTATTGACAACAAACTCACTCATACACATTACACTAAACCCGCATATTCAGGTAGACTCCTTCATTATTATTCCCACCAACCTTATTCATACAAAATAAATTGTGCAAGTAATTTTATTTACCAAACCCTTACTCTTTCTGATAAGCAATTCCACAACGAAAAAATTTGATTTATTAATGATACACTTAACAAAAACTGTTACCCAAAAAGAATAATTGATAACTTACTTGAAAAACATACAAACACTAATAACTCTAATATTAATAATAACACCACCCACAACAATTCTAATACAAACTATAACAATTCCAACAACACACCTCCTTTGATCCAATCAAAATTTTATACCCTACCGTATATCAAACATACTACTGAACAAATAAAAAAAAAATCAAAGGGAAGTACTTGCGTCCAAGTACTTTTTAGGGTTTTGTAGAAGATTAAGCATGCCCGTTATGTAATTATGATTTTATTCTTCGATCTCAAGGGTCCGGGTTCGATCCCCCGGGGGGTCACAATGTTTTTCATCGGTAATAACGACTAGAAAAATTCATTTTTTCAGACCATTTCCATCGCTTCCCCATACGGTATAACCATGAATTATTTCGAAATTTTAGGACCACCCGTTATATAGTGGTTGGGGAGGGGGGAAATTTTTGGGGTATATTTTGACTTATAAAATTGATAAAGAATGAAAAATTTAAAAAAGCAAATATATATTTGAATCCTACTCTCCACCAGCTTTCATATGATACCCAACTCAAAATTTTAAAAAAATAAAATTTTTGGCGCACTTCAAATTTTCATGCCCAAAATTGGCAATTTTTTAAAATTTGGGATGAACTCCCGGAATTTTCATCGCCCCACAATAAGGCATTAGCATGAATTATTTCAAAATTTTAGGACCAGCCGAAGTATAGTGGTTGGGGGGGGGGAATTTTTTTTGGGTATATTTTGATTTTTTTTACCCAATAAGGGATGCAAAATTTAAAAATGTATATATATCTTTGCGTCCTACTCTTCAGCAGCTTTCATTTGATACCCTACTCAAAATTTTAAAAAAATAAAATTTTTGGCGCACTTCAAATTTTCGCGCCAAGAATTGGCAATTTTTTAAAATTTGTGATGAACTCCCGGAATTTTCATCGCCCCACAATAAGGCATTAGCATGAATTATTTCAAAATTTTAGGACCAGCGGAAGTATAGTGGTTGGGGGGGGGGAATTTTTTTTGGGTATATTTTGATTTTTTTACCCAATAAGGAATGCAAAATTTACAAAAGCATATATATATTTGCATCCTACTCTTCAGCAGCTTTCATTTGATACCCCACTCGAAAATTAAAAAAAATATAAATTTTTGAGTTTACAACATTTTTGCGAATTGCGCATGCGCACATTTAATTTTGAACTTCTGTATATTTTTCCTGTGGTTGGGTCAAAAAGTTACACCAGTATTTCAAATTTCAGCTCTATAGCTTAAACGGTTCGGGCCCTATGAACCAAAGAGCGACGGACAGACGGACACATCACCCTCGGCATAAGGGTTTTGAGAAGAATCTACAAAACCCTAAAAACTATTTCAACCGTACAACGACATAAAAATAGCCCAAAAAAACTCCACCACTTTAAAATCCGCGATTTATTCAAAAACTAAAGATCCAGTCCCTCTAAAACAACAAAGTAATATTATATACCAAATTCATTGCAAACAATGCCCTGCTACGTACATTGGAGAAACGTCACAACTGTTCAACAATAGATTCCACCAACATTTAAAAGACATCACCAATAACAAAACAAACACAGCGATATCAGAACACGCTCACAACACTAAACACACATTAGACACAGATAAATATAATATCTTACACACAGAAAAACACTACAATAAACGTCTTACTCTTGAAATGCTGTACATAAATTCAAACAGGAACAATATTAACACAAAACAAGACACTAATAAACTAAGTAACATATACACTAATATTATCTCCAATATAAATAAACGAAGAAATTAATTTTTTAAACAAAAAAATTTTTTTTATAACCGCGTACCACACGTCAAACCTATAGTCTTGTTTTTTTATATTTTTAAGTTTTGGACATTAAACAGGACTCAGAATTTATTATTTTATTACCTTATTTTTTCTTCATGTAGATCCCTTAAAAAATCCCCACCATATGTTCTTGCCTTCGTTTGTCTCATGTCTTTCATTTCCACTCACTTGTCCACTCCCTTCCAAACCATTCGGACATTATGTGCAAGTTTTTTAGATTTTGTCATATTATGTTTATATTCAAACCTCAATCTAAACATTTTTTTAATTTTAATTTAATTTTTAAATTCTTAGATCTTCACCACTTGGTAAGAACCTATTGTCACAATTCTTGTTATTTCTGTTTGCATATTGCTGTTTTTTCTTAATTTACTTGTCTATTTGTATATTTTTTTATCTATTATTTGTAGATTATCATTGAAGAAGCTCAGGTTCCCTGGGCGAAGCTTTGATGTAGTTAATTAAAAAATTAATTTAAAAAGGACTTTTATTCCAAATAAATACCCTCTTCTGAATTTGGCATACATGTTCAGAAAAATCATACTCCTATACGAAATAGAGAAATCAATTTTAGCTCCAAATTTGGGGCCGCTATCCCCTAAAAACTTTGAAAAAAATAATTCTCGAAAACAGTTCCGACAATTTTGATTAACAAATTCATAAAATGTAGTCCATTTAAATACGAAACTATAATGATATAAGCCGTTTTCCCGGGGAAAATCTAGTTCCCTAATAGCTTTAAACGCGTATGGAAAGAGTCTGTGGGTTCGATTCCCCGCCGAGGAGAAGTTATTTTTATGATAAATTTTATAAAAATGCACGAAAACTAATAAATGGAAAACACTGGGCTATGTTATTATGAACTCGTATATGAGTAAGTTTGTCTGGGTTGTCTCAGGTTGTCTGTAAAAAAAAAATAAAATGAATGCATATTTTAGCAGCAGACTAAATGCTTCTTTATTTATTTTTATTTTTTTTTTTTATCCTTCTACACATTTTTGAGGGAGCAAACAAAAACGGATATTTGTAAAAAAACAAAACAAACAATGACAAATATTTGCATACTTCGACTATCTTGTTCTTAAGGCGAAACAAGTTTGTTTACATAAGTTGGTTACGGTTACATACCCCGGCAACCATTCAAATTTCATATACTCAGCTTAGTACTTTTGAAGATATAAGTGTAAATAAATGGATGTTTGTGCGCATGTAGAAGTAAGTAGGTGCAGAAGTTTGAAACTTATATGGAACCAACAATGGGCTAATTATGACCTACCATCTACATGTTTGTGTGCATATGGAAGGGGAACAAAAGGTTGGAAATTATATGGGAACAACAATGGAGAAATGATAACCAACCTTCTAAATTTCATTTAAATCGGACAAGTAATTTTTAAGTTATGTTGGTTCGCAAAAATTGAACGACTGACAAATATACAAGAGAAAAATTATGTTCCCTGATGTCTAAAACGGATTTCTGTATAAATAGTATAAAATACTTATACTTTACAGGCAAATTTATAGTTCATAGTGAAGATTGTCCGCGGGGCCCCGTGCCATGTACAAAACATGAAATATTAGAATTATAAAATTCAATTTAGTTTACATGGTAGAGCCTAATACCTAACTACCTTTTCGCTGTGCCCCACCTATATCTAAACGTCCAATTTAATTTGTTTTTTTGTTTTTTTCAAACTGCTACTTTTTACATTACAAAAACGATTTCGGTTGTAGCATCTCGATATATTAGTTTGTTTTTTTTAATTTTAGTGAAAAGTATGGAAGGTTATGGTAAGTTTAGGTTGAGTTTAGTACATTTGACCTGACACAACAATAACCTTCTATCATTACCCTATAAAACGTGACATTTCGTGTATTTTTTTAAAACAAATAAATAAAACACTGAATTTATCGAGATACTACATAATATCGTTTGTCAATGCACTACCTCAATACTACCTCAATCGTTTGTCAATGTACAGACACAAAAAGACAAATCCTGTAAAAAGGAATAGTAAAAGAAACTAAGTATATCGGACAGTACGAAATAATTGGGCCAATAAGTGCAGTTTTACCAATTGATGTCAAAGAGAAACTTCACCTCAGAGATGCATAAAAACGCTGTTTTGAGAGGTCATATTTACCAAATTTTCCGGGGGAGGACCCCCGGACCCCCCTTAAAATGTGTCTTTGGAAATTAAACTAAAAACTTGGCACTAAAATGGAAAGTTATATGCTGAGAATATGTATTCTGGGAGTAAATTTAAAGTGCTCGAGTGACAGAGCTTAATTATTACAATAAAAATGTTTTACGTTTGCAATGAAAATGATGATTAGTTGAAAACTATATATTTTGAGGGGTTTATGTTCAAATAATATGTTAGATTTAAATCATGAGCAGAATTGTAATTATTTTAAAAATTTTGAATTATTTTGAGAGCAAAAACGTTTTACCGGCCGGCCCTAAGTGAAGAGAATTAGCCGTAAAATAGGATCAAGTTATAAGTGGTTTATTAAGTTACTTTGTTGTTTTTTATCAGCAATCCCCGCTCTATCCTAGGGGGCCCCGCCATTTTGTCTCGCCCAGGGCCCCGCAGGATCTAGATCCGCCACTGGTGTTACATAATAAGAAGATTAAATTTGGTACTTCAAACATACTATCTTTCAAAACAGATATTATGCTAACCCGTGCTAACTCCTAAGTCTTGATGGTTTACCATATATCAGTTTATTTAAGGGGTAATATATAATACATTGATTTACTTGAAGGAAATGTATAAATCATAATGCTGTAAATCAGTGTGTTATTGTTAAACACAACATGCTGAGATAATAATAATATTTCCCTGCAGTATACCCAGATAATAGATTACTTATATATGCATTAGTCATTTTATCTGAATAATGACAGAAGTATTAACATAGACAGTGTAGATGTAATAGTACATTACGCGTCGAGTGCGGAAAGTAGCATTTTGCATGCGAGTGTGGAGTTTGCACCCGAGCGACAGCGAGGGTGGTAAAACCACACGAGCAATGCAAAATGTCGTTTTCGCACGAGTTGCATACCGTACTTTATCTACGATTGTTAGATTTAAATAATAAATACAGAAAGAAATAAACTTCCAGTATACAAGTTCGTATTTCTTTTTTGATAAAGATAACATTAATTCATTAGTTGTATTTTGTGCCGACTTATTTCGGGAGGCGTATTATTCTCCTCATATTCGTCATAATCATTTAAATCACTCATTGATTTTCACAAAAAACTCGATATAAAAGTTACTTTTATTAAACAAACAGCTAATTAGTCTTGTTAAATGTAAACAAACTCTCTAATCGTGCGTAAAGCTGAAGAATTCCTCTTCTTTACCGCACTCATGGGCGTAGCCAGGGGGGGGGCAGGGGGGGGCCATGGCCCCCCCCTAGGCCGGCTCAACTCTCAAAAAAAAATACGATTATTATACATATACAGGTTAAAATAAAAAATAAATAAATAAAAAGTAAAAATAATGCTGTATAATAATAATAATAATATATATATATATATATATATTATTATTATTATTATTATACAAATTTATTTTATGGCTAGGGGGTCTTCAGGTAAAAAAATGTAAATCTCGTTTTAGTTGTCAAGTTACTACAGCTGTGGCGTGGCTGCACTGGTTTGGTTAGCATTGCTTTGATAAAAAAGATGCCTATGATAAGAAAAGAAGCTGGACAATAATTATGTTTTCCTTCTCTCAGCCAGTGGCGTACCCAGAGGGGGGGGGGGGGCACAGGGGGCCCGGGCCTCCCCCAAAGCTAAAGACCTGAAATTTAAGCAATTGCAGTTTCTCAGCAGATTTTAAAGTAATAGCGTTATGATAGTAAAAAAAAAAAATAAATATAATAAGTAATTATATACCTAGTTTTGCCCGACATTGTTTTGTTATTTGGCGTTAAAAACACGTCCCCCCCCCCTCCAAAGCCAAAGACCTGAAATTTAAGTATGCAAAGTAATTATAAACCTAGTTTTGCCCGACATATATATATATATATATATATATATATATATATATATATATATATATATATATATATATATATATATATATATATAATATATATATATATATATATAATATATATATATATATATATATATATATATATATATATATTTTTTTTTTTTTTTTTTTTTTTGGCGTTAAAAAAGAAGATGAAGAAGAAGAATTGAAGTAAGTAGTCCTTAATCAGTTTAGGTTAAGGATCTAAAATAGGGATGGAGCACTAAGTTACATATATCTCCTGGGTAAAAATATGTCGTCTATATAGTCTATATAGTCTATAGAACTTGGAAAAAAAATCTACATAAAATTACGACTGTGCATGGTCAGAACTTTTTAGGGGGACGAATTTCTTCCCGACTATTATTATCCATTGTTTATTTTGAATGAAAGGTTACAATATCAAATTTTTAGATCAAGTTTTTAATTAAATATTTTCTTGTTTTAAGGGTTCTTATTTTAATCTACAGTTTTACTTTAATATATTAATTAAATTTAATTAAAATAGTTCGTAGCAGTCATTAGAATAGTTTTTAATTATTGAATAATTAATATTAATTAATTTGGAAACTGGTTCAATTGTAGAATAAGATTTTAAAAATTGCAGATACCCGACCTTTCGCAAGGAAGACTATTTTTTATATTTATTGACTGGACTGTTAGATACCCAACTATTTTTATTTGGTTATGGTTTTGCATAAAATTCAGTATGAGTATGGTTCTGCATATTTGATTCTTAAAAAACGATTAATTACTATTTATTTAAAATTTAAAATTAGAGATGTAGTAGTTCAGACAATATCTCATTGGAAGCGCTAACGTCGCTTCAAATAATATTAATGTGAACTATTTTACATTAAGAGTAGATTTATAAATTTAAACAGCTAGCTTTCCTTAAAAAAATCTATTTCAAATAAACAATTTTTTTCCCTATAATTAATAGTTCTATTAAGTTTTTTTTTTTTAATTAAAATAAATCCTTTTGAAAATATTAATAATGGAACTGTCAGACTCTTGGCATTTTTAAGGAAAACACTTTTTTGGTTTTACATACACCACACCACACACACACTCATATATATGTGTGTATATGTGTATATATACAGGGCTCGATTTGAGGCGGAACGGCGCGGCGTTCCGGGACCTCTCTCTCTGATAAATAAAAAAAAATAATCGGCACTAAGATTTGCACTTAGAGTGTGGGTTTATGTCTAAAACTGTTAAAATTTCAATATAAAAAGAACTTTTTATCAACTACGTTTTTAAATTTTGTATTGAATCGTATGTAATGTTGATATGTAATATAATTGTTATTGTTATATAATATATAATGTTACTGAAAAAAAAAAAAATAGTTCCGAATTTATTTACTTCACATAAATGACAACCATCTAGATAGCTGATCTTAAACCTATAAAAGGACAAATCTTTGTACAACGGGTCTCCCCAACACCAAATCTAAAGCGTGCCATCGATATATTTGAAATAATATAAATATAATCGATAAATAATTAATCGATATTTCTTGTTTTGCAGTCATTCAATGTTTATCTATCACAAATTTGAGACCCGTCAAAATGAAGATTGCGTAAATATGGGACATGGCAAAACAAATAAAATAACTTGCGGATTATTTCCGAACTAACTTTCCTACAGCAAAATTTGCTGAAAACCAATTAAATTCTGCTGAAAGATGGCTAAAATTATTAAAATAATGCATTGTCATCGTGTTCTGAGCTATGCTAAAAGTTCCAAATGTCTAGCTATTCGGGAAGTTAGTTAGAAATCGAAATAAAAACGTAGTAAAAATGCTGTTTTTGAACGTTTATTTTTCAAAGGACCCCCGGACCCCCCTTCTATAGGGGGGGGGGGGGGGGGGGGGGGGTAGAGGGTAGGTTGTAGTTTAGGCACCTATATATATATATATATATATATATATATATATATCCAAAAAAATTAGCCCCCCCCCCTAAAGGCAACCCTGTCTACGCCCATGACCGCACTAGTGTGGTAAAGAAGAGGAATTATTCAGAACTATGAGACGCGCATGCGCAATGAATACAAGTACGTAAAGAATCACTTTCTACGCATCTAAACAGAGATATAATGTTTATATTTCGTATCAATCGTAGATAAAAGTATTAAAAGATACAAGATGTAAATAAGTTGAAATCCCATTTCTTCTATAATTTTTGAACCGATTTCAATGAAATGAGTCAATCTTATCTATAGAGGTGCTTTTTTTTCTTTTTCTTTTCTAAAATCATACAAGTCTTCATTGATACATAACTACCACGTTTCCATGATCTTAAAATACGGATTGAATACGGGTTGAATTCAGCTTTTGGATCCAAAGTGTCCATGGAAACCTAGATTCAATACAGATTGAATACGATACCGATCCCGATACGATTCACTAAATTCAGGGACTAAATCAGGGATCGTATCTGGAATCTATCTGAATCGAGTTGCATAGAAACACCTAAACTCGATCCTGACATGCGCAGAGCGTACTTAGCGTATACGCCTTGGTGACGCTACCCGGGTGGCGAAGTGTGTCACTACCCTTAGAGCCACAACTAACCACCTCTAACTACCACTGACCACCTCTAACCACCACTAACCACCTCTGACAACCACTAACCACCTCTAATCACCCTTTAGGAAATTTCTCTGGCACGTACAATACCAATCAGGCGTACTATTAGTAAACAAATAGGTACATAATGATTTAAAAATATTAAATTAATGGAAATTATATATGTGTAATGAAGTTGACTGGTATCTAATCTCAAATAGGGTCACTAGGCAAATATTCTAGACTTATTGAAGACAATACATGTCTGCGGCTGACATTATAAGTGTTATCAAGTTACTTACTCCAATTTTTATCTCCACAGTCGTTTTCACCTCTAAAGTTTTTTCTTCATCCATTTTTAATTATAAATTAACTAGGCATGAAAGCAAGCGTATAATAATAAATATGTAGAGAGCCTTGTAGAGGAGGAAACATTCTGCATTCTTACTATTCCACTAACCACGCATCTCCTTTTCCACTTCATAAAATATATCACTTCACTTCACAAAAACTTCTGCTTGTATATCAAGTTGAATTTTTACAAGCCTGTTTCAATTGTACTTTAGACGATGTACATGAAGTTTTATTAAAATCGTTACGTTAGAACGTAAGATATCGGTAAAAACGTTGCTTTCTCTAATTTAAACGTTTAGGTTCACTTTAGTAGTTTCAGCGATCTTTAACACTTCATAGCGGTATCGGTGTTGGTTTTACTTAAAAAATTTTATTTATTAAAAATGTTCGTCTCATCGAGGAGATGGGAGAATTTTTTCCCGTCATCAAATTCCAATTTTAACATTTGAAGCTCACGTTTACTCGAGCGTTACGCGCGAACTCTTTTACGGATAACGCTGTCCAATGATCTTAGACTGAGCATTAGTTAAAGGAACAAGTATACAAAATTTCAACTAAATCGGTCAACTTTTACTCATATTATCGTCTGACACGTAATCGTTAATGACAGACAGACAGCATGCATATTATTTTTAATTAAAGCTCGCGTCTAATTGAAGCTCGCTTCAATTAGATATTGTATGAATTAAATTCAGTATATAAATGTATATGAAAGTTTTGTTCAATTTTGTCAGACTGCTCTTTGTAAATCAGATTGTCTTAGAAATTGTATTTTTTTTTTTAAGATATTAAAAACATAAAACAACAAAGCAATAATATTATTAATTCAATTACATACAAGGTCAAAATCAAAGAGCTAATTGTTTTATTATTGAAGGCTCGTACTAACAACAATGAATAAAAAAAAAAAAAAAAAAAAAATTATATATCAAAAATTAAAGGTAACCATCATCAAGGTAAACCATAAATATTATATTGCTGACCATTGCGAATAATAAATTATAGCCAAAATAATCACTTTTTATACATTTTTGATGACGATTTTACAATCGTAAAAGTTAAAGATAAACGACCTGAAGTAGTTTAGCATAAAGTTAAAGTTGACAGTTCACTTAAACAGGGTTGAGACCATATTATTATAAAAATTTCAGTGTTATATTTTCTAATTTGAATCTACAGCAGAAGGAATTGGAACCCGTAAATCAATGTTCAAAAATATTTAAATATATTTTGTTCAATACTTAACATCTCAAAATAATATTATAAGTATCTAACATCTTTACCCTTACACGAGATTTATTTAATCAGTTAGAAGTGGTTAGAGATGGTTAGATGTGGTTAGAGGTGGTTCGATGTGGTTCGAGGTGGTTAGAGGTGGTGAAAAGTGGTTAGAGGTGGTTGGAGGGGATAAGAGACGGTTAGAAGTGGTTAGAGGTGGTTGGAGGTGGTTAGAGATGGTTAGATGTGGTTAGCAACACTGAATAAATAATTAAATTTTAAGTTAGCAACCGTTAAAGTGTAGATATGAGAGAGGTAAAAACTTAGTTTTTTCTTTAGACCGTACCTCACTAACTCTCTCATGAATAAATAATAGTTTAAATAGTTAAAATAATAGTTTATAACTGCTCAATTTATTGGATATAACTGCTTAATTTATTGGATATAACTGCTTATTTTATTGGATATAACTGCTTATTTTATTGGATATAACTGCTTAATTTATTGGATATAAGATATAACTGCTTTTGCTGCAGCAAACCAATCCAACACGGCGGTGGGTTTGGTTGCAAAAAAAGCTATTAACAAAAACTGTGACAAAACCAGCTATGGATTATTTCTTTTGTTTATTAAAAAGAAAATAATAGCCTGAGATTATAGGGCTTTTGACCACTAAATGAATTATTAGTTATTGATTTTTTAAAAAAAATATTAACCTGAAAATACAATTTAGTGAATTGCTAGACGTTTTCCGTACTTTGCAAACAAAAAATTTCAAGTGGATATAGCTGCTTTTGGAATTCAGCTACTCATGTGATACCTTCACTAGATTTTCAGTTAAGAGCATTAGTATAACTGTCAGGTATCTCACATGAACTTCTTGCTTGAAACCTTTTATTAGTTTTAAGAAAGTAACATTTTCCTTAGTTTAAAATGTTCAATAGCTTGTCAAAATGTTCTAAGGCAGACAGTATTTGTTTGATAATTTAGCTTGAAGACAGTCGCGTAAAATAGCGTAATTAAATAGCTTGTTAGCTGCGCAACATAAGCATCTTGTCTGGCTGAAAAAATGTCTATTGACAATAAGCCTGATTATTGGCAAATATTGACATAGATATTTAAAAAAAATATAATTTTTATTTTTAATTCTCTTAAATGTTTTGATTTCTCGAAATGTTTTTTAAGAATGTCATTTGATCATTTTGGGAGATATTTTTGACTTCTGGGGATGGGAAGAGGTTTGATTTTAATATGGTTATATTTCATTTGGATCATCTGTGGATTTTCATCGGTTCTGTGCGAAGATGAGGAGGAGAAGAAAGATGATAAATGTTGTTCGTCGCCGAACGTCAGGACCGTCATATTCGGTCAGACGGACATGGACAAGGAATGTTGGAGCAGAGAGGAGATAGCTTTACTTTTCACTCGGAGAATGATGCAGGAACTTCTTCCAAAAAGGAAACCGGCAGCTGTTTGTCTCTTGTTGGATTATTTTAAAGAATGTTTGGAAACCGTGAAAAAATTAGCTACTTCCAAAAGAACGCATTCACTTATCGTAACTGCTTTAGCGGATGTTTTAGGCGGATACCTTCAAGCATTCGGTATACCTATGGCACATCAAGCATTCTACGAAGGTACTTTAGGCTACAACGGTGCTAAACAGCTTCACGAACTTCAAGACGCCTTTAAAAAATTGTTGAGGACTGACGGAGGTGGCTGGACAAGACCAATTAAAATTAGAAGAAGCCCTAACGTCAATCCTCTGAAAATCAGCAAAGCACCTGCTGGAGTAGATCCGTGCTCGACGTTAGTGACAAGGAACGAGTTGACTCATGATAGTGGAAAAACTGGAGTGGAAATCCTGATGCCTTTCTTGGACGATGCCAACTGTCCTTCAGCAATTGCTTTACCTTTTAAAGATAGAAATTTATACAGTTTAAACAGCAAAGCTTGTGCAAACGTCCTTGTCAAATATTACAGCAGAGCTGTATGGTGTTTGACACAGACCTATGGAACATCATCTCTACCCGATAGCGGCCCTTCTCACGTTCCACAAGTCCAATGTTTTTTTTCGTCCTTCAGCCAGTGGATCAGTTCGTACGTTCTTCCTCGACTTAGAGATTCGACTTTTTACCCCGCGTTCGGTTCCGTTTTAAGATTGGTAGAAACGCTAAATTGCAAAGTAAGGGACAACAAACCCATTCGAGAAAGGATGTCACATCGAGGAGAACATTTTGCCACAATAGAGCTGGTGGAAGACTGCGACGAACCGGGAGTCGGTGACAACGTGACTCCACGAAAATTCTATATAATCGTTATTTCATCTTTGGTAATTGCTTTCTGGATCATCGTGCTCATCGTTTATATCCTTTACAAATGGTTTGCCAAGAAAAGAGAGGAAGAAGAGTGTGAATCGACCACTATCACTTCATCTGGAGAGTGTTCGACTCAAGAGGAACAATCATCTGGGGAACAATCTGCTTCATCGTACGAGACGAAGAAGAAGAAAAGGAAAAAAAATAAAGCCAAAGCTAGCTGTGATGACGCCTGAGTTTATTCAACTCAATATATAAACATCCTCTTGGTTGACATTTTCTTTTGTTTATGTTTTGTTAAAGTCGCGTTTACACGATCCAAGTTGACATGGACCAAATCAGTTTTGACTCTATTTTGAAGCTACTTGGATCGTGTAAACAGGTTATCAAAGTCAACTTGGACATCCAAGTTGAGTGGGACGTTATTTGATCTAAGTATACTTGGATGGCGTCAACCATATGATTATGACAAGAAAGCTGTCAAAAATGAGAATAGACGTGAAAAGATGTGACGGATTTGTTTATAAGCGGACCTCACACGGTCAATATATTGACTCAATATTTGATATCTGTCAATATATTGACCGTGTCAGGGGTTTATTGAAGAAATATTTGTCGTTGTCAATATATTGACGGACCTTCAATATTTGGTCGTATTGTAGCGTTGTCAGTGGCAACTCGTGAAAACTTTTTTCAAAACAAACCTTTAAGCGCACCTCACACGGTCAATATAATTTCCTTCAATATATTGAGTCAATATAATTTTCTTTAATATATTGACTCAATATATTGAAGGAAATTATATTGACCGTGTGAGGTCCGCTTTATGAAGGTTATTGACAGCTTTTATTTCTTTTAAATTTTTGTTTTTATTCCTTTGCTTCTAAATGATTTTTTTGGCAAGTTCCCCTACTTGGACCAAGTATACTTGGATCGTGTGAACACTTCATCAATAATTCATTTTTACTTTGACCAAGTGGATTTGAACAAAGTTTTTTAGTCCAAGTCATCTTGGATCGTGTAAACGCGGCTTAAGAGTTGAAGAACATCATAATTAGAATTTTAAATTAAGGAAAGACAAAGTGTCCAACAATCATTCATACTTGTTGTCGCTGGAATTCGTTTAATATTTATTAAGCAACTAATTCGTAAGAAGGAGAATCGTAGAAGCAACTAATTCGTGTTCAGATAAAGAAGGAGAATCGTAAAGGCAACAATAACAATAGTAATCCTAATAAAAAAAATGTTGACAGTTTAAAAAAACAGGGAAAAATTAAATAAATTTGATAATAATAGGTTATAAAATCAATAATATATTATATGGAATAGGGCGGGAGGAAGCAATGTGCCACCTTAATTTGCAGACTATTTTTTATACAGAGTTGTATACTCGTACTGTATCTCGAGAATCAAAACAAATTTTTATGATTCTCTCCACTATTGAAGCTCTCGCGCTAAGCGGAGCTGCTTAATTATATTTATGCTTGAGAGATAGCATACAATTCTTATTAAATAAAAATAATTTTGGCTGGATGGTCAAGAATCGAACCAAAGTTTTATACGACGACCAAAGTGCCCAAAGAATCCCGTCTTCTATAAGAGGAGAAAACTAAACTAAATTATAAACTTTTCTCAGTGTGTCCTCTTTCATTTAACACTCCCACATGAAGCATTTCCGGTAAAAAATAAAATTTCAAACCTTTAAACATTAACCCCTAGTTTTTGAGGGAGGATTTTTTTAGAGCTTCCATGTACTTTTTTTGTGTTTGGATTATTACATAGAACAGCAAAGTTTCAAATTTTTGTGTTGGGTAGTTTCGGATATCAGGTGAGTTACAGACGGACTGACAGATAGACAGACAGATAGACAGAACAGATAGACAGACAGACAGATAGACAGATAGACAGACAGACAGACAGACAGACAGACGGACCCTAATAAAGAATTGGAATCTAGTATAAGAGGCATTAACGGTTACACATTATAGAAACTGGTTAATAAAACTATGAACCAAAGTGCGAAGGACAGACAGACACATCACCCTTGGAATAAGGGTTTCAAGGATGAGCGATGACCTACGAAACCCTAAATATGGAAAATTACTCTGTTAAAAGAAACATTTTGAAGATGTATTGTTAGAGTAAATTAATTTCACAGTAGGTTTCTTCTAGTAAACAGAATAATAGAGCTGTCGTTCATTTTAGTCGTCAAGCTTAGAATTAATTATTTCTTCATAGTCTCATTAAGTGTCTTATAATCCTTTTCTTTAACCTTACTGTTACGAACTAAGAAAGATATCTTCGTGCTTCAATTAGGTTTAAATTTTCATAATGTAAAATTACGATTTAAATTAAAGTTAAAATTCAGCTACGATATCCTCTATTATTAAATAAATATAATAATATAACACTATTATTAATCCCTTTTTCTCTTTACCACAATTATATCTATCTAATAACCAACAATTCGCGTTAAATTGCTGGTATATTTGTGTAGAAAATGATGATGTTAAAGTACAGGGTGGAAACGCGGCAGACGTATGAATTTGAAGAGGGGATTGCTCCCTTCCTATTGGTCCTAGACGGTTGAGAGTAGGGTTGTTTGAAAGAGGGGGACGGGAAGTTTATGTTCCACGTTTCAGCCCACATAGCAAGGGTTTGCGTAAACTTTTTGCAAGACAGATTTCCCGAGCATCACATCTCTTTAAGAGGCAATTTCAACTGGCCAGCAAGATCTCCTGATTAGGCTCCTTGTGATTTTTTTCTGTGGGGATACCTTAAATCCTTGGTGTACAGCGATCGTCCCAGAACCCTGGAAGCCCTCAAGAACAACATTTGAGCCAAAATTGCCGAAATTCCTGTGGAAATGCTCGAAAGAGTGCACAAAAACTTCGAAAAAAGGCTTAATCAGTGTTTAGGGTGTGAGGGGAACCAATTATCCGATACTTTGTTTAAATCTAGGTAAATTTAAATTTCCCATGTTATTAAATCAGGAAAAAATTTAAAAAAAAAATTATTTAGTAACATTTGTGATTTATTACATTTTCAAATTCATACGCCGCGCTCCACCCTGTATATTCGGAAAGGACAAGGGGAAGCCATGTGCCACAGTAATTGGCAGACCATTTTAAATTTGTCAAAATTGTTTTGATTATATGCTTGTTAGCAAAAATTGAGTGACAGACTGCCAGACCGACAGACAGACACGAAACCAAAAATAGCTTGCCAATTGGTGTGGCACATAGCGTCCTCACATCCTATCACGTAGTTTATTGATTTTATGCTTTGATAAGGCATTATTATTTACTTGTTTCCCCCGTTTTTTTTTAACCTGTTTTTTTAACCTGTAATTGCTACAAATTATAGTACATATCAATTTAGCAAAAGTTAAAGAGCGTAGACTGTTCAAATTTTTGGGGCAATCTGCGTGTTACTTTCGAAAAAACTATATTATATGTTTCATACAAATCAGATAAGTACTTTTAAAGCTATTGTGCGCATGTAGAAGAGCGCAGAAGGTTGAAACTTATATGGGACCTACAAAGGGCTAATTATGACCTACCATACAAATTTCATTAAAATCGGACGTGTAGTTTTTATGATAATGTTTGTTCGCAAAAATTGAGCGACAGACAGACACAAAACCAAAAATGTTCCCTGATGTCTAAAACCTACTTCTGTTTTGGAATTTTTAAGGGGACATAAAATATTTTTGTTCTTAGCAACCATCACATAGCTTTTGTTACCTTCGGTAAGCTTCGGAAGCAAAATGTTCCCAGATGTCTAAAACTGATTTATGTGTTGGAATTTTTTGAAATCGGAGGCATGACATTTTTTAACGATCACGTAGCTTCCGTTACCTTTAGTAAGCTCGAAAGCAAAACGGGGAAAAATTAAATTAATTTGACCATAAATAACCTATTATAAATGCATAAAATCATTAAAGTATACGAAATAGAAGACCAAATGTGCCACACTAATTGGCAGACTATTTTAGGCAGATTAAAATCTAAATTTCAAATCTTCACAACTGGTCGTCTGTTTATATTGTTAATATGAAAATTGACACGCAAGGGTATTGAAACTCTAGTAAACAAGGATGGACAAATCTTAATTTTGTGTTTTACCTATACTGAGAATATTTTTTGTGCATAGGATGAGAGGATATTGGTTGATGGATTCTATCTTTTATTTTTTATCTTAATCTATATTTTATATTTTTAAATTTCTTATCTCTATAGCCCCCGGTAAGTAAATCTTCATTTAGCTTTGGGGCCGCCTCGCCCCCCCTCCTAGCGGCCAGTGTTGCCAGGTCTAGCTAGGTTAAGAGGCTTCCTTTCCCGCTCCAGCGTCCAGTCTCCACCCGCCAGGACGTCTGAAAGGAAGCCCTCCGCCACATAGATCCACCGCCACACCGCTTTTAGTATAAAAGCTACTTTGTAAAAAACGCCAATTTTGTAACTACGTCTTCACCCCGGCCGGGGTCTTCGCTCCGGTTTAAAGTATCTCCGTTTTTCTTCGACGTCAAGCCGGTGGGACTCACTACATAGGTATGAACTTTTATTGCTAAATTTTAGATTTATTTTACGGGGCGCTCTATCTTAAATTATTATATTATACCTTTAAACTAAATACAGTCCATCCTTGCCGCCCTCTTTTCTTTATTTTTACCGGCTGCTAAGAATTAGCTGCAAGGGGCTAAAAGCATCACCCCAGCATTCTTCCATTTCTGGTTCTTTGGACCGCGATAAATTATCTTTTTATTACTTTTCTTTTGGTGTCCCGCAATTATTATTAGTTGTCCGCAGTTTTATTTGGTTTTCCGCAAAAAAAAAGTGTCTTTTTCGTATTTTTTTATAATTTGCGTAATTTTTCTAAGCATAAAAGTGCGTAGTTTTTAATCTCTTGTTCTTTGTGCGGGGTAGGTCAAAGTTCAAAGTTAGCGTCCCTTGAATAATTGTTCTTCTTTGGCTTCTGTTTACTATTTGAGAGCAAAGGTCGTTTCTACCGTTTGCCTTTCCATTTCAATTTGAAGCTTCCTAAATACATTTGTGATAGTTAACCTCAAGATAACCTTCTAGTTTTTGCCGCGTCTTGTTTACCTTTTTTAGTTTTTTTGGAATTTATCATTTCCTTTGGGTTTAAATCTTAATTTTTTTTATTTTTTGCCTTTTGTTTTACTTTTGTAGTAAAAGTCCCGCCTTTATATAGCCCTAAAATATTCTCGAAATTTTTATCAGTTCTTTCATTACGTATTTTATTACGTTCCTTTATCAGTTCCTTTTATTATTCTTTCTTTTTTACGTTCTTTTCTCATTACGTATCTTTCATTTTTTCTTTATTGCGTATTTTTTCTTTTCGTTTTATTTTAATTTTTTCTTTTGTCGAAGTTTCTTGATTTTATCATGTCGGACAAATCAGAAAAGCGTTTAAAACGACTTATTGCCAAAAAAGAAAGCCTGTTTAGGCGTGTTCAAACCTTATATGACTTTATTCCTAGTTTAGACCAAGAGCAGGTGAAGTCACAATTTGTAAATGGGACTAGGTCCGTAGATCGGAAAATGTTTGAAACCCTGTTAGATGAGATTAACGATTTCGAATTAGAGTTAGACCCTGAATTTTCTCCGAATTATGAGGCTCTTAACGCCTTTGACACACTTCATGGTGCCATCCAAGTGGCTATGGATAAAATTGAAGCCAAAGAAAAACCCTCAACCAGTGTAGAGTCTTGTGATTCCCCCTTTCGAAAACTTTCTGATCTGCACCCCCCTAGATTGCATCAAAATTTACCGCCTCTTGAAATCCCTAAATTTAATGGAAACGTCACCGCCTGGGTACCTTATCGCAGTCTGTTCCAAAGCATTATAATTCAAAACCCGCGCTTAGCGGAAGTGGAGAAACTTCACTATTTAAAGACTACTTTATCAGGGGCAGCCTTGGACATAGTCAAAGACTTCTCCTTGTGTGATGCCAATTTCGCACTAGCCTGGGCCGCACTAAAAGAAAGATTTGACTCACTTCGAATTCTAGCTTTTAGTTACTATGAAGCTCTGAATAAAACTCCCGTTATACCTTCCAAACCTTCATTAGAATACCTCCAAAATTTTATCACTCGCATATCAAATAACGTTTCCGGGTTAGAAAATATGAACCTCCCGAATTTAACTGATTTTTTATTTTTTAGTACCGCCATTAAACAATTAGACCCTATCACGCGCAAAGCCTTTGAGAACAAGCAAGAGACAGATACCATACCCACTCTTGATCAACTCATTAAATTTACCAAACACCAATGCCGTTTACTGGAGTTAACCGCCACTACTGGAACCTCCACACTGATTTCCCCCAGTCGAGATGAAAGTAGTTTCCGCAAATCTTCAACTAAACCTAGTTTCAACCGCAAAGTAGTTTTATCCACTCAGGTGGAGCCTTCGTCGAAAACCAACCCAGTAAATTCCAACCCGCCTTCAAATGATGGTAGTAAACCAAATTCATTTAACCGCCTCCGTTGTACTCTATGTGAAAACCCGCACCAATTGTACCATTGTCCTAAGTTTCTGTTGATGAGTGTCATCGAGCGTCGTGAGTTTGTTAAGCAACACCATCTTTGTTTTAATTGTATGGGCAGACACTCGGTTCGAATGTGTAAATCTCAGCTGTCTTGCCATTGCTCAAGTCGACATCATAAACTGTTACATTACTCAGACACATCTAAAAATTCTATTTTGCATAACTCCACTTCTCAAGCTTCACCCAATCAGGAAACCTCTGTCTGCGCAAAACCCTCCAGTTCTGGAAATAATATTACCACCACAACTTTAGCTACCTGTCCCGCCCAGTCTACCCGCCACAATATTGTTTTATTAGGTACCGCCAGGGCTTTAATTAAAACCCAGTCGAATTCTTACATTAAGGTTCGACTTTTAATAGATTGTGCTTCCACTGCCAGTTTTATTACCAGTAGCTTAGTCGCAAAACTTAGGTTACCTATTAACGCTTGTTCTCAACAATTTTCTGGGTTATCTAACAACCCTGTCGGCTCAAGCACCGGCACGGTTGAGTGTATTCTACGACCATTACATTTGAATCATCCGCAAGTTAAGGCACACGCTCTTGTTATTGATAACATTTTACCTAACGTTCCACACGTTGATTTACCTATCTCCGTTAAGCGCTTCGTTAGTGGTCTTCAATTAGCTGACCCTGAGTTCTACAAAGCTCAAAACATTGATATGTTAATCGGATGTGACATCTTACCGCAAATTTTATCTTCTAATGCCGTTCCACCCCATTGCAGTGAGATAGGTGTGATCTCTACTGTTTTTGGGCATGTTATTATTGGAACACTTCCCGTTGAACTAAGTAATGTCGCTCCTTCACCATCCAATATTACTTCATTAGTTACCTATCCGCCTAACAATGCCTCTCTAAATCCTGATAATGTTTTACATAGATTAGTCGAGCAGTTCTGGGAAGTTGAAAGTGTGTCATCAGCCCCTGCCGTCGATCCTTTAGAGGAATATTGTGAAAAACATTTTGTATCTTCGCACCGGCGTACTCCTGAAGGCCGATACGTGGTTGAACTGCCTTTCAGATGCGATCCTGACTCATTGAATTTCCCGCAATCAAGGGATGTCGCACTTCGAAGGTTTTATTCCCTAGAATCTAGGTTCCACAAAAATCAGGCTCTAAAACAATATTGTGTGGAATTCATGAAGGAGTATATTCAGTTAGGTCACATGCAAGAAGCCACCCGCCCCGGAAAATATTTTATTCCTTATTTTTGTGTCCACAATCCGAATTCTTTGACCACACCGCATAGAGTTGTATTTGATGCTTCCGCCAAAACCTCTGATAAATCTTTAAATGATGTGTTACTCCCTGGCGCTAAACTGCAAAATGATGTGCCTGACGTTTTATCAATTTTTCGTATCCGCAAATTGGTTTTCTGTTGCGACATTTCCAAGATGTACCGACAAACGCTTTTACATGATGAGCATACTTTATTTACACATATCTTTTTTAGGGAACACTCTGAAGATCCTTTGGTTGAATACGAATTAAAAACTGTAACATATGGGCTATCACCTTCATCCTACTTAGCTCACCGGGTTTTAAGACAACTTGCTAAAGACGAGGGCAACCAATATCCGCTTGCCTGTTTTGTTGTATTACACTCTTCGGTTGTTGACGATTACCTCGTAGGAGCCGACACCCTAGAGGAATTATTAGAAGTTAAGCGTCAGTTATCAAGTTTGTTAGCCGCTGGATGTTTTCCCTTGAACAAATGGTTAAGCAATTCCCCAGAGTTTTTAGCCTCGTTGCAAACTGCAGATACCTCAGGCTCTTTAATAATTCGTAACTCAGAAGATCATAATATAAAAGTATTGGGTTTAGGTTGGGACCCCAACTCTGACGAATTTTTCTTTTCTCTTGATCCCCCGCCTACAGATTGTAACTATACCAAACGTAAAGTGCTCAGTGCGATAGCTAGAATATATGATCCGCTAGGTTTTACCGCTCCTACTATATTTTTATTTAAATGTATCCTAAAAAATATTTGGTTGTCTAACGTTGAATGGGACCAGGAAATTCCTTCTAGTATTCATACCGCATGGCATCAATGTATTGCGGAATTACCCGCTTTAAAGAATTTAAGAATTCCTCGTTGTTTATTTCCGTCTACGCCCAAATCCTGCCATTTGTTAGGCTTCAGCGACGGTTCGCTCCTGGGGAGTGGAGCGGTACTATATCTCCGTGTACAATACTTAGATCAAACCGTAAAAATCTTTCTTCTTCGCTCCAAAACCAAAGTCGCTCCCTCAAAAGGTCAAACCATACCTCGCCTTGAGCTCACTGGGGCCCTGCTGTTGTCTAACCTTATAAAATCTGTTCAACCTTTTATGGAAAACTTACCTATTTCTAATTACACAACCATGTTATTTTCTGACTCCACCATAGTGTTATCCTGGATTAAAAAACCCCCACATCTTTTAAAGTTATTTGTTTCAAACCGCATTACCGCAATTTTAGAGCATACCAAAATAAACCAATGGCACCACATTTCATCTGAGAATAATATTAGTGACCCCGCTTCAAGAGGCCTTACGCCTAAAGAATTGTTAACTCTTTCATCTTGGTTTGAAGGACCCGCATGGGCCTTAAATCCACCATGTGATTGGCCTATAAATGATTTTGGTTCAATGTCTCCCGATGAATTACCTGAGATGAAGGTAGACCATCAAACGGTTCTAAACACCACTGTTGAAGAACCTACCCCTTTTTGGTTAAATAAATTTTCTAAATTATCCACTCTTCAACGTGTTACCGCTTACATCTTAAGATTCGCTCATAATTGTCGCCATTCAAACCAACCTCTAATAGGTCCGCTTTCTATTAGTGAATTAAATCAATCTTTAAACTTTTGCATTAGAAATGACCAGAAATATAACTTCCCAGCAGAACTTTCCTGTCTCTTATCTAATAAACCTTGCTCGTCTCCCATCCAAAGCCTATCACCATTTCTCGACCATGAAGGTCTTATAAGAGTAGGAGGTCGTTTAAAAAATAGTAATCTACCATTTGAGGCTAGGCATCCTATTTTATTATTTAATAAAAGCTTCTTAACAAATTTAATCATTACCTACTACCACATTGTTTATTGTCATGTTGGCCCAAAAACTCTTCAAAATTTACTTACCCAAAAATATTGGATCGTCAATTGCCGCAGCATTATCCGCCAAATCCTCCGCAAGTGTATCACCTGTGCTAAGCTAAGAAGTACACCCGCATCACCTCCAATGGGAAATCTTCCACCTACGAGAGTTACCCCTTCTCGGCCCTTTTTAAATTGTGGAGTTGACTTAGCCGGTCCGTATACACTGAAAGAAAGTAACCGCCGAAACGCCCGCACTTACAAGGCTTACTTTGCTTTATTTATGTGTTTTGCCGTTAAAGCTGCTCACATTGAAGTCCTCACAAGTTTAAGTTCTGAATGTTTCATTGCGGCTGTCCATCGTTTTACGGCTCGTCGCGGTCTTCCTGCCACTATCTATAGTGATCAGGCGACTAACTTTAAAGGTGCTGCTCGCCTTTTAAATGAAATTTATAATTTTTTACAAGCCTCAAATTCAAATCCTATTCTTGAAACCTATTTTAACTCCCGCGGTATCAAATTTTCTTTTAACGTCCCTAGAGCCCCTTTTATGACTGGTTTAATGGAATCCAACATAAAAAATGTAAAATACCATCTGATCCGTGTAATTGGTAACCAAACACTAACTTTTGAGGAATTTTCGACTATCACCGCCCGCACTGAAGCTATTTTAAATTCTCGCCCGTTATCCGCAATGTCCAGCTCTCCTGACGAGTTGGCTTGTTTAACTCCTGGTCACTTTCTAATCGGCAACATGATAGAAGCTCCTCCTGAGGAAGTTTTGGAAGACGTTCCGGTTGGTCGCCTACGTCGCTGGGAGATGATATCCCAAATCAACCAATGTCTTTGGCGGCGTTGGGAAAGAGAGTATTTGCATACACTTCAGCAAAAAGCCAAATGGTTTAATCCCGCCACCAACATCGTAGAAGGGCAGCTCGTTTGGCTTAAAGAGGACGGCTCTCCTCCGTTATCATACCCTCTCGGCCGTGTAACCCAGGTCCACCCAGGAAACGATGGAATCGTCCGAGCTGTTACCGTTAAAACCCAGTCGGGTGTTTATAGGCGTCCAACCCGCAAACTAGCTCCTCTGCCATTTCCATAAAGCGTCCCTCTTTTTATTTCTTTATTTTTTCTTCAGACCTTTTTATTTTTTGTTTATTTAAAGTTTAAAATTTTTTTTTGTGCTGAAGTATCAGCTTCCCGCCTTTGTAAGAATTTGTTTTTCTTTTTGATGGTTCGATCCTTTCTGCTGCAGGGCTTAGGAATAGGTCAGGATTTTTCTTTTATTTCCTTTTGCTCTGTTGAAGTCCTGTGGAACTTCAAGGGGGCGTGAATGATGGATTCTATCTTTTATTTTTTATCTTAATCTATATTTTATATTTTTAAATTTCTTATCTCTATAGCCCCCGGTAAGTAAATCTTCATTTAGCTTTGGGGCCGCCTCGCCCCCCCTCCTAGCGGCCAGTGTTGCCAGGTCTAGCTAGGTTAAGAGGCTTCCTTTCCCGCTCCAGCGTCCAGTCTCCACCCGCCAGGACGTCTGAAAGGAAGCCCTCCGCCACATAGATCCACCGCCACACCGCTTTTAGTATAAAAGCTACTTTGTAAAAAACGCCAATTTTGTAACTACGTCTTCACCCCGGCCGGGGTCTTCGCTCCGGTTTAAAGTATCTCCGTTTTTCTTCGACGTCAAGCCGGTGGGACTCACTACATAGGTATGAACTTTTATTGCTAAATTTTAGATTTATTTTACGGGGCGCTCTATCTTAAATTATTATATTATACCTTTAAACTAAATACAGTCCATCCTTGCCGCCCTCTTTTCTTTATTTTTACCGGCTGCTAAGAATTAGCTGCAAGGGGCTAAAAGCATCACCCCAGCATTCTTCCATTGGTGTTATAAGATTTTTTGTAATATAAGCTCAAAGCTCAGTGAAAAGGAGTACACAGCTAATACTTGTATTCTTTACAGCTAAAAAGGCCTTTTCTTCGTGTCTTCCACTTACCTCCTAGAATTCCATCTCAGTATGAAAAATATTTTCTCGGATATACGACGAAAAAGAGAAAAAAAAAGATTATATAATATGATCTGCTAACTAACAATAAGGCATCTTTTCGATCCTTTCTTAAATTAAGTATTTAAGAAATTATATAAAATTACGAAAGACTTAAAAACAATCAACTAAACTTCTAAAAAGAATGATTTTTATTTTGCATTTAATTTTAGTTAGTTGTCTTACAAAGAACGGGACTGCCAGGAAAAGTAAATTGAAGGCCAAAAATACATTTGTTTATCCTCCTCATCCCTAAACATTAGTGTCAATTCTCTAGTTTAAAAACGGTGGAAGTTATGCGTGACAGACAGACAGATATCCACCTAATAATAAAAATATGATAAATATAAGTACTTGATAGCTGAAAAGGTGTTAAAATAAATGTTCATCAATACATCATATGAAACTTTCCAACTTTGTTTAAAGTCGTCTTCAGTCGTTCAAATTTATTTGCACTCCCTATAAAACAATTCAAATTCCAATTAACCTCACAATCGAATTGTTTAATTATAAAATGACAATACTAATATTTGTAGTAATCTTAGTTCATTTTTGTGATCAATGGTGGGTGATCACTGACCACAATGTTCTGGTTCAATTCCCTTCCGGACCCGCAGCTCTTTGTTCACCAAGCATTACTTAAACAAATGGAAATGGAAAGCTGCTCGAAAAATGTTTAGCACCACTAGGTTTTGGCATGGAAAACAATGATTGAAACAACAAATGGTAAGTTGCTTAAAACTGTTGTTAGCGACACCAGGTTTTGGCATGGAAAACAATGATTGAAACAACAAAAATGTGGATTAGCTCAAAAGTGTTAGCGTCGGCAGGTGTTGGCATGGAAAACAATAATTGAAACAACAAATGGGAAGTTGCTTGAAAGTGTTAGCACCACCATGTTTTGGCATGGAAATCAATGATTGACACAACAAATGTGTACTTGTTCAAAAGTGTTAGCACCACCATGTTTTGGCATGGAAATCAATGATCGACACAACAAATGTGGACTTGCTCAAAAGTGTTAGCCCCACCAGGTTATGACATGGAAAACAATGATTGAAACAACTAATGGAAGTTGCTTGAAAGTGTTAGCGCCATCAGGTTTTGTAATGGAAAACAATAATCGACACAAGAAATGTGGACTTGCTCGAAAGTGTTAGCTCCACCATGTTTACTGGAAGCCAGGATCGACACAACAATTGTGAAGCTTTTTACCAACCAAATACTCTTTCTCATATTGATAAGAGGTCTTCCAACCCGAGTTTTATTTTTTACTGTAATCACCTAAGTAGTTTGCGTCTTCGGTTTTTTTTTCATTCTTTGTTGATCACTCTATTTTGTGACTACTTGATTTTCAAGTTATTAAGAAACTCAATTCGTATTTTAAACTTAGCTTGTTTAATTTTTTTCTGGCAATATTGGTTTTAAGTTATTTCATTTTCTCTCGTCTTTAACAAGACTTATAAATCACTGGTGTTGAGAAGGGTTCGTTGCACACCCGCCTCGTTAGTAGCTTGAAACCGCCCCAAGGGGGGGGGGGACTTCAGGGGGGCTGAACTAGAAACTTCTTACTTTACGAGGGTGGACATCTTGAGGGGAATTTTTAGTTATTGGTAATATGAGTTATTTCCAAGTGTGAGCCAACTTTACTTTTTTTATTTCTACTTCCAGTCTAATTAAAGGATATCCGTGGAATAAAAAGAGATAAACTACCTGTCAGCAATAGATAAGTGATAATTTGCTTCCTATTATAAATAGACTTTTGAAACGAGCGTAGTTATGAAATAACGAGTAGATCAGTAAATTAAAAATTAAAAGTAGTAATTTATAAACAGGAAAAGGAGACATAAAATTAACTTAAGTGAGATTAATACATTTATATTATAGGATTATAAAAAAAGAATAATCAAACTTAATTAATAATTAAAAAGTGAAAAGGAAACTTGAAGAGAAAAATTTAAAAAAAATATGTTCACTGTTAAATCTTCATAACAGCAAATTATAATTAATTAACTTGAATGGTACAGTTTAATCTAAAATAATATATAATTGTCTAACCATAATATAAATATGAATTACAAACAGACGATCGTTTAACTATTTTCAATGTCAATTGTAATATAGACTGAAATTCATATATTATCTATTTATATAAAACTAAGAGTGACAGTGACTGACTGACTGACTGATTACTAATTCTCCTACTTCCCATTGACATAGAGCTTTGAAATTTGGTACATAGATAAAGTGTACAATAAATAGAAAAGTGTGGCCATTTTAATTTCGATATATGGCCACCATATTGAATTATAGCCACCATCTTGGATTTAATAACACTCAATTATCTGAGCTTCCAGTGGACCTAGAGATCTGAAATTTGGTACATAGACTCATTGTACCTAAAATTGGAAATTGAATGTAGTATAAAATAGAATAATTAAAAATTATAATCTAAAAAAATTGAAGTTAAATTTATTTTAAAAGATATTTTTGGTTATAGCCCCATCTTGAATTTATTACGTTATATTACCTCAGCTTCCACTGGACTCAGAATTTTTAAATATAGTAAATAGAGTAATGATTTTTGACTTATTTTATCTATCTTAAATCTATGTTTGGTCAATTATATTTGCCTCCAGTCCAGCATTAAATGCTGAGATTGTACATGGAATGATGGTACCTGAATCAGATAATTAAAGCTAATGCTGTTTTGCTTAATATCCACCAGCTTGAAATCGGCCAGTCATAACAATAATTTTTAATTTTAGATATAATGTTTAAAAATAACCATAAAAAAAAAAAAATATACCTACTTGTACTAAAATACGAAATTATGTAATAATAAAGATATGTTAATTATTACTACGTTTCCATGATGTTTAAATATACGGATTGAATCCAAATTTGGGATTTAACAAGTTAGGTTTTTCCATAAGTAATAGTGAATCCGTATTCAATACGAAATAAAAAAACAAACTTTTTCTTGGTTACTTTTGTTAAAGGTTATAAATCGTTTTGTAACCTTCACCTTTTATAACCATGCTTTTTATTACGTATTTTGACAGATTTGACTACAGTTTCTACAGAAATACGCTAGGTTCGCTCACAACACCGCTCTGCGCATGCCAGGATCGAGTTAAGTGTTTCCATGCAACTAAGATCCAGATACGATCCCAGAATTTAGTGGATTGTATCGGGATCGGGATCGTACTTAATCCGTTTTGAATCTAGGTTTCCATGGACACTTAGGATCCAAAAACTGTATGCTACCTGTATTCAATCTGTATTTAAACATCATGGAAACGTAGTATATATTAACATATCTTTGTTTTGATAATTTTTTCACTCTGCGCCAACTTCTAGACGGAAAAGGCACGCAAAGCGCGTCGATACGGCTAGTCATTTATATTATAATCGAGAGTGTCCCGACGACGGCGCACCTTGTAATGATTTGTTACTGCTAAGCTAAGGCATTTACATTTATTCCAATAAAAATATATGTCTGTTTTGATTTGTTGGTCTTCATATTACGCGGCATTAATCTTAAGGTGGGTTCTCAGTACTTGGATGACCGTTTTTAACTAATTAATTAATTTATCATTTTTTTAAAAAAGAATTATAATTATTATTTATTTTATTTCTCTCGTTAACCTCGGAAGCAAAGAAAAATACAGTGACAAAAGTATTGTACTTGGACAAATTTTCCCTTACAATTTTCGAAAATATCGAGATATCTTTAAAAGAAGAAGATAAATACCTAACGTAAACGTTTACAAAGTAAAACATAGATATGGGGAATCTAATGACATCTTAATATAATCATCTTAATCATAAAGTAAAAGGGGCGTAGAACTTAGAAATTGCGCCGAAAATCAGGGGGTTTTGATGTAGAATACTAGAATTAGTCTGTTTTTATGAATTCTTGTAAATAAAGCCTTTCAGAATTTTTTTTTTATAGGATTTTTTTTTGTTCAGCTTAAAATTTCCTATAAGAAACCCTAAGTGGCAGTGGCTGTAGTTTTGTTCGGGTACACTTTTTTTCTTTTGTACAAGAATTGGTTGAGTTCCAAACCGAATAATATCACACCTGGTATAACATTCAATCGACCATAATTCAAAAACTAGTCCGTTGATCTTAAACCAATTCGAATTTTAAACCAAGTGGTCGAATTTAAAAAAAAAAAAATTTAAATGTAACAAGACTTAAAAGATGTTTAGCAGCTGATAATTTGAAAATCAATGAGTGATTCTAAAAGGTTTTTTTATGCTCTTTAAAATTGTCTCTTATTCAAATTTCTCTATCTCATTTAGTTTTTAAGATATTATGCATTTGTTTTGGAAAATTTCGTGAAACACTCAAAAAAATTGATATTTCGAGAACTATTGGGAAATGGGCATATGCTTACTCGATTTTTTTTTTGTTCATTTGAACCCATAGAATCTACCAGTTTCTGATATTTTATCGCGGGTCACTCTGTATATAATATTTAAATTGCATGAAAATATTTTCCTTAAATCTATATATATATATATATATATATATATATATATATATATATATATATATATATATATATATATATATATATATATATATATATATATATATATATACATATATATATATATGTATATATATATATGTACATCCTATATCCTATATGTGTTTTCCTTAAATCTATATACATATATATATATATATATATATATATATATATATATATATACATTTTTTTTTTTTTTTATACTACGTACTACCACCGAAATACAATTAAGGACTTAACTACTGGAAAAAAGCTTAGGGACATTTTATTAATTTTTTGATAAAAGCTCGTTTTCTTTTTGTTTTTTTAAAGGGTCTTTGCTTAGACGGATTATTGAAAATGCTAAAAGTTTTTTAAGTTATTCAGAGTCATGGAGAAGAGAAAGTCAACACTGTGTCGACCTCTTGAATTCTAACCTTCAATTAAATTAGTATTATTAATACTGTTAAGAGACCAAAATTGAAAAAAATAACTCCTTTAACACTTGAAAAGAGACTTAACTGAAAACGAAGTAACAAATAAAAAAATTCTTATTCCAATAGTCCAGGGGATAGAGTGCATAAACTTGACTTACTAACATCAAGCTAGATGAAGTCAAGCTTTTGAATATGAGTTTGTAGAATATAAAGCAGACAACAGTCTACATAATACTATAATACATTATTATTTAAAACAAGTAAGGCGCGCTTCACGTAAGTACGTGGAGCGATAATCGCCGGTTTCTGTACATTAAAGTTGAAATTATTAAGTGTAATATGATTACACTAATTTTAATATAGTAATATTCTTTTTCTACTCTTCAAGACCTTTAAATTGATGTATAACATGTTATGGTAACTAAAACAATGTTTAGTCACCTGCCATATTGGCCGCCATCTTTAAAAATTTAATAATTGCATATTCTTTTTCTACACTTCAAGACCTTTACGTTGATGTATAACATGTCATAGTTACTAGAAACTTTTTTTAGTCGCCCACCATATTGGCCGCCATCTTGAAAATATTACGTGTGATATTTTAATAGTTACATATTCTTTTTTTTCATTTCAAGACCTTTAAATTGATATATAACATGTTATGGTGACTAAAAACTTGTTTTTATTCGCCCGCCATATTGGCCGCCATCTTGAAAATATTAAATGTGAAAAATCCAAAATTTGTCCAGTTGTCTCAAATGCCGAGATGCACCTGTGTGCCGAATTTCATGTTCCTAGCTATAGTAGTTTATGAATTGAATCAAGCAACGGACAGACAGACAAAGCCGTTATATTATAAGGTTTCTTTTTGTACTTTGTACAGAAACCTAAAAATGACCAACATAACAAAAAAAAAAAAAAAAAATCTGTGTGAGACTCTCACGCTTTAGAAGTAAAACTTAAGTTCTAGAAACAGGTGATTTAATGCATTGCTCTCTTTGCATTTGCTGACGATTTTATTAGGTTGTTTGGCTGCATCTACTCCTACGAAGACATGGTAGCTTCTTTGTCAATGAAGTTGGATGTCAATGAAGTTGGATGTCAATGAAGTTGGATGTCAATGAAGTTGGATGCCAATGAAGTTTGAGATTGAGACTTGCGCGGGGCGGGGCCTTAGGTCGGATGTGGTAAAATCTTTTTTAATAAATAGTTTTTACTTTCTCATATATAGAGAGAAATTATTGGGATTGCGCAAAAATTCGATTTATGAAGTCCCCTGAGTCCAAAATAGTGTTTTTTTTAGGGTCCGTAGGCAAAACCAAGGACCCTTATATTTTCCTGCGTGTGTCTGTCCGTCCGTCCTCTCGCGTGCTCTCACGGCTACACCTTTCGTCCGATCACTTTGAAATTTGGCATGTATGTGTCTTGTACCTGCCCACATATTTTAAAAATATAGCGACTTAAAATAAATATTTTTCAAAAAACTTACGGTAAATAAACTTAAGGGTTAAATTTTTTTTATTTTTTTTCGACACCGTGAGGGGTATCATATGAAAGGGTACGTCGAGCTGATTACAAAAATATATAATTCATTGGATATAACTTTGATAGGACGAGCGTAGGCAAGTTTGAAGTGGGTGTGAAACGTGCCCCCCCCCCCTCCCCCCTCTATCTCGCTTATGTGAAGTGCAAAAAATCTGAAAAAATTCCTGAACATTCTTCTACCAAAAGTAAAGATACCACTTTTTGGAAATGTTGAAAAAAATATTATTTTATTTTTTATTGACAAAATACGTTTTTTTTATAACTATGGTCTTTTCGATGTATTTATATGGTTGTAGTCCGGTTCAGTGGCAAAAAAATACTTTATCAGAGTGTGTTTTGAGAATATCAGGCCCTTAGAATGGTTCAAAGTAAGCTTTTTAGCATTTTAAAAAAACACTGTTTATACACCACAGTTAAACACTATATAGTGTGGCCTACGGACCCTCGCTGTGTGCTGACTAGTACACACTTGACCTGTTTATTTAAATTCTGTCTGTCGTCTGTGCAGACGCATGAAGTCTAAACTACTAAGCCGATTTTGATAATATTTGGCATACATGTTCAGAAAAATCATACCTCGAGGTGAAATTAAATTAAATTAAATTTAACTCCAAATTTTGGGACAGTTCCTCCAAAACCTCTGAAAAAAAATGTATTTCTTGAAAACGTTTCTGACGATTTTGATTTAAACTTTCTAACACTGTCACCTTGCCATAAGGAACTTCGTTCCAATAAGTTTCGGGGACCTAGGACTGATATTATATGAGAAAATTAGACTGAGTTGTCTCGGACCGATTTTATTTTAGTACCAATTAAGACATTGTGGTTGGATTCGTTACATTTTACAAAAGTTATGTTCATTATTGAATCACATATGGCACAAGTTGATGTCAGTGTAAGATGTGTGTTAAAGTTTACATGGCTTAAGGCAATGTTATTTGTGTAAACTCACTAAATTTATGTGAGTTAACTCCTGTTTTTAGGCTCATTCCAGATAGGAGTCATCTATTCTCTGGATACAAATAGTTAACCTATCCCCCCCCCCCCTGGTAGATTTAGGGTTGTACAGTTCTCTAGATGGGTTGACATCCGACCTCCAGACCAGGGTTTGTCATTAAACCCTTAATTGCCTGTTCTACTCTCATTTCCATGAAAGCACCACTTGTATTCAAATGAGCTTTCAACAAAACTAACCCCCCCCCATAGCCCCCCCCCCCCTTTCAGGGCTTTTTTGTTTTAATCTTTAACTTCTGTTTTCAGTATTTTTTTAAAAAAACTTTTTTGGTCACTTTCTTTTGTTATATTTTGTAATTTTCCTAAAGTTAGTTAAAATAATCTGCCAATTAGTGTGGCACATAGCTTCCTCGCATCCTATCACGTACTTTATTGATTTTATGCTTTTACAAGCCATTATTGTCTCAATTGTTTAATTGTTTCCAACGTTTGTTTAAAGTGTCAAAATTTGATTTGATTTTTTTCATTAATTAAAGTATCGATTTAGTAAAAGTTAAAGAGAGCAGACGGTTCAAATTAATCTGAGGGTATCTGCGGGTTACTCTCCACAAACAATTTCAAATGTCATAAAAATCAGATGAGTACTTCTCAATATATAGGTGCAAATAAATGTATGTTTGTGAGCATGTGGAAGAGGAAAAAATAGGCGCAGAAGGTTAAAACTAACGTGGGACCAACAATGAGCTAATTATGACCTACCATCCAAATTTAAATGAAATCAGACGTGTAGTTTTTAAGATATGTTGTTTCGCACGGAATGTTGCCGAATTTCTGAAACGGATTTTCGTCTTGAATTTTTTGAAATCGGAGACCTAAAATATGTTCGTTCTTCAGAACGATCACATAGCTTCCGTTACCTTCGGTAAGCTCGGAAGCAAAATAATCAGTAGTTATCTGTGTTATTATAATTTCTATTTTAATTATTTAATCTTTGTTTAGAATTAAGTTCTTCTATTTTTTTTTTCCTTGTTTAGCAAACCTGACTAGACTGTCTGCATGTATTCCATCATATAACACTTATTTATCACATTTCATTTCTTCTACTTCCGAGCTCACCGAAGGTAACGGAAGCTATGTGATCGTTCTGAATCTTTGTGCCAGTTATTAAAAATTCTAAGAGAAATATCCGTTTAAAACATCAGAGAACATTTTAGTTCCGTGTCTGTTTGTCGGTCTATCGCTCAATTTTTGCGAACTATCATACCTTAAAAACTACACGTCCGATTATAATGAAATACGGGTGGTAGGTCATAATTGGCCCATTGTTGTTCCCGTTCCCATATAAGTTTCAACCTTCTGCGCGTATTTGTATCTCTTCGTCATTCGCACAAGCATTCATTTATTTACATCTATATCTTCAAAAGTACTTTTCTTTTTTTTTTTTTTTTTTTATGAAACTTGTATATTTTGTCGAAAGTGGCCTATAGATTGCCCCAGATTAATTTCAACCGTTTGGCTAGGCTCTTTAAATTTTCCTTGATTAAGAATTGAATTATTGTAAAAAATTTATTTTTGACGGGGTGGCTCGGCACCTCCACTAAGGGGGGGGGGGGGGGGGGTGGGGGGGTACATACTCTTTATCAGTGCTCGGTTTCTAGAAATTAAAGTGCCAGACAACAACCTACCCTTCTCTACCCCCCCCCCCCCCCCCCCCCCCCGAAGGGGGACAATAGGTCCCCTCCCGGGAAAATTTTGGAAAATAAAGCAGTTTTAGACATAAAACCATGTACTAATTTTTATTATACTTGTAATTTTATAGCCCCTTCAAATCTGACGGGGGGGGGGGGGCTCAAGCCCGATAGCCCCCCTGTTCCTACGCCACTGCTAATGACTAAAGTTATTTCTACTTTCAAGTGTTGATATATTATACACACATTACTTCATACATTGTTGTTACATACATATAGTTCGATATTTATAGAGTTGGGGTCGAATTCTATAATGATAATTTCTTATGTGAGTCTCCTTATGCGTATTTTCTCACGGTTCGTTAGTTTAGTTTATATTTTTTTTGTCTCCTTACATTGTTTTTAATCTGTTATATATTGTACATTCATTTTTCTTAGTGAACTGACATTGCACATATTTTATGATAACACTTATCAGTTATCAACACAATTGATTTATCATTTGTTTCATGACAACATTACATATCGATATCATATAAATATATATTTATTACTTCATATATCAAGATAACATTTGTTTTAAATCGTTTAATTATAGAGATATTTATAATGATTATCCAATGAAAGATAATTATAAGCGGATTACTTCACTTTGTTTAGAAAAAGTTAATATATATATTTGTTCTATCTATCTTTCAGATCAATAAATTTATTACAAAAATTTATTTAAGTTAAAAGTACATTTATTATTAAGTTTTATTTAAGTTAAAAGTACTTGATTATCCTTAAGAAAATATAATAAATATCTAATATTAAATATCTTAATGAACCTGGGTTAAATATAAACCCTTTCTTTTAATATCAATTCTAACACTCCAGAATTTTTAATTTTTAATTAAGTCTTATGAGACTTAATTTTAATTTCCCCTTCTAATCTTACTAGATAAAACTTCAGATTCTTACACCGATATTGATGCTTTAAGAAATAAATGTCGCTGCATAGAAAATTCGTTTTAAAGATTATTTTCTTTAGGGGAAAAATGAATGGTCCAGATACAGGAATGTTTTTATCCCGTACCATTTTCCATTGCAGAACTGCTTTATCTATGTCTTCATACTTAGAATATCTAGATCTTTCCTAAAACAATTCTCCACTTGTTTCGTATAATTTAATTATTGAAATAAATCAACCATTATGGAAAAATATACAGAAGTTAAAAATTAAATTTACGCATGCACAATTCGAAAAAAAAAGAGGTACACACAATTCAAAAATTTTTCGAGTGGGGTGTCTAATGATAGCTGCTGAATTGTAGGTAAGGTATAACGTATATAATATGATTTTTTAAATTTTGCTGTCTCTATTGGTTTAATAAGTTAAAATGTCCCCAAATATTCCCTCCCAACCACTATACAACGACGGGTCCTAAAATTTTAAAATAATTCATGCTAGTACCTTATTGTAGGGCGATGAAAATTCCGGTTGGAAATTCCCAATTTTTAAAAATTGTCAAGTTTGTGGGCGCAATGCGAGGTGTGCCCAAAAATTGATTTTTTTTCAAAATGAGTGGGGTCCTAAATGAAAGCTGCTGAAGATTGGGATACAAATATATGTATACTTTTTTAAATTTTGCATTCTTTATTGGTTTTATGAGTTCTAATATAATGAAATATATATATAAATAAATAAATAATAATAAATATAAATTTACCCCTCCTCCCCAACCACTATATAACGGTTGGTCCTACAATTTTAGAATAATTTATGGTATACCTCATGGTGGGGCGATTAAAACCCTAGAACGCTAAATGTACGTAAAAATTAAGTACAGTTTTAGATAAATGTGAATCACAGAAAATAAGTAAACCACACTATCTCCTCTCTCTGGCAGTGCTTCGTCTAGACCTTCCCGTTGCATTAGATACTCACTTCAGTTTTACCTGATGCGTTAGTGAGGATTGACAATTATTTTGCATTATGTCACCACGTAAATATTATACGTATAGTTAATTTTAAAGTAGTATAAATTTCTATTTCAACTAATAAATATAATAAATTAACACACAAAAAAAATTAAAAAACACAAAAAATAGTAAATAAACATATAAGCAATAAAAATAATAATAAATAAATAATAATAATAACAAAATAAAAATAAAATAATAATAAAAATTCGATTAATACATAAGAGTTTGGGCTTGTTACATTTCAATAAAAAATTAATTAATTAATAAATGAACACGATAAACACATAAAAGTAATAAATAAACACATAACAAATATAAATAATAAATAATAATTAATATAAAAATGCCATTTTTCAAAACTGGTCTTATTTTCAACCTTCTTTTTTTTGTGTGTGTGTGTTTTTTTTCTCCTTTGTGCGATGAAACTTAAATAGCAAATAAATTTGACGCCATTTTTTTTTTTTTTTTTTTTTTTTTTCGGTTTCTGTAGTTTTATCTATGTGCAAAATTTGGGGAAGATTGAATGACGGGAAGTGGTTCAAAATTGGGGAAACGGAAATGTGCCATGAAACTTACGAAGCAAAGTAATATAAGACCAGTAAAAATAGAAATATTTGCTAAATAGTAACTTAGATTCGTGATTAGTATTGCGTGTACGTAAAAAATACGTAGATTAGCGTTAAGCGACGAAAAAATAAGGTTAGTGTTGCAGGGTTAAAATTTCCTGAAAAAATGTAATTTACCTTGTCGTTATTATCGATAAAAAACATTGTGACCCCCCGAGGGATCGAACCAGGGACCCCTGAGACCGATAAAAAAATAATAGTTATATAACGGGTATGTTTGACCATCTACGAATCCCTAAAAAGTACTTGGACGCAAATACTTCCCTGTGAATTTAAATTCTCTCGAATCTTGGAAGAATGCATACCATTTAAAACCAGTTCTTACACGTATTTTACTTGCGTCTTTTAAATATTTTAATTTTTTTAATAAATACCTTAGGGTGACTGAATTTTCATGTATTTTTATTAATAAAAAAAACCCACACATAATAGTTAAATATTTTGAAAGAAAAAGAGCAACAAGCTGCAAGGGCAATATAAACCTGCATGTTTTTGATCTCATATGCGTTAAGTGATCTCTATTATAACCTGTTTGTTTATGTATAAACTATAATTTTCTCGAAAATCAAATAATTGATCGTATAATTATGATCATATAATTGTTAGAAGACCTGTTGATTAGAGAGCAACCTTCTAAGTTTTTAAATATAATTATAATAATACTCCCATATTAAATTAACCATGCATGTTTTTAATTGTTTGTATAATTCTTTTTCTTAGCAATTGTGATCTAAATGTGTTAAAAATATCAAAACAGAATTAAATTAGTACCTTTAATCTGTAGAGGTTGTATTTTAAGAGGTGTTTTTAAAATCCGCATTCTTGTTAAACAGGGAACTTAAGTCAATATAAATATGCATACTTCAGGTAATTACTTCACCTTTAGCATGAGATTAGCTGAATTTATATTTATAAAAATTCCAAAATAGATTGCCAATTGGTGAGGCACATAGCTTCCTCACATCCTATCACGTACTTTATTGATTTTATACTTTTACAAGCCATTATTGAATAATTTGTTTAATTTTTTCCCCCGTGTTATTGAATGGTGTTAATTTTTTACATGAATTAGAGTATCAATTTATCAAAAAGATAAAGAGCGCAGACGGTTCAAATAATTCTGAGCTATCTGCGGGTTACTTTAAATAAACTATACAAATTTCATACAAATCAGATACGTTTTGCTTCCGAGTTTACCGAAGGTAACGGAAGCTATGTGATCGTTCTGAAGAACGAAAAAATTTTAGGTCTCCGATTTCAAAAATTCCAAGACAGAAATCCGTTTCAGACATCAGGGATCATTTTCGGTTCCGTGTCTGTCTGTCGGTCGATCTGTCGTTCAATTTTTGCGAAACAACATATCTTAAAAATTACACGTCCAATTTTAATGAAATTTGGGTGGAAGGTCATAATTATCCCATTGTTGGTCCTATATAACTTTCAACCTTCTACGCCTATTTGTTTCTCTTCTACATGCGCAGAAACATACATTTATTTATACCTATAGCTTCAAAAGTACTTATCTGATTTGAATGAAACTTTTATAGTTAATCGAAAGTAACCCGCAGATAGCACCAGATTAAGCTCTTCAACTTTTGCTAAATTCATACTTCAAATGGTGTAAAAAAATCAAAACAATTTTGACAGATTAAAAAAAAAGGGGGGAAACAATTAAACAAATTTGATAATAATGGCTTCTAAAAGCATAAAATGAATATAGTACATGGATAGGATGTGAGGAAGCTATGTGCCACACCAATTGGCAGACTATATTTAAAGATATAGGTGTAAATAAATGAATGTTTGAACGCATGTGGAAGAGAAACAAATGAGCGCGGATGTTGAAACTTATATGGGACCAACAATGGGCTAGTTATGATCTAACATACAAATTTCATTAAAATCAGACCAGTAGTATTTAAGATATGCAGGTTCAAAAAAATTGAGCGAAAGACCGACAGACAGACACGGAACCGAAAATGTTCTCTGATGTCAGAAACGGATTTCTGTGTTGGAATTTTTGAAATCGGAGATATAAAATATTTTCGTTCTCCAGAACGATCACATAGCTTCCGTTACCTTCGGTAAGCTCAGAAGCAAAAGAAATAAATATATTATTATTATTATTATTAATTGTTTTAAAAATATAGGCACTCTTCTCAAGAACACTTGCAGCTAAGACATCCTGCGATGATCATTCTGAAATCTTGACCTTCAAGAAATGAGCTGAATTCACTCAATTTAATTACATAAACTCAACAAATTTACATTTTATCTCAAGAGTAAATTATAGTTGTAAACATGGTTTTCTAGAATGTAAACTGTTTAAAATTGTAATTGAAAGTTTGATGATGTGTGTTGTATTTTAATGAAGTCTTCCGTTGAGTTATAAGGTAATCCTTAATTTCCTGTTGTTATCAAAGTTATTCTGAGAATAGTCCGATTACCTGTGGATTCCCCAGCTTTCAAATATATTTTCTTCGCATCTATTACACTAGACAAGTCTTTCCACTTAATCTTGTAATACATATAAATCAATTTACAAATTTAACATGTATCATAATATTTATTAACTGGGGGAAATATGCATCACATAAATTCGTGGTGCAAAGTATCCCCCCAATCATTGGGGATTTAATGCTAGTTCAACAAATGAATAAATAAAATAGCGAGCCCAAATTAAAATTAATTTCTCGCTTTTTGCATGATTTTTCCTGAACATGTGCCAAATTTTGATAATATCGGCCCAGTAATTTAGGCTCCAGGCGTCTGCACAGACAGACGACAGATAACAGACAGATATTTTTCAAAAACCAGTTTTTGGACTCAGGGAGGGGACCTCAAAAAAATCTCAAAAATTGAATTTTCGCGCCATCAAAATACATACAATAATAATTAAAAATTGGATCAAGCTTTTTTTTCCCCAAAACGTGTCTTCGCTAGATAAAGAAATATACTGAGTACTGAGTTTTTTAAAACAATGTATTGAATAAATTCAGATATATCTGGGGAAATAAGCATTTTAAAATTCGTCTTTATATACGAGTATGAACATTTCTCTTTATTTTACTACGTTCTTATTAGCTTGCTTTCTTGTTTGTTTATTTGTCCAGTACAAATCTTGCAATCGATTTTTAACTAACATCCCGAGTAGCTAGACATTTGAAATTTTTAGAATAGCTCAGAACACGATGACAATGCATTATTTTAATACTTTTAGCCATATTTCAGCAGAATGTAATTAGTTTTCAGCAAATTTTGCTGTATGGATAGTTAGTTCGGAAAAAATCCGAAAGTCATTTTATTTGTTTTGAAATGACCCATATTTACGATCTTCATTTTGACGGGTTTCAAATTTATGATTTTTTATTTAGTCAACAGAAAATTTAAAAACGTAGTGTATAAAAAGTTCTTTTTATCTTGTAATTATTTTAATGTTTAACCATAAATCCCTAAGTTTGTAAGTTATACATTTTTCACCCGCACAGCTTATGCTATACGCATAAGCTGTGAAGAATATGGAACCCACCACCACGTATAGTTGTAAAAGCCGTTTACAACTAAGTCCATAAATCCCTCAGAGCAAGGAAGGGGTAGAGGGAGCAATGCGATTTGAAAAGTGGTTCATTATGCTCCATCCATATACTAATCCTCTCAAGCGAGCTCAATCCGAACTAAAGTGACAACAGCACGATCACGTGGTCACTGGTCCTTGTCTTATTGGTCTATTCCTTGTCCTTTCGTGCCCACGGACGCTTGTCAACAAAACCTTTAACCTAATTTAGTGCTTTGTTTATCTAGGAACTATTACATGTTATTAACAACGTAACTGCCTTTAGATAATTAATACGGTTAACCACAAACATTAAAGTACATAATATTATGTATTTATAAAGAAAACTGCATTAAAATATTAAATGTCGTAAGAAAATATCACTTTATTCGGCACTATTATAGGAAAGGGCCACCATTTTTTTTCTTTAATCTAATATACTTTCTTACAACCAAATAAACACTTTTGTATATAAAAGTGTGATATTCCTTTGTCCCAAAGCATATTGGACTGAATATCCCTTGGTCTAAATAGGTAATTAGACTAAGGGATATAAACTCATGTATATAAACAACAAAAATGGGGCCCCTTTTCTATAAAAGTACCCTTTATTTCATATCCTTAACAGCTAATATCAGATAAATTTCGAGTTCTTATCGAGATATCGATACTGTTTCACCAATCTGCCGCTGGGGAGGTTTAGTATAGGGGTGAAGCAGAATGAACCACTTATTGAGACCCAGTTCCTATAGTATGGTTCCCTCTACCCCTTCCTTGCTCTGAGATAAATCCATGGCAGGTTGCCCTGGATTTATCAATACGTATAACTTTAAGCATTCAGACTTAATTAACAACCTTGAAATCATGTAATTTTATAAATATAGTTTGTACTTAAGAATATAGTGACTCTTAGAACCGCAAGGTTTTAATAAAACTCGACAATTCCAAGTGAACATTTAATCCACACATTTTGTTTTTTCAATTCGAAATTGAACGAGTCTGTGGAAAGTTGTTTTAAGTGAATCGTCACTAGACTTGGTATCAAGTTGATAAGAACTTGGAATGAAGACTTGGTAGGGCGTAGGAAGAAGATATAAGGGAGGGAACTTCATAGTAAAGGATAAGACTAATCAAGCACGACTTCTAGCCTCTCTTTAATACCTTGCCAAGATCTTTTCCAAAGGGGCTTAGCTGTAGTAATAGCTTCAAGCCAACTCAAAGTCCCTCCCCCACGTTTTTTCAAACCTTACTCCTTCAGTATCTACACCCCCCTTGTCCCCCCCCCCCCCGGGTAAGATTTCTCTGTCAGATCCAAGTTCACATCAACAATGTTTATATCCCCTCCCCCCCTCCCTGTACCACCAGTATACTTCCCACACCTTGTCACAAACAGCCAACTACCTACTATTTTTAACTTCAAACGTTTAACTCACTAATTATAATACTAAAACCAGTAGGTTTTTTTAGGTTTTCGGAAAAAAAAAATGATTTTAAAGGATGTCATTACTCAAATCTAATATTCTAAAAATAAAACTTAAAAAAAAAAAAAAAAAAAAAAAAAAAAAAAAAAAAATCTTTCTGTTTGAAATTCCTCATGTATTAAATAAATTCAGCCCGTACTGCAGCTTCTTGTTCGGTTCGTATATAACTAGCCGGGGTAAACACACTTAGTACAGAATGGTTTTAATGTCTTGTTTCAGTAGTTTTCGGCCTTAAAAGCTCATCGGGACTATGAAAGAACAAGAGTTACATTTAAATAATATGTAGAGAGTGAGTTTATATTATGTTGGAAAGCTCTGTAACACACAATATTGTTTTTATCTCCATTAGGGAGAAATAGTTATGATTTTAGATTAGTTCAGAGGAACTAAAGTAAGTATTTTCTTCCCTGAACTCAAAAAGTAAGGAGAAAAAGTGAAAGTAGGGTGAAAAAGTAAAGTAGGGAGAAAAAGAAGGATTGCCAAATTAATTAATTTATTAATAGTAGAGAATTAATGGCTAATGTAGTGAGGTTGTTGAAATCAGGTTGGCGACACTGCTTTTTCGACCTTGTTTATCATTGTTTTTAAACCTGCATCTAACTCTAGTAAGTAGAACTTATTACATTCACTGTCTCGCTTCGCTCGACAGTAAATTAATGTAATTGGCGCGGTAAAGAAAAAACTCACTTCACAGCCTAGAAACATAATATACTATTTATTTGAGTATAATTGCAATTCTAATTTGTTCTTAATATTAATATCTCCTATTAAAAGTGCTAACAATTATTGCTATTTATTAAAACAATAAATAAAAACTGTGCAATGGATGAAAATGTGTATTTTCTCCCTACTGGAGATAAAATATTGTATGTACCTTGGGAGTGAAGTGCTATAATTCCCCTCGCGATATTCTCTCGGCTACGCTAATTCCCTTGGCTTCGCCTCAGGAGTTAAGGACCATGGTTTCTTCGGCTTCGCCTCAAGAACCAACTTATTCGCTCAGGGAATTTTGTATTTGTATTGGGAATATTGTAATATATCAAAAGGCATGGCAGTGCGCAAGTCTAAGTTCTAGTAAGCATGCGCAGTGTACTACACACTGCATGCTTCGCCCAGGGTGGCAAATCACTTAAGGACAGCCATGAATGTATCTTTACTTGAACAAATTCACCCGGTTTTTTGTGACCCCTTTTCTTAAAGTTTGTTACTGTGTTCCATAGCATTTGAAAGATATCAATTTGTACTTTAGGGCTGTCTCATTTGTTTATTTTTTTAAAACTTTCTACATGGGTCAATCCATATGAAACCGAAGGGTTCATATGGATTTTAAAGTGTTCAAAACATTTGAAAAAAAAAACAAAAACAAATCGGGTACCTCGGAACTTTTCCTCACTTCAGAGGCCACTAAAGTGGCCTCTCCTGCTGCTTCGCAGCAGGAGGAAGCAGCATTGGACGTGGTCAGTACTTGGATGGGTGACCGCTCTGAACTAACTGATTTATTATCATTCTTCAAAAAAAACCTTATTTTTAATACCTATATTTTATTTAATTATTGAAGTTTGGCGGTATTTTGACAGATATAAACAAAATTTGACGTCATCAAAATTATAGCACTAATAAATAATTATATTCGCTTATAACTTTTAAACTAATTAATGGAATTTCATCGATTTTTTTTATATTTGTTCCTTAAATTTTTTCCGGTTCCAACGATATGCTATATGACAAAAACCTATTTATACTTCCAGTATTATTAACCGTCAAAGTTTAAGAATTTTTAACTTCAAAATGGCGGCCAAAATCAAAATGAAATTTAGAGGGCTTGTTTGTCATACAGAGAGGTACATTCGAGCCAAATTTCAACTCGATCAGGACCATTTTCGATTTATTACGATTTTATTTAAATTTTTGCTGACTCAGCAAACTGGGTTCAACATGGCGGAAAAAGTTGATTTTCCGGGCGGCACAACTACAGGTTAGGACTGATTTTTCTGCCAAGATTAAACTCTCTAGGTTAAATACCTTGGGCGCTACGATGATAACACACATACACAAATACATACGTCATGCTGAAAACCACTCAGGAGGTCTTTAAAACACCTAAAACGGATAATTCCGTTTAAATCTCGAAAAACAAATTTTTGGTAAAAACAATACTTTTCCTACTATTAGTAGTGAGGAAAAGTAAAAATGTGTGAGGTACTCACTCATTAGAATTTGAAGTGAAACTTAAGTTCTAGAAACAGAATAAACATATGAAATAGCACAATAACCCTTTTTTAAGTAATGCATATAAATCATTTATTAAATACGTAACATATATATTTGTAATCAAGAGGTTACAATGCACAGTCAGATAACTTCTCAAAGAAACATAATTTCAATTATTAAAATATTTTCATAAAATGTTAGCGAATATTGAAGAAAATATAAAAACAACATTAATATATATATATTAATTGTTTAATTTAATGTATATAATAATACCCTTATATACCAATTCTGTGTACAGAATAAATCAACTACTCCCGTGGTATAGTGTTTAACATGTGAGACTCTCAAGCCAGGGGTCGGGGGTTCGAGACTCGTCCAGAGAGAAGATTTTTTACAGGTAAATCAACAGCCGACCAAAGTCGGCAGTCGAATAAAATATCTATTACATGCGAGTCTTAAAACAAAAACTTGCAATTTCGTTAATTTCACATCAAAAATGTTTTAAAGGTAATTCTCCAGTGTTTAAATTAGGTTATGATCATATTTTATCTAGTACTTTTTCTTCCATAGAAAACTTCATCTGAAGTTGGATATAAAAATCTAGAAAATTTCATTTTTCGGATTTTTTTTCTGAAGGAAAGAGTGTGGTAAATATACACTTGAACACCCACATATTTCTATGTGTCCGATTGAAATAGTTTTTTTTTTTTAATCTGTTCTTTTTTTTACAATTTTACAGTTGCTTGACAAAGTGATATTTCTTGCACTCAAAATAAAAGCAGATTTCTGCATTTACTTTCCCTCTAAGATTTTACTATCCCGCACTACAGTGTTCCAACTTAAGAACATAAATAATATGCCTCTACTAGACAGGTAACATCGTATAATAATTTGAAAAAGAAGTTGGCCACACTGGTTAAAAATATAACAGGTGGTGTAGGGTGTAGCTGTTATTGTAGTCGAGTGTCAGTAATTGTTGATTGTACTTTAATATTTTATTTAAAGATTAAAAACTAACGGTATGAAAAATGTAATGTGCAACTCGAGCTTGAAGTGTATTTGCAAGTGCTAAGGGCCTCAAGTGCTTGAAATGCGACAAAGCTGTACTTGAGAGACCATTCCGCACTTACCTGCGGCTCAAGTGTAATCTTTTTTCGCTAGTGAAGCTTTGTGGCACTTTGCGAAGTAGTTGCACAAATAAAAATAACTATTTTCCGTGGTAGGCTGTGAAATTCTAACTTTAGAGCCTAAAACACGTAGCTAAAATCCATTTTTCCATTACGTGGACTTAAAAAATCTTTTCATTACTCCTACACTATATTGAAATAGTTATTTATGCACATAGGGAGTAAAGTAAGCCATTATTCCCTGAGCGAAAAAGTTGGTTCTTGAGGCGAAGCCGAAGGAACCATGGTCCCTAACCCCCGAGGCGAAGCCGAGGGAATTAGACTCTTTAATTCCCTCGGCTGCGCCTCGGGAATAACTCTAATTCGATAATTAAACATGATAATTATCGCGAGGGGAATAATGGAACTTTACTCACGAGGTACATACAATATTTTATCTCCAGTAGGAAGAAAATACACATTTTCGTTCATTGCACAGTTTTTATATATTATTTTAATATATATAACAATAATTATTAGCACTTTTAATAGCAGATATAACAGATTCAATATAAAAAACAAATAAGAATTGGAATAAAACTCAAATAGAAGGTTATTTAGATGCAGGTTATAAACAAAGATAAACATGGTCGAAAAAGCAAGTGTCGCCAACCTGATTTTAACAACTTCATTACATTAGCCATACATTTTCTACTATTTATAAAATAATTAAGTTGCAATCTTTACTTTTTTGCCCTACTTTACTTTTTCGCCCAACTTTTACTTTTTCTCCCTACTTTTTGAGCTCAGGGAGGAAAAGACTTACTTTAGTCCCTCTAAACTAATTCAAAATCATAGCTTTTTCTTCCTACTGGAGATAAAAATGTTTTACGTCCTACGGGTAGTTATCAAAAGTGCCGTTTTCCGTTTTTAGCGCTGCAATCTTTGTAGAAATGCTTCTTAGTACGATTAAAATCTAATCTCGATCTAAAATTTTTTTTCATTGCCTGCTACCTCGGAAAAAATAGCATAATGCTACACGACTGTGAAGTGTATTTTCTTTACCTTGGCAATATTTAATGTCGAGCAAAGCGAGACAAAATATAATTGAATATAAATATATAATTGAAGTAAATATAATTGCCGTGGTAAAGAGAACACTCACTTCACACCCTAGTAACATAATATACTATTATTTAACCAATATAATATTCTTATATATAGGATTTACTCGTATATATAACTAATGAATGTTTTATTTGCAACATAATATCCTTCTACTGTGTTGAGATTTATTATTTTTTCCTTATTTAATATCAACAACTTTGAAACATGATACCTCTTGTATAAAATTGTTTTAACCATTTCAATTTTCTTGCATGGATATTTCAGTGGATACCCTGTGTAGCGAGAAGTTGTTAATTTAAATACATTTTCCTCTCTTGTTTCACCTAGGCCAAGTATTTACAAAGTGAATTTTCGGTTTCTATAAACAAATCTGTGTTGAGACGAAAGTTTCACGCTGGATATTGAATTAAGGGAGCTGTAAGCGTGTCTGTGAGCTCTTGAGTGGTTTCAGACTACGTCAGACAACACTTTGTAATTTATTTTTGAAATTGAAAACACACATAAAGGTATTTTACAAATTTAGTTTTGTTTTTCCATTCCAAGTGTTTGACCTGGTATTATATTTTGTTTTACTTCCATTTTACATACATACATATATATTTTTTCCATTATCCATATTTTTCGTAATAGGCCAATATATAGATACATTCTAGCTTAAATTAATTAGGGTAAAAGATTTATTTTTTTAGGATTGTTTTGTATAGTGAGAGGAGCATGAAACCAAGTTTGCGACCTCGAAAGCTCTGGGGACTACTTTTGGTAGGCGAAAAACCTTGAAATTTTGGCACTTTTTCAGTATTTTTAATATAACTCATAAACGACATCGAAATCAGAATATTGTATTCTCTCCGAAACGAAAGTAGACAAAATTCCCTACAAAATGCATTAGTCAAACCTAATTTTATGTTATCCTAACCTATTTATACAGGACTTTAAAATTTGACGAAATTTTGTAAAATACAGGATTTTACTCATTTTATTTTTACTTTCTCATATAAATTCGATTTTGAGATTTTGATGGATTTACACGTTTTGAGGTCCCCTGAGTCCAAAAAAGTGGTTTTTAAAAAATGTCTGTCGGTCGTCTGTCGTCTGTCTGTGCAGACGCCTGGAGCCTAAACTACTGGGCCAATTTTGACGAAATTTGGCATACATGTTCAGAAAAATCATACCCCGAGGCGAAATCGAGAAATGAATTTTAGCTCTAAATTTGGGGGCGCTACCCCCCCCTAAAACTCTGAAAAACATGAAAAAAAAAATATTTCTCGAAAACGGTTCTGACGATTTTGATTAAAAAATTCTAAAATGTAGTCCATTTAAATACGAATCCAACGATATAAGCCGTTTTCCCGGGAAAAATCTAGTTCCTGAGAAAAAAGCTTAAAACGTGGACGGAGAGAGCCCGGGTTCAATTCCCCGCCCAGGAAAAGTTATTTTTACTTTCTCATATAAAGAGAAAGTATTGTGATGGCGCGAAAATTCGATTTTGAGATTTTGATGGATTTACACGTTTTGAGGTCCCCTGAGTCCAAAAAAGTGGTTTTTAAAAAATGTCTGTCCGTCGTCTGTCGTCTGTCGTCTGTCGTCTGTCTGTACAGACGCCTGGAGCCTAAACTACTGGGCCGATTTTGACGAAATTTGGCATACATGTTCAGAAAAATCATACCCCGAGGCGAAATCGAGAAATGAATTTTAGCTCTAAATTTGGGGGCACTACCCCCCTAAAACTCTGAAAAAACATGAAAAAAAAAATATTTCTCGAAAACGGTTCCGACGATTTTGATTAAAAAATTCGAAAATGTAGTCCATTTGAATACGAATCCAACGCTATAAGTCGTTCTCCCGGGAAAAATCTAGTTCCTGGGATATTAGCTTAAAACGCGGACGGAGAGAGCCCGGGTTCGATTCCCCGCCCAGGAGAAGTTATTTTTATGATAAATTTTGATGAATAGTTCAATAATATTTAAATGTACATTTGAAAACTAATAAATGGAAACACTAGGCTAAGTAATTATAAAGTCGTATATGAGAAAGTTTGTCTGAGTTGTCTCGGACCGATTTTTACATTTATATTATTGTTTATGGTGCCCATTATATATTTATTATTACCAAATATCTCCGGAACCATGATAGATAGAAAGATGCGGTTTTCAGGGTTCAACAATGGCTGTAAATGGGCATCTAGAACATTTGCTGAACATTCTTTGTGTTCAGCAAAAGTGTGTCCAATTTATATAATTAAAAAATGTGAAAAGGAAGCCAAATGTTTAGGACTGGATTTGGATTCTATGGCTAAAAATAAGACTATTTTACTCTTTGAAATTTATCGCTCCAAGCATTAGTTTGCCGTCTGGAGAGCACTGAACATGCTAAAATTGAAACTTTAAATCACGCATTTTACAAAATTTTGTCAAACTTTAAAGTCCTGTAGAAATGGGTTAGGACAACATAAAATTAAGTTTGACTAGTGCATTTTGTAGGGAATTTTGTCTACTTTTATTACGGAGAGAATACAATTTACTGATTTCGGTGTCGTTTATGAGTTATATTAAAAAAACTGAAAAAAGCGCCAAAATTTCGAGGTTTTTCGCCTACCAAAAGTTGTCCCCAGGGCTTTTGAGGTCGCAAACTTGGTTTCATGCTCCTCTTACTATACAAAACAATCCTAAATAATTTCAAGATAAAGAGAACTTTTTATATACTACGTTTTTAAATTTTCTGTTGAATCGTATGTAATGTTGATAATATAATTGTTATTGTTATATAATATATAAGGTTAGTGAAAAAAAAAACAAAATTCCAAATTTATTTACTTCACATAAATGACAACCATCCAGAGAGCTGATCTTAAACCTAAAAAAGGATAAATCTTTGTACAACGGATCTCCCCAACACCAAATCTAAAGCATGCCATATATTTGAAATAATATAATCGATAAATAATATAATCGATATTTTTCCTGTTTTGCTGTAATTCAATGTTTACGGTTACCTATCACAAATTTGAGACCCGTCAAAATGAAGATAGCGTAAATATTGGATATGGCAAAACCATTAAAATAACTTGCGGATTTTTTCCGAACTAACTTTCCGCACAGCAAAATTTGCTGAAAACTAATTAAATTTTGCTGAAAGATGGCTAAAAGTATTAAAATAATGCATTGTCATCGTGTTCTGAGCTATGCTAAAAGTTTCAAATGTCTAGCTATTCGGGGAGTTAGTTAGAAATCGATTGCCAGATTTGTACCGGACAAACAAACAAACAAACAAACAAACAAACAAACAATCAAACAAGAATACAAGCTAATAAAAACGTAGTAAAAAAAATCTTTTACCCTAATTAATGTAAGCTGGACCCCTCTCAGGCTACCTATATATTGGACTATAAATATTATGGATGTTCTTGGTAACCTTTTGTCTATTTAGTGTCCTAGAGCAAAAATATCTGTCGATCAGTCGATCTGTCTGACTCTCGCTCAATTTTTACGATCTAACACTTCTTAAATTTCATTAAAAACAAATGTACGGTAAGTCTTGTTTAGCCTATTGTTGGTTCCATTTAAATTTAAGCTTTCTGTACCCATTTGTGTCTCCTAAACATGGGCACAAACATTAATTAATTCACACCAATATCTTTATAATTTGTGGCCTGGTTTCGTAGATGTGGTAAATTTAAATGGATAAATTAATCAACTCGATCTTGTACGGAGTCAAAAACACGACTGAAATACCTATATTTTTAGGGTCCGTAGGCAAAACCAAGGACCCTTATATTTTCCTGCGTGTGTCTGTCCGTCCGTCCTCTAACCACCTCTATCCACCTCAAACCAAGGACCCTTATATTTTCCTGCGTGTGTCTGTCCGTCCGTCCTCTCGCGTGCTCTCATGGCTACACCTTTCCTCCGATCACTTTGAAATTTGGCATATATGTGTCTTGTACCAACCCACATATTTTAAAAATATAGCGACTTAAAAAAAATATTTTTCCAAAAAAATTAGGGTAAAAAAACTTAAGGGTTAAATTTTTTTTTTTTTTTTCGACACCGTGAGGGGTATCATATGAAAGGGTACGTCGAGCTGATTACAAAAATATATAATTCTTTGGATATAACTTTGATAGGGCGAGCGTAGGCAAGTTTGAAGTGGGTGAGAAACGTGTCCCCCCGTCCCCACTATACACTCCCGCGCCGGGATTTGAACCACGGGTCTCCTGTATTTCCAGTACAGATGCTCTTGCCAACTAAGCTACGGAGGAGAATGATTTTTAACTGCCGTAATCGATATCTAGTCCCGAATCCAAGCTTTCAATATTCATATACATTTAGACAGTCAATATTTATGACATTAGAACTAAACCAAGAATTAACGCTTATAATTATAAAGTACTCAATTAGTACCTGCACCTTGTACAATCAATTCGAAATTCAATTTTTAAGTTTTTGGTAGTTAACACTACAGAAAGTCTAAATTTTAATTTAAATAAAATTATAATTATTATTTACTACGGGAAACAGACAGTGAAAAATACACTCCCGCGCCGGGATTTGAACCACGGGTCTCCTGTATGGTTCTCCCTGTACGGGTCTCCGGTATGGGTCTCCGTGGTTCAAATCCCGGCGCGGGATTGTATATTTCACTGTCTGTTTCCCGTAGTAAATAATAATTATAATTTGATTTAAATTAAAATTTAAACTTTCTGTAGTGTGAAAACTACCAAAAACTTAAAAATTGAATTTAAATAATTTGGTAAAACTGCAGTTATCCAGCCACTTAAGAAATGAAGTAGGAAAATTGGGAGGGGGGGGGGGGATTGTACTATTTAGACATAGGGATATTATCTCTAAAATATATTAATTTATATCGATAAAATCTTTCAAATGTATAAATCTTAAAAATGAACTCTTTTGACAAAGGGATATAATCTCTTAAGTGTATAAATCAAGCGAAATTGTGCAGCTAAGCGATTATCGACTGTATGGATAACTGCAGATTAGCTAATAAATTAAACAATAATAGGTTGTAAAAGCATAAAATCATTAAAATAAACTAAATTGGACTCGAGGAAGCTATGTGGCACACCAACTGGCAGACTATTTATTTATTTATGGTAATTATTTAGACTTCATATATTATTTGTATAATATTATGTACGTATTGAAAAATAAATGTTATAATAACTACAGTAACTTTTTTTATACAACTTATAAACAGACTTCAAACAAAAAGTTGTTAAAGATGAGATTTGTTGAAATGTTAGTATGTTGTTTTACTAGCTGGACGGTTTTAGTGTTTGAAAATGTCAATATTCTCTAAGAGGGAGTATTTATCGCCAAGAGCTTCTTCTTTGTATGGAGCTTAAACTTCTATGGTTCTTATATTATATTGATTTTTTTTCTCTTTACAAAATCTGCCAGATTCTCTTTTGGAAAAGAAAATCAATATCATATGATGATCTCTTTCCTACAATATATATGTATAAGGTATAAGTAATACATAAAAGTATATGTATTGTAGTCCGGGAGATAGCGTGCCTGACTACATCAGCTAAAGTGTCTGACTAACATCAAGCTAGAATTTTGGGTCCAAGTTAATCTTTTATTGCCTTTTAAGAATATGTGGTGAGCTAAGTTCGTCTGTGAGACATAGCTTGTCAAGGGGATTTGAAAAATAACAAACTGGTGGAGAGCTGCCATGTGGGTGGGAAATTTTGGTGGACAAAGAGCATGATCCCGAGTACAGAATTAGTTAGTAGACCAAAAATTAAGTTGATGTTAGACTGTCACAAGTATGTTCGCTTACACTCACTTCCATATGTTGTATAAAGGTCTCAAACTTAATTATGTTTTATCTTTAAAAAATATGTGTGAGACTCTCACGCATTAGAAGTGAAACTTAAGTTCTAGAAACAGAATAAACATATGAAACATGTGTATGAAATATCACAATGAACCTTATTTAAGTAAAGCATATATTATATAAATCATTTATTAAATACGCAACAAACATATTTATAAACAAGAGTTTACAATGCCGCTACAGTCAGATAACTTCTCAAACAAACATAATTTCAATTAATAAAATATTTTCATAAAATGTTAGCGAATAATGAAGAAAAACATGAAAACAACATTAATATATTATAGTATTGTAAGGGTCAGGGATCCAGTAAAAGAAATAACCACTTAATCACTTTAAGAATATAATTCACTATAATAGCAACTAATCGTACATATAAGACATTCAAATAAAGAAAAGAATCATCTACGTATAAGTATAACAAAGACAAAAAAAAAGAAATAAGGCCCCCGAAACTACGGGTCCCTATGATAGAAAATTATACTCCAAAACAAAAATAAGATAGAATTAAGTTCTTGGTTCCACCGTCGTAGGCTATAAAAATACAAGGAAGCAAAACATAAATCATTGAACTAATATATAAACGAACATTGCGTCCACAAAACAGTGCTTAAGGCACTCTAAGTTTTACTGGATAATACATTCATACAAAAAGAAAAATAGAGGCTTAACAGCATAACTTTATACTCAACTCCATTGGAAACAAAAAAAAAAAAGGAAAATAAAATTAAGTTAAAAAATTAATAAAGTTAATTTACACATTAAGATTTTTAACAGAAAGAGCTAATACAAAAACAGTCTTTGTTTAGATTAAAAAAAAGGAAACTACTGGGCCCAGGGGCTATGGTTGGGACTCACCGCTCAACACGTTCCAGACACACCAACACGTAATCCACATCTTTGAGTACCGAGCACTGTCCACTCTTTACTCTACCATGCCACAAGCTCGACTGACTGCCTCCGCTCCCTCTCTCCCGGCCCGGGCCGCGGTTGCATTCCCACGGCCGGGGCCCGAGAGAAAAAGCTGACAAAGCAGTCTGCCCGGCCGGCCATCTTCGTCTCCCACTCACTCTCGCACATTCCTCATACTCTCACTCAAACACTCACTCACACTCACTCAGTCACTCTCCCAACCTTAGCCCCAGTCCCCAGCCTTACAACTATCCCCCCCTATGAAGAAGGTGATGCTAAATTGGCATCACCTTCTGGCCCTTCCTCAGTTAAGGGCAGTGGGTATGCTACTCGAAGTGCCTCTGGTGGAAGGCTCCTTGTTGTCGGTTTAGGGTAGGTCGGCTGCTTCCCTTCCAAGGTGATGGTCACCAAGTCCCTTTCCTGTCGCTGACCTCTTCTCCAGCAACAATAAAGGCCAGCCATTAAAGCGGCGACTAAGAGCAAGCTGCTGACTGATCCACCGTAAATCCACATTGTCCGCTTTCCTTTGCTTTGGACCATGATTTCCTCTACCTTCCCGATGACTTTATCAATGTCCAAGCCAGTAGGGTATGCCTGGTTAACGTAGTGGGCTTGGGCGTTCAACTGGTGCAGGGCTAGACTGACTCTCTCCGCTGAATGCTGCCGTAGATTGAGGATGGTCTTGCCCATGGGGGTGGGAAGCGAGAAGGCACTTCTAGTCACATTCCATTGGAGAACACCAGCTTGATGAGGGTGCAAATCAAACTGTGCGCCTTTCAACTCACACTGTAGGTGACCCTCCAAAACTCCTACCCCGTTGATGTATATTTCGTCGGTAGTTACCCGGCCATGGTCGACACACCGCCTGGTGACGACGGTCCGCTCCACGACACTATAGATCCACCAGGCCCGTTGGGAATCTAAGATCCAGCTGGGCCGGTGAGGAGAGAGCAGCACTTGACGGGTGCAAGGGTGCATTTCCTTGCCCCCAAAGAATAGTTCACTTGTACACGACTTAACGTTTCGCGGGGTTATCGGAAATTCGACCGCGCACACGCGAATTTTTCTTCCTCGACATCGCACCATCTCGTCCTCACTCACGAGAGCATAAGATAATTTATCGTCACTAACAAGAATGTACTTACTTTCACTTTTTACTACAATCGATTGCTTAGTCTCCGGGTACCACACCGGCAATTCACGCACATGGTACACTTGAAACAGTTTATTACTACGCTGTAAGGGTAAGTTAACGACCACATGAATTCCGCGTCGCGTGGCGACCGCACTAACTTGAGCTAACTCATAGTACTCGTACATGTCTTCCAGGCTGAGCCCCGTAACCAAAGCTAGCTCCCTGGGAAGATTTAACGCAACCCTTCTTACAATTTCTAATAGATCAGACGGTGGAACCAAGAATGAACTTAATCTACCTAGTGCAATTAAACCTAATGATTCCCTAAGATTAGCTAAATCTAAACAGGCCTTCATCAGTCCTATTTCCATCAAACGGAGGGCGGAGGCGGCTTCCCCTTGGAGGGCGACCCGGCGTGTAACATTATTTATTTTCTCCAGGGTGTTGTTGTATAACACCTGCACTGAATTGGCGACACTTTTAATCCTCTGACTGTTCTCCACCACGTGACGATTTATTCGCTTGGTGATGGTTAGTTGTTCGTGAATAACATGCAGGATGTCCTTGCCTTGGTTGTCGAGTAATGACATGTGGCGATCCAAACGGTCCAGATCCCTAGCATCTGGAGTGCCAAATAGCACCTTCAATAAGTAACCTCCTGCATCAAATAGGCCTCGTTTACCTCTAACGGCGTTAGACGGAAGCATTTCTTGAAGGATGTAATATCCACTCGCCAGTTCTTTCATTAGCCTGTCCAAACGGTCAACTTCTAACAGGTAACTACTCGGGTCGTTTATCTCATACTCTTGTACCTTGTTTCTGATGTCTTCGATTGATAGTCTTACGTTCTCCCACTCCTGGTGCGAATGGCCTACCGCGAGATCCAAGACCACGGTCCAGTAGTCTCCACTCAGCAAAACTTCCTCCTTCTGTAAGAACACCAGGCCTCCTTTCCAAACTTCCTCCACGGCCCCTTCCTTAGATCCACCAGCTCCAACTCCGCCTGCAACAACAAAGTACGTCTTGATTTCTAGGCCTTAACAAATAGGGTGAACGTTCACCGTCCATCCCTTCCTCGGGATCCTCTTCCTCGGTCCCCACCGGCTCCCAGGTTCGGTCACGGGGGTCGTCCGGGACTGCAGGTGAGTCCTCCCACTCGGACAGCGGTTCCGGTCTCCCTAACGAAGACGCAGGGGAATCTTCAACAGCGATGGGAGAACGAATTCCATTTCCTAAGCTAGGGCGCCCTTCAAGCTGCTCCTCCTCTTCGTCCTCAGAAGTGCCCCCCCAGGGGTCCATACTCTCATCAGGCCGATTGGGCACACCGACGACCCGAGGGGTCCCCTGATTACATGGTTTCTCCACCCGAACTGGTGCCCCCGCTGTACATCTTTTCAGTCGGTTTACATGTACCACTCGACTCCTTCCTGGGGGTAGGTCTAGCTTATAATTTAGTCCGGTAAGCTTCTCTATAACTTGGTAAGGACCAGTCCATGGCCTTCTAAACTTCTTGGCGTGACCTTCCCTGACACTAGGATCATGCAAATACACCCATTCGCCGGGAGCAAACTCGCGGTTGATTGCCGTTTGGTTATAACGCCGGGCATTTTGCTCATGGGCCTTCCTGGTCGCTTGTCTGGCAGCCTCATGGGCTATCCGCAGTCTACGCGTTAGCTCCGTATGGTACTCCGAAAGAGCATCGTCCGCCGTAGCTCTAACTTCCCGCTGAACTTCCAGATTGACGTCAAACGGAGTGGTCACCTCCCTGCCAAAAACTAGATAATTTGGAGAGTGACCCGTGGCAGAGTGTGTTACATTATTATAGGCCATTAGAGCGAGATTCAACCAACGATCCCAATTACGCCCATCGCGGTGTACGTAATGTGACAGGATATCCACCAAGGTACGATGGAACCTCTCTATGGCGCCATTGGACTGGGGGTGGTACGGAGTAGTCTGAATCTTGCGAACCCCTAGGGTGCGGCACACTTGTTTCATAGTCTCAGAAACGAAGTTGCGTCCCTGATCCGTCAGCACGCGGTCCGGTACTCCGTGTCTTGACACTATCCGAGCGATAAATCCGTTTGCGATCTCAGTGGCTGTCTGCGTTTTTAGGGGGACCGCCTCTGCGTAGCGACTAAAATGATCGATCATCGTCAAAATGTACCGATGTCCATGTCCCGTTTGTGGTAACGGTCCCACTATATCCATTGAGACGAGTTCAAATGGTTTCTGCGGAAAAACAGGTTGTCCCAGTTCCGCCTTAGGCTGATAAGGTGTCTTTCTTAGTGCACACTTCCTACAATTCCTTACATACTCCTTCACTTCATCGCTCATTCCGGGCCAGTAGTAATTTCGTCGTATCAGATCGAGTGTTCTTTCCGCGCCGGGGTGTCCCGCGGCCGGCGCATCGTGACATCTAATTAGAATCTTTGGGATCATTTCTCGCGGTACTACCAGACGAGCCTCCTCCGGTTTTCCTTTGAAGAGTACACCACTGGAGTCCCTAAATGTTCCCAACGCAAATTTCCTTTCGGTATCCTGGCAACCGGGATCCCTCATCTGTTCCGCCCGCACCTTATCGTTCGTCCAATCCGTTATTGGCGCCAACTCGTGGACGGGAGGGCTTCTGCTAAGTGCATCAGCGTTGCAATGCTTTTTTCCTTCCCTGTGAACGACCGTGTAGTTAAACTCTGCTAACCGGAGTGCCCAGCGTGTTAGTCGCGAGGAGGGATCCTTTAAACTCAACATCCAACTAAGTGCACGGTGATCCGTGACAATCGTGAACCGTCTTCCGTAGAGATAACAACGAAACACCTTGGTGGCCCACACCACAGCCAAAAGTTCCCTCTCCGTAGTACTATAATTTCGCTCAGCTGCGTTTAGTTGCCTACTTGCATAGCAAATCGGTCTCTCCTGTCCTTCAATGTCCTGGGACAGAACAGCCCCCAGGGCCACTCCAGACGCATCGGTTGCTAAGATGAAGGGATGGTGAAAGTCGGGATAGGCCAAAACTAAGTCGGCGCAAAGCATCTGCTTGGTGGTTTCAAACGCCTTTTGACATTTCTCGTCCCAGACAAATGGTGCCCTTTCGCTGGTCAACTGAGTCAGCGGCCTTACCAACTCCGAGTAGTGTGGTATGAATCTTCGGTAGTACCCTGCTAGGCCGATGTAGGCACGCACCTCCTTTCGTGAGGCAGGCACCGGGTAATCTCGAACGGCTTGGACCTTCCCCGGATCAGGGCGCACCCCCTGGGAGCTGATAATATGTCCAAGATAGTTCACCTCTCCGGCAGCGAAGGTGCACTTCTCTAGTCTCACCTTTAAATTTGCTAGACGGAAGCGGTCGAGCAATCGTGCAATGCGCGCACAGTGTTCCGCGAACGTATTACTGTGTACTATTACATCGTCCAGATATACGTATGCTTCCGTCCCTTTTAGGTCCATCAGCAGTGTGTCCATCATGCGTTGGAACGTAGCCGGCGCGCCGGTCAAACCGAACGCCATACGCTTGTATTCGTAGTGCCCCGTCGGGGTGCTAAATGCCGTTTTACATTGGTCTTCCTTCGCTATCCCAATTTGGTGGTAACCACTAGCTAGGTCCAGGGTAGTGAACCAACGACTTCCCCCTAACCCTTCTAGTGTCTCTTGTATGAGTGGTAACGGGTACACATCTTGACGGGTCGCCGAGTTTAGTTCTCGGAAGTCGGTGCAGAATCGGAATTTCGGGGTGCCATCAGGGCTTTTCTTTGGTACAAGGATTACCGGAGCTGACCAAGGGGAATCCGAAGGGGTTATCACACCTTGCTCCAGCATATCTTGGATTTGTTTATCCATCTCCTCTCGTTGATGGAAGGGCACCCGGTAAGGGCGCTTCACTATTGGTCTCGTATCTCCGGTATCAATCCGATGTTCCACTCGAGAGGTGCACCCCAGTCTACCTTGATTCCCTTCCATAAAGGTGTCCTTGTAGTTCTGTAGAATACTTGTCATTTCATCCCGTTCGGTTCGATTCAAATGTTCCAGTTTCCGCTTGACTATCTCCTCGAAGTCTTCCGTTTCGGTCTCCTTCCCTTGGTCCACTAAACCCACACAAGTGTCCATTTCTGGATTTTCCAGGTACGGGGTGATCTCTGCCAATCGCTGGCCCCTCAATATTCGAATTTCCTGCCCAGACAAGTTCACCACCTTAATCCACAACCGGCCTTCACTAGGTTGCCCTACCGTCCTGGCCACCCTTAGTCCGGAATTGAACGACACTGGTTCGAGCAAAACAGGCTCCCTTGACTCCTTGTCTGTGTGGCTCACCGATAGGATGGCTTCATACCATGGTTGTATCGTGGTCGTGCAGCGGGCTCGCGCCCAGTGGATCCGCTCCTTTTCTCCGTTGGTGACATCGGGCTCTGGCCCGTCCTTGGGAGTCGTTCTCTTCTCTACCACCTGAGATGCCTCCGCCTTATTCACTCCAGAAGGAACTGTCTCGCGTCGCTCACATCCTAACCTCGCTTTTCCTGGCCTCGGTAGCTTTCTCTCGACCGGTGCTCCCTTAGTCTTATGGACAAGTCCTACGCTTTCCTTATCCGTAACGGCGGTTGTCTGGCACGAGTTTTGACCTAGTACCTGTGCATAGGTTCTTGGTTTGTCACCCATTTCGGCGGGCACCTCCCCTTCCCGTCCCTGTTGTCGCGGCATTCCGCTCACCTCGCCTTCCTGGCCTTTGTTCGGCCGATTCCGATGAGAACATGTCGCATTAATCACACTGACGGTCGGATCGTCGGCCCCTCCCGACCCACTAAGCATTTTTCCGGCCGCAACGTCCACGGTTGCGCCCATCTTACGCATAACATCACGTCCTAAAATGCCATCTTGTTGTAACCTCAACTCTGCAATCCAGAAATCGTGCTCCCCCACATAGCCGTCTGTCGTCCTAACGCTTAACCGTTGTTTGCCTCGAATGGGTAACCGAGACCCGGTAACTCCGCGAGCATCCACGGTCTCCAACTCCACGGGCACTCCTTCTACGGCCTTGGCTAGTATCGATATTCCCGCCCCAGTGTCTACTAAAAGTACCTTCCGGGCGCCTGACAATCTTAGCGGGACAGAGATAGTTCCATCACATCCTACCGCCACGTTAGTAATTGTTTCTGTGCCCCCTCCTACTGTTGATCCTGCCCGGGGGCCTTGGCCGGATCGTCTGCGTTTGGGTATTTCGGTGGGGGCTCTATTGCCCGCACACGCGGAACTTGGTTGTTCCTAGGACAACCCCGGGCCCAGTGATCCGTGGCTCCGCAGATGTAACAGGCAGAGCCGGTTCTTCCTTGCCCACCAAGAGATGCGTTTGATCGCACCACTCGGCATTGACGAGCCATATGCCCCCTCTGACCGCACCGGAAACAATTCCCCTTGAATGGTTCGGGAGGGGTAACCTTAGTCCGTTGACCTTGATACTCCGCCCCTCTTCCCATTCGCGAAACTTCGAATACCGGCTCAGAGGAGCCACCAGACGTCGACTGACCCGAGTGCACTTGCTCGACCAAAATGGCGCGCTTCAGGGCCGTTTTCATGTCCGTGGGCGGTTGGTAGGCTAGCTGCTTCCCAGGCTCTCCCCTTAAGCCGTTGATGAATGCCGCCAACACAGTTTGTTCCAGTTGATTACGAGCCCACTCGGTCTCCAATGCACCCTTTAAGGGCCGTAAGCTCTTTTGGCCTGTAGCCGCACATCGTGCGGCGAACTCCCTAACGTTCTCCTCGCGCCCCTGTTTAATGGCGTGCAAAGCTCGCGCGTAATATTCCGGCTCATGCACGTCCCCGAATCTTTCTATCAGTACCCTCTTATAATCCTCAAACCCGACTTGGGCCCTCGCGAGATCAGGATGTCGCGCTACGAACTGGGCGGCGGGTCCAGTAAGTTTCATCTCACAAACCACCATTAAGTCCTCTTCGCTCCAGTGTCCGCATCTCCCCACTCTCTCTAACTTCGCTAAGAAATCTCTGACCGTTAGTTCTTCTTTCTCTTCCCCCGACCAGGGCCGCACCAAATTCTGCAACGTCATATCCCGCTTGACCTTTGTGCCCGCCGAGGCCGGGACGACCATTCCTGATCCACCTCTCCCGCTCACACCCGGCAGGTCAGTTTCGGGGTTAACTTGATCAGGGCTTAAAGCGCGTCGCCTTGCCCGCCTCTTATTCTCTTCTTCTCTTTGTTCCAACTCCAGGTTCGCTTGCCTCCGAAGCTCCACCTCTTCCCGCAAACGTTCCAGCTCCTGCAGCTTTTCCTGGTATTCCAGACGTGACTCCATCTCCTTCCGCTTTTCGGCCGCCGCGGAGGCTTCAAGTTCTTGAATCCTTTTGCGATTCTCTTTATCGCGACTCTCAAAAGCCTGGTTGGCTAGGAGCAGCTCCTCAAGCCTCTCACCGAGTTCCTCTTCCCGTTCTCCCATGACCCTAGTAATCTAGTAGTTACGTTTGACCCCACATCTGACACCAATTGTAAGGGTCAGGGATCCAGTAAAAGAAATAACCACTTAATCACTTTAAGAATATAATTCACTATAATAGCAACTAATCGTACATATAAGACATTCAAATAAAGAAAAGAATCATCTACGTATAAGTATAACAAAGACAAAAAAAAAGAAATAAGGCCCCCGAAACTACGGGTCCCTATGATAGAAAATTATACTCCAAAACAAAAATAAGATAGAATTAAGTTCTTGGTTCCACCGTCGTAGGCTATAAAAATACAAGGAAGCAAAACATAAATCATTGAACTAATATATAAACGAACATTGCGTCCACAAAACAGTGCTTAAGGCACTCTAAGTTTTACTGGATAATACATTCATACAAAAAGAAAAATAGAGGCTTAACAGCATAACTTTATACTCAACTCCATTGGAAACAAAAAAAAAAAAGGAAAATAAAATTAAGTTAAAAAATTAATAAAGTTAATTTACACATTAAGATTTTTAACAGAAAGAGCTAATACAAAAACAGTCTTTGTTTAGATTAAAAAAAAGGAAACTACTGGGCCCAGGGGCTATGGTTGGGACTCACCGCTCAACACGTTCCAGACACACCAACACGTAATCCACATCTTTGAGTACCGAGCACTGTCCACTCTTTACTCTACCATGCCACAAGCTCGACTGACTGCCTCCGCTCCCTCTCTCCCGGCCCGGGCCGCGGTTGCATTCCCACGGCCGGGGCCCGAGAGAAAAAGCTGACAAAGCAGTCTGCCCGGCCGGCCATCTTCGTCTCCCACTCACTCTCGCACATTCCTCATACTCTCACTCAAACACTCACTCACACTCACTCAGTCACTCTCCCAACCTTAGCCCCAGTCCCCAGCCTTACAGTATATTAATTGTTATAATAATACCGTTATATACCAATTCTGTGTACTGTTGTTATCAACTACTTCCGTGGAACAATGGTTATCACATTTGACTCTCAATCAAGGGGTCGGAGGTTGAAGACCCGTCCTGAGGGAATACTTTTTACAGGTAAATCACCTGCCGGCCTAAGTCGATTGAAATATCTCTCAGGCGAGTCTTAAAACAAAATCTTGCAATATCATTAATTTCACATAAAAAATTATTCACTAGGACGAGTCTCGAAACGTGAACTTCATTTCCCGACGTCAATTTCGGTCAAGCAAATTTACTCTACTACGGCTAAAGAAGTTTCACTTAAAATAAAAATACGAGTATTGTTATAGAAGCTTGGAGCTAAATTATGACAAGGGAATCTTTGGAACCAAGTTCTTAGAACCTGAAATAATGATGTAATTAATATCCTTTATCTTTAAATCTCTGAACTCTGAGGAAACCCGCAGTAATGTTAAGTTTTCTAAACTTCTAGAGAGTGCTCTATTTTCTAAACGGTTGAGGGATTGTGTTTAACGTCATTTTGTGACAGATAAAACGAGATGGGAAGTATGTTTTAGTAACTATTTTAAATAGTCTAGTGGAGGCAAGTTGTTTATTACCTTGTAATAATTATTACAGTATTATAATTACTAAAGTGTTATAATTATTTCACCTGGGGAATAATTATTAGTTAACTCTTAACTCAAGGTCTTGAATTTAATCTTTTTCATTTTCCTTACGAGCTTACCGAAGGTAAAGGATGCTTTGTAATCGTTCAGGAGAAAGAAAATATTTTTATTTCTCCAATTTAAAAAATATTAAGACATAAATACGTTTCAGATACCAGGAAACATTTTTGTTTCCGTGTCTGTCTGTCGGTCTGTCGCTCAATTTTTGCTAACCATCATATCTTAAAAACTATTCGTCTGATTTTAAATGAAATTTGTATGCTAGGTCATAATTAGCCCATTGTTGGTCCCATATAAGTTTTAACTTTCTGCACTCATTTTTTTATCTTCCATATGCGCACAAACATACATTTATTTACACCTACATCTTCAAAAGTACTCATCTGATTTTTATGAAATTTGGTAGACCGCAGATAGCACCAGATTAATTTCAACCATCTACGCCTTTTAACTTAAGCATAATTTAAATCAATGATACAAAAAAAGGGTTGTAAAAGCAAAACATCAGTAATATGTTATAAGACGGAAGCTATGTGCCACACTAATTGGTAGACTATATTATATTTTAGCATTGTTATTGCTATATTACTTAGTTTCCATTAGATATTTTTTTTATGTATATAAATTGACTCTCCAAACTGAGATTTGGAGAGTATTATATTCTTAGTAATGGAATCTTGTATATTCTTTGTGTATGAATGATGTATAATATTATAGTCCTGATTCTATTCCTGAAAGGCTTTGAAGACAAAACTATTTTTAGGCATTTCATTTAATTGCTAGGCCTACGTTAGAGGAAACATAGCCTCTAATACCTAGCATGAGCCCCGCGCGGAGCGTGGAGTGAAGGCTTGTTAAATTTAAGAACTCAAATACACTTTTCCTTTATAATTAGATATTTAAAAGCTGCTATGTTAATCTGTGCCAGTGGATCTTCAGACAAAGATACCTACAGGCTACAGGAATACCTACAGGCTACAGGAATACCTACAGGCTACAGGGACACCTACAGGCTACAGGAATACCTAGAGGCTACAGGAATACCCACAGGCTACAGAAACACCTACAGGCTACAGGAATACTTACAGGCTACAGGAACACCTACAGGCTATAGGAATACCTACACGCTACAGGAATCCCTACAGGCTACAGGAACACCCACAGGCTACATGAATTCCTACAGGTTACAGGAATACCTACAGGCTACAGGAATACCTACAGGCTACAAGAATACCTACAGGCTACAGGAATACCTACACGCTACAGGAATCCCTAAAGGCTACAGGAACACCTACAGGCTACAGGAATACCTACACGCTACAGGAATACCTACAGGCTACAGGAATACCTACAGGCTACAGGAACACCTACAGGCTACAGGAATACCTACAGGCTACAGGAATACCTACAGGCTACAGGAATACCTACAGGCTACAGGAACACCTACAGGCTACAGGAATACCTACAGGCTACAGGAATACCTACAGGCTACAGGAATACCTACAGGCTACAGGAATACCTACAGGCTACAGGAATACCTACAGGCTACAGGAACACCTACAGGCTACAGGAATACCTACAGGCTACAGGAATACCTACAGGCTACAGGAATACCTACAGGCTACAGGAATACCTACAGGCTACAGGAATCCCTACAGGCTACAGGAATCCCTACAGGCTACAGGAACACCTACAGGCTATAGGAATACCTACACGCTACAGGAATCCCTACAGGCTACAGGAACACCCACAGGCTACATGAATTCCTACAGGTTACAGGAATACCTACAGGCTACAGGAATACCTACAGGCTACAAGAATACCTACAGGCTACAGGAATACCTACACGCTACAGGAATCCCTAAAGGCTACAGGAACACCTACAGGCTACAGGAATACTTACAGGCTACAGGAATACCTACACGCTACAGGAATACCTACAGGCTACAGGAATACCTACAGGCTACAGGAACACCTACAGGCTACAGGAATACCTACAGGCTACAGGAATACCTACAGGCTACAGGAATTCCTACAGGTTACAGGAATACCTACAGGCTACAGGAATACCTACAGGCTACAGGAATACCTACAGGCTACAGGAATACCTACAGGCTACAGGAATCCCTACAGGCTACAGGAATACCTACAGGCTACAGGAATACCTACAGGCTACAGGAATCCCTACAGGCTACAGGAATACCTACACTTACGGCTTTGTTAACCTATCAAATAAGGGAGTAATAATTCCCAGGAGTGGGATCTTCTTTCGACTATGACATAGTTTAGACAACTGAATGCCATTGTTTTAAACAATTCATGAATTTGAATGGAGGGTCCTTCTTAAGAATTGTTGGGTGGTTTGAATTACGAAAGATCTTTTATTTATATTTTTTTCTCTCAGGTGTAATTTAGAAGATAATAATAATATCAAATAACATTAAGTTCGTTCATTTTTAAAAAAAGATTTTCCTTTATTTTTCAAGATAAAAGACTTCTAAGTTAACACAATAACTAATGTTTCCGAGTGTAAGTGTGTTCTAATCCAACAATATCCTTTTGTATCCTTCTGTATCCTAACCAATTAAACCAATTACAAACAAAACAATTTCTTACTATCACTAGTATCAGGAGGTCCTTAGTGTCCTTTTAATTCTGAAGAAAAAGCCTCAGCCCATCTTCTAAGAGCCAATTAGCTGGGATCAGTTCTGATAAGGGCGTGTCCTTAAGAGAATTATCTTATTAGAAGCATTTAGTGATAATCCAGTCCAGTATTGATCTACATCAAGAACCTAAATTGGTTTTTCTTCGAATGATATCTGAGACATTTTTATGTACTAAGATATACTTTTTTCATTATCGACATTTATACATAGAGAATCATATCCATCTATATTATTAATATCAAATAAATTAATTATTATGCTAAAATATACTGTCAATTGGTGTGGCACATAGCTTCCTCGCATCCTTTCACGTACTTTATTGATTTTATACTTTTACAAGCCATTATTGTCTATTTTGTTTAATTCTTCCCCCTTTTTGCTTCCGAGCTTACCGAAGGTAACGGAAGCATAGTGTTCACTTTTGAGAACGAAAAACTTTTATGCCTCCGATTTTAAAAGTCCATGACAGAAATCCGTTTCAGACATCAGGGAACATTTTTGGTTTCATGTCTGTCTTTAGGTCTGTGTGTCCGCGAATTATGAAACGTGCGACGATAACTTGAGTAAATGTCGACCGATTTTGATGAAATTTGGTAGACATTTTCATTTCATCAATGCCCAGTACGAGTTCGTTGGACAACGTTATTCGTCCAAGCGTTCACGAGCAACTCTCGCGTAAACGTGAACTTCAAATTTAAAATTGGAATTTTAGGTCGGGAGAAAAATCTAACTTCATCTATTCAATGAGAAACAATTTTTTAGTAAAACCAACAGCGACACAGTTATGAAGTGTTAAAGATCGCTAAATCTATTAATAGTTTTTACACAATAAACAATATAACAATAATTTTAATGGTTATATAACAATAAAGTACGTGATAGGATGTGAGGAAGCTATGTGCCACACTAATTGGCAGTCTATTTTTTAATCTGTCATAATTGTTTTAATTTTTTACATGAGTTAAAGTATCAATTTAGCAAACGTAAAAATATACTGCCAATTAGTGTGGCACATAGCTTCCTCGCATCCTATCATGTACTTTATTGTTATATTAACATTAAAATTATAGTTATATTACTTTATTGTTATATTGTTTATTGTGTAAAAACTATTAATACTTTTAGCGATCTTTAACACTTCATACAGGTGTCGCTGTAGGTTTTACTAAAAAATTGTATTTGAAAAAAAAGTTTGTCTCATTGAATAGATGAAGTTAGATTTTTTTCCCGACCTAAAATTCCAATTTTAAATTTGAAGTTCACGTTTACACGAGCGTTGCTCGTGATCACTTGGACGGATAACGTTGTCCAACAAACTCGTCCTGGGCATTGGTAAATTGAACATGTCTACCAAAATTTATCAAAATCGGTCGACATTTACTCAAGTAATCGTCGCACGTTTCATAATTCGCGGACACACAGACCGACAGACAGACAGACAGACAGACAGACACGAGACCAAAAATGTTCCCTGATGTGTGAAACGGATTTCTGTCTTGGAATTTTTAAAATCGGAGGCATAAAAGTTTTTCTTTCTCAAAAGTGAACACAATGCTTCCGTTACCTTCGGTAAGCTCGGAAGCAAAACGCAGACGGTTCAAATTAATCTGGGTATATCTGCGGAGTTACTTTCGATAAACGATAAAAGTTTCATACAAATCAGATAAGATACTATATTCAAGTTATTGGTGTAAAGAAACGTATGTTTGTGCGCATGTGGAAGAGAAATAAATGATCGCAGAAGGTTGAAACTTATATGGGACAAATTTCATTAAAATCGGACGTGAAGTTTTTAAGGTATGTTGGTTCGCAAAAAATGAGCGACAGACCGACAGACAGACACGGAACCAAAAATGTTCCCTGATGTCAAAAACGGATTTCTGTCTTGGAATTTTTGAAATCGGAGACATAAAAGATTATCGTTCTTCAGAACGACCACATAGCTTCCGTTACCTTCGGTAAGCTCGGAAGCAAAATCTCTCCAAAACAACTGAGGCTAACTTTCTCATATAATCTCGGTCCTAGATGCTAGGAACTTTTTGATTTCGATTTTCCTCAAAATCAGATTTATTTTTATCAATATCTCTGGCTAGGGAAATAAAACAAAATGCACAGTTTCTTTCTGCGCAACATCATTAGTTTATTATGGAGTGTATTTGATTAAATGACATTGACAATTTCATTTAATTATTGTAAGCTTTAATTTAAAACTTGTCGCACTCGTTATTTGTAGTTTCACTTTTCCTTCGTGACTATTACGCTTCTAAGTCCGACAAATTGAATTAGACTTAAGTCAAGGTTGAATTTGATTGGTTGTCAAGGTCTCATTAGCGTGAAATTTTAGTAAATAAGTGTTTCTACCATTAACAAACAGGTTGCATCCGGGAAAAGCTGTTATCACTCATCCGGGAAAACATTGTTATCACTTTGTTAAACTAAGCCATTGTTTTCCTAATTAAAAAAAAACTATTTTAAAATATTATAAAGAAAAGTCACTGTAACTTCTTACAGATCAATTTTTAAACTTCTTATATTCTTAGAACTTTACACTCTACTTACTCGAGTTGTAAATGTATTTGTATGAATTATTTTAGTAATAATGCCACTTTGCATTTCCTCATTCTGCAATATATACCAAAATTATGTTCATGTTCGTGTTCATTATGTTTAAATACGGATTGAATTCGGGTTGAATACAGTTTTAGGATCCAAAGTGCCCATGGAAACCTAGATTCAATATGGATTTAATACGATTTAGATCTAGAAACAATACACTAAATTCTGGGATCGTATCTGGATCGATTTTCACGAGAAAATCGATCCAAAACACCTGAACTCGATCCTGACATGCACAGAGTGTGAGTGAGACAGAGACAGAGAATAATATTAAAATGTTTGTAATATTATTTCCACTTTTAGTTTATTCAATTTTTAAGTTTTTAGTAGTTTTCATACGGAAAGTTTAAATTTTAATTTAAATCAAATTATAATTATTATTTACTACGGGAAACAGACAGTGAAAAATACACTCCAGCGCCGGGATTTGAACCACGATAATAAAAATTATTACAGGAGACCCGTGGTTCAAATCCCGGCGCTGGAGTGTATATTTCACTGTCTGTTTCCCGTAGTAAATAATAATTATAATTTGTTTTAGTTTATTGAGGGAGGTTACATTTGAAAGATGAATACTCTATGAATTTCTCCCTTCTGAAAAAATTATGCAAAAATAACCGTCGTATGGTCTTTAGACATAAAATCAATACTTTAGCCTTAAGAGATGAAGTGGGGGTCAAAAATGATCAAAAAGTGAGAAAATCTTGATTCGTGTTTTTTCCGCTTATAAAACGTCCAAAATTTGAGAGAGGTTTGTTATTAAGACTTTTCCAACTTTTTGGTCAACTTTCACCCGATTTTATCTCCAAATATGTATAAGGCTAAGGTATTTTCCCTACTGTACCTAATCATGCACAGGTGGAACCTTTCTTGCTGTAACCTTTGTTGGCGTACTTAATTGATCCTTTAATTCACGTAACTCAAATATTTTTAAAATGTACCAATTTATTTTACTGGGTAATAAAATAAATCATTATAATCTTTTATATAATGTACAACTTTTACTAGTAAAATATTATTCAAATCTAATTTTGTTTAAATAAAATACCCAGGTCTTCATGTCACGTTCATAAAGAACTTAATTAATTGGTATTAAATAACCTTTTAGTTGCTCTTGGAATAGTCTAAAAAGACGTTTTCAAGTAACTAAACTACAAAAATATCCCCGGGGAGGGACCCCCGGGCCCCTCTTAAAGAGACTCCAGCCTCCTTAAAAAATTGGTTGGATCCGACCTTGGTATGAAGACGTAATAATTAAAAATTAACACTTGCAAGGGAGATATTGCAAAGGTGAGAGCCCAGGTTTGACACACTAGATATGAGAAGGTTGGTCCACACAGTCCCTGATATCAGTAACTAAGTTGTCTCTTTCAATCTAAAACGAGGATCCTTTTACATTCTTACACTAGTCTGTCTCTGTCAGCAACTGGTCTCCGGAAGTACCCAACACAAAAATAAATGTGAAACTTATGTTATGTGTGATAACGATAACGCAACAAAATTATTGGGAAACCCCAAGATGTCATCCCATAAAAACTAGGGGTTGAAATTTTCTTTTACCGGTAATGCGTCATGTGGGGTCTTTAAAAGAGGAGAACGGCATGAGTACAAGTATCAACCTTATTATTTTTGAGTGTTTTAACCAATATTAGCTTTCGAAGGGGGAGGGGGGGGGGGCATTTAAGAGGATTCGCCAGGGGCGCAAAAGTTCTAGTTACGCTCCTGAACCGATCTATTAAGGTTGGTGTCATGGCGGCTCGAAATAATCTTGTTTCCGAACGGAAAAGATTGATAGGCATCAGTGGTCAACCAAAAAGGTTATAAACAAAGAGAGGTTATAGTAGTAGTAAGGGGTCGGGGAGGCCAAGCCTGGCAACTAGACCGCACTCGGGTCCTTTTTGCCAACCTGGTTTTTCACGCCCATCGAACCACCTCAGTCTTACCCTCAAGTCTCCTAGTTTGGGTGATAAAGGAGAGGATATCCTGTCACTTGAACTTTAAGTGTGACAAGTTCCTCCTCTCTGATAATCCCTGATCCTAAGGTGTCCTAAGTCTCCCATGTCCTTCGCAAGCTCCCACCAGGTGGTAGGCTGTTTCCTCTTGATGAGCCATCTGGTTTTCCCTTTATCTAGCTTAGGCAGCATCATCTTGGTCTGCCTGCATCCTTCAGTTCTTGTCCACACCTTCCCTGCTTCCTCCCAGATCCACTTTTTGATGGCCGATTTAGTTTGCCCTCTGGACCAGTCAATTGCGGGCTCCGGTCCGCAGAACGGCATGGAGGCACCCCTTTTTGCTATTTCATCTGCTTTTTCATTTCCTGGAACACCCGTGTGTTCAGGAACCCAAAGCAGAGTAACTTTCTTTAACTCTGCAAGCGTCTCTAAGGCCTCTTGGCATTCTTTGCCCAGTGCTGAGTCTGCACTGGGAGCGCAGAGTGCCTTAAGTGCTGCTTGACTATCCGAGCATACTACTACTTTTTTAGTTCTCGCCTTATAAGTGAGGTTATACATTGGTTGTTGTTTGGTGTGAGATAGAAGTGATGCTATCGCGATTTCTCAAGTGCGTTAACTATTGTAGCGACACTTCTGTAGGTTAAATCTTTATATAGCAATCATCCCTTTCCTTTTTCCTTCTACTGATAACTCTGATTACTGATTACACATATTAATGTGATTTTCAGCCGCATCATCCTCCTGAAACCTCGCATCGGACTGTTTACATCGATAAAGGGGTTCTCTTTTACATTGTTACCTACCTATATTGGAATCCATTAAATGTTAAAAATAAGAATTGGTAACAAAGTAAATAACTATTTGGACAAAGGTATATTTAGTCTAATGTACTGAGGGACAAAGGAATATCACACTTTTAATCTTTCAGTTTGATATATTCTGATAATTAGACACACAATTACCCACCAAATTCACCTGAATTTCAAAATAAGCCAGGTCCATGTTTCACATAAACGATGTATTTATTCGTATTCGACCACGAACGCGTTAAAATAACGTTGTTAAAATTGAACACCATTTTTAATTTGTGTAAATAAATTGTTCTTGTTGGATGTAATTAGGTGTAATTAAAAGCAATCTAAACTTGTTAGTTTTATTCATTTAATGTGAGACGTTTCGACTTCTTACATTGTTTTTAAAGTCATTATCCGATCGTAGCTATGCATAAATTAAGTGTAAATTGTTTCAAAGATTTTTTAAAATCATGTGAGTTCGTCATTAAATAAATTAATTAAATATACAAAGTTAACAAAATTAAAATATTTTATCTACTTAAGGTAGCAAAATGAGGCATTATTGAACTGATTTCGGGCAGAGAAATGTGATTTTACTGCCTAGGTGGTAAAATGTGGAAAACTTTTAATGCCTAGGCAGCAAAATTTTTATTGTTATAATGATGGCAATTACAGTTTATACTGATATCTCTATCTTATAACATTATATATTATGGTTTAATAAGTAAAATTTAATAAATAAACGTTTAAGAGCCCGCGGGAGTGAGTTGTGTTGTCACCTTCTCTCCAGAGATAGCGCTGCTTTTCACAAGTTTTTTTCAACCCCTTGTTTATTTTGGGAGGAAAAGGAAACGCCCACATTACCCCTCCCATTATTATGACATAACGTCGGCCATTGCATTTTTTTAAAGATAAATAAAAAAAAACAGAAATGTATAAATATTAATTTCTTTAATATATGTCACTTTATGGAAATATTGAAAAATTGAATTTTTAATAAATAAGATATTGATATAAATATGAATTTTAATATATATATATTTAAATTTAATAATATAGATAATTTGAGCTGCAATAACTATAGACCATTAAGTAAAGTAGATAAATTTATTTTCGAATGATATAACGACACCCCCTCATATACATTTGGTTTTAAACTATAATGATTATTAGTTTAAAACCAAACCCATACAACTTTAAAAAAAGATTGTTTTAGTTAATATTGAAAACAAGCCTTGGGTCCTATTAAAGCTATTATTGCAAAAATATCTCAGTTGAAATGAGCAAATAGCAAGGATTTTAAAATCATTGCGCTACTGTTTTGATTAAGGTGAAAATTTAATTCTACTCTTTATTAAACATCCAGCTAAAAAGCTTATAATTTGCTTGTCTGCTAAATATTTTTTAAACCAATTTTAGGCAAAAGCTCTTGTAGTATATAAATCTACTAGGTACTATCTAATGTACATTAAATTGGATTTTCCTGTATAATAACTAGCCAGTTCCTAAGATGTTGATAGAAACATTTTATGGCAGCTTATATTATATAAATTGGATAAAACAAATATTTTGCTTTGAATATATTTTTAGGGTCTCGTTGGTAAAACCAAAAATAGAAACCCTTATAGTTTCGTTCCTGTGTCTGTCTGCGTCTGTCAATCTGAATGGTTCCAGTAACTTTTGAATCAAACAAGTCAAAAGAGGGAAAAACATGGACACTTCCAGTATTAAAGATCGTTTTGACGTGCACACAGGAAAAATATCAGCTGTTCAAATCTAAAATGGCGGCAAATTGGTGTCACGAATTTTTTAATTTTTTTTTTTAGTTTGAGTGGGTAGGTGATGAAGAGTAGATTACAAAAATATACAACACTTGTGGAATTTTTTAATTTTTTACGCCATTTAGTCAAAAAACATCAACATTTGGCGTGTCCCCCCATAAACTATATATTTCTGCTATTTCTAATAATATAAAAAATGTTAGGTATGCTGGGCCATAGAAAAAATATGAATAGCAACTTGATCTGATAACTGGGAATCCAAAAAGGGCAGATAGTTCTTGTTACGGGGCAAGAAAGGTTGCATACGATAACTATATACCATCTTCATATTTTATGCTTGACTTATCAAATATTATTTGTTATGTGTGGCTAGATTGAACTGAACGACTTCAGACATTTTGTTCTATGTATTATTCGAATATTAAATCTAAAGACAAATTTAGTCCATGCACTTCTAACCATCAGTGTAGTTTGCTTCTCCTTAGGTCTAGTCCAACCGGCAGAGTTTAGTGGTTTACGAAGCTCTCTTAGCTCTCTCTATATCATAGGAAAGCTAAAACCATGTGTATTATTTAATTTTTTCATTATCTGTTTCTATTGAAATTATAGTTGCAGTAATTAATTTAAAAATACGTCCAATTAACTTTGTATTGATAATAATTATTACAATTCGTACAAACTGGTTCAGACATACGTAATCTAATGGCATTGTCTCAGCTTTACTTTATATTTAAAACCATTTCTTTATAAGTTGCATTTTACAGTAGCAAAAACAGAAAATAAACTCATTTTTTTAAATCAATAAGGTAGTTGATACATACAAAGTGTACCCCTACCTGGCCATGGTAAAACCACGATTTTAACTGTAAATACCTCTAAAATCTTTAGTTATCAAGAAAATTATAAGAACCTTTTGTTGTAGACAATTATATGTGCTTTAATCTTTTTAATTTTTTTTTTTTTTTTTTTTTTTTTTTTGGTAAACCCAATTTTTTTAAAACCGGTATATCGGACCTATTTACCACGAAAATCAGCCACTTTCTATTGAAATGAATGATGAAATGAATGATGAAGGTCTATTGAAATTTTTATTTATAAGCATCAATAATAATTTTTTTTATAAGCATAATATATATGCCAAAAATAAATTGTTTCTTATTTAGTTCCGCAAATTTTTCTTAGCTTATTGGACCATAGGTTAAAAAAGTCTGGCAATTAGTGGGGCACATAGCATATTTGCATCTTATATTATGGATGAATGGTCACCTAGTATAAAATAATATGATCGCTTTAGGAATTAAAATATTGTTTTCATGGATCATTATCGATACCCAATAGGGTCCTGTTATTTTTATTCAATATATTAAATGTGATCAGATGGCAGAAGGTTGAACTTAATATGGAATCATCTACGTGGGTTGCTTTAGTTTTTTAAGATATGGAGGTTCGCAAAAATGTATTATAACGACAAACTGATATAAAAATTTGTTCCTTGTAGTCTGAAATGGATTTCTAGACGGAAACGAGTTCAAGATGTTTTTCGGAGACATACAAAAATTAGTTCCTCAGAATGTTGACGATGCTTTCGTTCCCTTCAGAACTCCTCGATAAACGTTATCTACGTTAAACTCGGAAGCAAACACTATGTGACTATTAAATATAACTTATTAATCAAACTAAAAATGTTTTAAGTTGTACTTCAATTCTTGATTAGTGGGTATAGTAGGGTCAGAAAGGAATCAATTGCCTTACTTTAGCGATACACCTTTCCTTTTTTTTTGGTTTCTGTATTCTTCACCATAGTTGTATCTATGTGCAAAATTTTGGGAAGATTTAATCACGGGAAGTGGTTCAAAATTGGGGTAATAGGTGTGCGATGAAACTTAAAAAGCAAATAAATTTGACGCCATTTTTTTTTTAATTTTTTTATTTTTGGTTTCTGTATTCTTCACCTAAGTTGTATCTATGTGCAAAATTTGGGGAAGATTGAATGATGGTAAGTGGTTCAAAATTGGGGTAATAGGTGTGCGATGAAACTTGAAAAGCAAATAAATTTGACGCCATTTTTTTTTTAATTTTTTAATTTTTGGTTTCTGTATTCTTCACCTAAGTTGTATCTATGTGCAAAATTTGAGGAAGATTGAATCACGGGAAGTGGTCAAAATTGGGGAAACGGAAATGTGCGATGAAACTTACAAAGCAAAGTAATATAAGACCAGTAATAATAATTCATATAAAAATGCTATTTTTCAAAACTGGTCTTATTTTCAACTTTTTTTTTTTTTTTTTTTTCCTGTATTCTTCACCTTAGTTGTATCTATGTGCAAAATTTAGGGAAGCTTTAATGACGGTAAGTGGTTAAAAATTGGGGTAATAGGTGTACGATGAAACTTAAAAAGGAAAAAATTTGACACCTGTTTTTTTTTGTTTTTTTTTTGGTTTCTGTATTCTTCACCTTAGTTTTATTTATGTTCAAAATTTGGGGAAGATTGAATGACGGTAAGTGGTTCAAAATTGGGGTAATAGGTGTGCGATGAAACTTGAAAAGCAAATAAATTTGACGCCATTTTGTTTTTGTTTTTATTTTTTTTGGTTTCTGTATTCTTCACCTTAGTTTTATTTATGTTCAAAATTTGGGGAAGATTGAATGAGGGTAAGTGGTTCAAAATTGGGGTAATAGGTGTGCGATGAAACTTGAAAAGCAAATAAATTTGACGCCATTTTGTTTTTGTTTTTATTTTTTTTTGGTTTCTGTATTCTTTACCTTAGTTGTATCTATGTGCAAAATTTGGGGAAGATTGAATCACGGGAAGTGGTTCAAAATTGGGGAAACGGAAATGTGCGATGAAACTTACAAAGCAAAGTAATATAAGACCAGTAAAAAGGTGGCTTAATTTTTAGCATTGGGCGCTTACTTTAATGTAATGCAAAATAATATTTTTTTCTTCCCAAACTTTTTTTTATTAACTAGTATTTAATCCCTCCTCACATCACGGTTTTTTTTTATTATTTAATTTTAGTTTTTAAAAGATTATTTACTATCTTCTTTAAATCTCTTTCAAAATATATTTAAAAATAATAATTAGTTTTATTTAGATTTTTTTTTTTTTTTTCCGCTAATATTTTTGTTAGAATACTTGAAATTGTTTTTATTTCATTTGTCATAATAAAAGGGTGAAAAACAACGGTGGGTGTGGCTTAAATTGGAAAATCAACAAATCAGAATTTAATAAATTGTATTTTTTTAAAAATCCGCTAGGGTCAGCACATTCCAGATAATAAATATAAAAAAAGTTCCCATAAGATTACGCCTCACCAGCTTAATATTTTTTGACCAAAATTCACACAATAACTCTTTGTAAAGATATAAATTTCCGCCTGTTTTTAAAATTTTGAAATTTATATTTTAATTTTTTTTTCTCTCACATTTTATTTTTTATCAAAAAAACTAAAGGCGATAAGAAAAAAACAAAAACTAACAACCCTCTGGCTTTTCCCAAACTATAAGCTTACAAATTTTCAAGTCTCTAGGTTTAATATTAGAGGCGTGATTTTATGGCGCGTGTGTCGACCCCCGTTCCCGTGCAGCCTTAAATAATTAAATAATTTGTTTATATTTGTTAATTCTGTTAAATAAGTTCAATGAATAGTAAATCTTTAATTAAAAAAAATAGTGGAGTCACTGGCCACACTGCAGCTTCATGTAAACATCCAACATCCATATTATTATTATTATTGTTGAAGTCATTCTAGATTAGACCAGCTTCTTTTCTTGATTTATCCTAGTTACTTCTTTTCTTTTAAGCAGTAGAAGATATCAATACTTTTAGTAATTTGTTAGTAAAAATATAAATAAAAAATATTTTATATTGCGTGCAATATCCATTCAGAAGTTATGTATGTTATAAACGTGTTTTTTGTATTTTGTAGTTATAGCTTCAGTTTGCTATTCACAATAATTGTTATTATTCCCAAGCTTCTTATTTGATTTCTTTATCAATATTAATTTTAGTTAATACTTATGTTATAATCTTATATGACACATAGCAATTAACTATGTTATATTAATAAAGATAGTATTTTAGCAGTTTCATTTTTCTGCCGCCCGTAGACAGAATATTGTATGCAACAAGGCAGCAGAGGAAAAATGTCTGTCTCGTTTATTCATTGCCTGCCGAGGCGAAGCCGAGGCAGTCAAATTGGTAAATTACCTGCCTCGGCTTCACCTCGGCAGTTATTTATCATAGCCTGTCCTCGCCTTCGGCACGGAGGCTAATCTAATCACTTCCATTTTGCTGCCTAGTTACATAAATAACTATTATATTTTTTAACAGTTTTGATTGTTATTTATTACACCAAATTTTTGTTTTTTTAAAAAATAGCAAAAACGACTCAACATAAGAGCCAAATTCTTTTAACCTTTACAATAACATTTAATTCCTATAGAAGGTACTATTATGGTGAACTAAGCGAATTAACATTATTTTGGATTCTGTGTTTTAGTGTATATAGTTATAATATTTAGTGTAGTTTATTATGTTTTAATAAATGGTTATATTTATTTATCATAACTAATACACTGCTAGCATTATATTATATACTTACACAGCAGTATAATTCATTCATCAAAATGATTCAAACATTATCTTTCATTCATCAAAATGATTCAAACATTATCTTTCATTCATCAAAATGATTCAAACATTATCTTTCATTCATCAAAATGATTCAAACATTATCTTTCATTCATCAAAATGATTCAAACATTATCTTTCATTCATGAAAATGATTCAAACATTATCTTTCATTCATAAAAATAGTTAAATTGATAAGAGACCTAAGTCGATAATTAATTCAATACTTTCTTTTTGCAATTATCAGCGGGAAAACAAAAAGAAAAAATCTCTTTTAATTATATTGCTTATCTGAATAGAGTTTGTCCATGGTAATGGGAGAGATCTTTTCGTAAAAAAACTGTTTAAGTCGAGTTTTGGTTGGTTCGGTTCCAAATCATTGTGCCTTAAGAACAATAGTTAATTACTCCTTCCAGAATACCTTCCTTTAAAGAACAATTGTTCTCAATTGTAGACCTTATATTATTTTTAAAGTTTTATATGTAATTTTAATTGCACTCGATTTTTGGGGCATACTAAAAATAGTCTGTCAATTAGTGTATCACATAGCTTCCTCACGTCCTATTGCGTATATTTTAATGATTTCATGCTTTTACAAACTATTATTGTAATAGTTATTTGTGCAACTAGAGAGCAAAGTGTCACTTTGCTGCACTCGAGAGAAATATTTACTCACGAGCCGCAGGTGAGGGCGGAAAGGTTTCTCGAGTGCAGCAAAGGCACTTTAAGCTCGAGTTGCACATTAAATATTCCCTACAGTTAGTTTTTAATCTGTAAATTAAATATAAAATAATAGTGTTCATCAACATGTGTACAAGGTTTTACAATATCAACTAAACCAGCTGTTCTGTTTATAGCCAGTGTTGCCTTTTTTTTGCCTGATTCATCAAACCTGACCAAGCGCTGTTATTATTTTTTATAATAACACTTATCACATTTGATTCTTTTTTTAGATTGTCTATCTTTACTTTTTTATATGTTACACATTTTTATATTTGATTATATAGTGTTTAAATCATGGTAATTAGTTAAAAAATAATCATTGGTTGTCATTGTTATTATTATTATTATTATTATAATTTGGATTATTTAATCTTTGTTTAGATTTAAGTTCTTTATGTTCTTAAGTTGGAACACTGGAGTGCGGTAAAGTAAAATGAGTATGGTAAAGTAAAACGAGTGCGGTAAAGTAGTAAGTGCAGGATTTACAATTTCAATTGTGATTATAATTTCTTATAAAATCTCTAAATGTGTGGACCCTCGGTAGTAAAAGATTACTAGAATGAGGGCCCACCCAGCCTTTGGCTTAGTAACAGTTATTTTGACGATTTAAATGTAGTACAAAACTATAATTCAAATATCATTTAAAATATAGATAAAAAAATTATAAATTATATAATTAGGTTCAAAATTAATAAATGATGTCTATAAAAAATATTATGTGAAAAAAGAATTTAAATACGAGATAATTACACATACATACATACATATCTGCTGTAAAAGTAAATTTTATAGAAAATGATTTACGATGATACAGCAATATTTACTGAAAACAAATTAAATTCTGCTGAAAGGTGGCTAAAAGTATTAATATAATGCATTGTCATCGTGTTCTGAGCTATTCTAAAAGTTTCAAATGTCTAGCAACTCGGGAAGTCAGTTAAAAATCGATTGCAAGATTTTTACTGGACAAACAAACAAACAAGAAAGCAAGCTAATAATAAAGTAGTAAAAAAAGAGTTTTATTTTGGACGCTTTGAAAATGTTTGTTTTTATATCAAAACAAACGTGTTTTTTAAGGGCAAATTCACACAGGAGTGGTGTGTGGCGCTATATTTTTACATAAGTATTTTCCAAGAATAGAAGTGAAACATTTAACTAGACATTGTAAAACAATTTACGTGATTGGTCAAAAATTGAGGTAGTTACACTATCTATTGGTCTAATTTAAACATAATATTGGTTTTATACAAGGATTTAAGAATTACAAGTACATAATTCTATACAGTATACAGGTTGTATGTGGTGAAAGTAGTGGGGGAAGTACCAGACCTTGATACCTCCATGCTAGTTCAGACTACTGACTATACAGTCATCGTTCTCTGGCTTTTCAGTTTTACTAGAGCAACAGTCAACGCGAGTTCAGTAGTGTCGCTTAGAATTTCCTTCGCGTCGTACGCTCGGGTTTACGTAGTGTTTTACTTTCCAATGGACTTTTGAAACGGAAAAAATCACACTTAACAACTTACATTTAAAACTTACAATTATTCCACAAATACATCACATTATATGTAAAAAAAAAAAAAATAATAATTAGAAAATATAAATGAAATAATAGTTACCAAAGAAATAATAATAATATAATATATAAAAATAATCTACTCTTAAAAATATCAATATTAAAAATAGTATATTAAATTATATAAAAAAAAAGATTAAATACCTTTTGATCTATCTATAATATATCAAATTAAAAGTTAGTATAACCAATGTTGGTTAGTATTGATTTAAATTATTTATTTTATGTTTACCTAAAATAAGAGAAGCTCATTTTGGTACTTCTTTAGATTATTACTCCCCTATGTTGTTTTAGTATAAAAATGACATAGACTAAATAATTATGAAGACAAAGGGATATTTAGTCCCAATGTACTTTGGGACAAAGGAATATCCCACTTCTATTTTGATGAGGGGAGTAACAGTCTAAAGAAGAACATTCTGTACACCTTCTTTAGATTGTTACTCCCCTCTGTTTTGTTTATAAGGGGAGTAACAATCTAAAGAAGAACATTATGTACACCTTCTTTAGATTGTTTCTTCCCTCTGTTTTGTTTATAAGGGGAGTAACAATCTAAAGAAGTGCCCTCATTTTTTCTTTATTATATATAGATTAAAAAAATATCTTAGGATATTCTATTGTGTTGTGATACGATTGGAGAATTAAAATTATCCTATATTTTGGTTTTTAGTTACCTTTTTAGATTTTTCTTTTTTTTTGCATTACTACAATTATATTATTTACTTTTACCTATTTATAATAATATAAGCAAAAAGTTTTAATTACATCCTCCTTATCAACCGTGATGGATTTTATGTCATTGATTTATATCATTTCCAATCGCGCTTAAAGAAATTACACTTCAAAATAGAAGTTTACTTTAATATTAACAAAATTCATATTTTTTTTCAGATTTTTATTTGTTTCGTCTAGATATAAACAACATAATTAGTAATAATTGAAAATATTTACTAACTATAATTTCATCTATATGTTACGATAGCGTTGTTGTTAAAAAGAAAAATAAGAATTTATAGTTTTTTTTACGGATAAACTATCAAGTATAAAGCAGTATGACGTCAAAATTGTCAAGATTATTTCGTACTACAGAAGAAGAATTAACACCTGTTGAAGCAACTGTTTCAGGTAATGAAATGTTTGAATAATTTTTACTTACTTCTATTTTTATAACAGAGACTTATCCGTGAAATTATTAATTTCAGCTATAAATATTAACTCTCTCAATAGAATGGCATCAAAATGCTTTAAGAATTTAAAGTACTTCAATTTGCAATAGCATCAGCTTAATTGTAACTCTATATAAATATATTTTTTTATAGTTTAAATATTATATTTATAAAAAAAAAATAATTAAAAAACAAAAACAAAAATGACATTTAAAATGTCATTTTAAAAATACGTCGACTATTTTACTTTAACTTTTATAAAGAGAAAGTATTGTAATGGCGCGAAAATTCGATTTTGAGAGATTTACACATTTTGAGGTGCCCTGAGTCCCAAAAAAGTGGTTTATAAAATATCGCTGCTTGTCGTCGGTCGTCTGTGCTGACTGCAAACGTGTGAAGCCTAAACTACTGGGCCGATTTTGATGAAATTTGGCATATATGTTCAGAAAAATCATACCCTGAGGTGAAATCGAGAAATTAATTTTAGCTTCAAATTTTGGGGCGCTACCTCTCAAAACAAAAACTCGGGAAAAACTTGGGAAACATTATTTCTCGAAAACGGTTGTGACTATTTTGATTAAAAAGTTCTAAAATTTAGCCTCATTTAAATACGAATCTAACAATCTAGTTCCTGAAAAAACAGCTTTAAACGTGAACGGAGGGAGACCGGGTTCGATTCCCCGCCCAGGAGATGTTATTTTTCTCGTATATGAGAAAGTTTGTCTGAGTTTTCTCGGACATTGTTAGATTTATCACCAAACTGAAAAAGTTTGATTTATCATCAGATTGAGAAAGTTATATTTATCACCACACTGAGAAAGTTAGATTTCAGTTTAAGATCTAAATTTCAATCAAATCGGACGATTAGTTTTTAAGATATGTTGGTTTGCAGGTATTGTGTGACAGACAGACGACAAACACGGAACTATGTCAAAAAATGTCTTTCCGACATTTTCCGAACTGTCGGAAAATTTCTAAAATGTCCATGTCGAATAAATGTCCCCCATGTAATTAAATGAGATATTATAAAAATGTAAGTACATTTTCAACAATTTGAGAAAGTTTGTCTGATTTATCTCGGACCGATTTTTTTATTATTTTTATTTATAAATTCTGAACTCGTTTGTAACGGACAAAAACCAAAACCAATCTAGTTCAAATAACATTAAAATCGTAACACATCTATTTTTGTAACTTCAAAATCTATTTTGGAAAGTTTCGCAAAACAGTTGAAGGTGAAAGGCTTTGTAAAATTGGAAAGGGAAATATGGAGCAGTCGTACATTTTTTTCCTTAAACTAATTATATATTAGTAAAAGGATTGAGTAATCGATAATAGCAATTTACAGGTATACTAACTATGTACTTGTAAGATAAGGTAATCGACCAATATACCTTTACCAAGCTTCTAATGTACTCTATATTAGTACAGTATAACATTATTAGGACGAAGTAGAACGTAGTAAATACCCATTAGAATTTAGTTTTTAATGTCTAACATACTTTTCTTATAACCTTTAAAAACCTTATCATATTACACAATATAGTGATAACATTTTAAGTGTTACTTACTCCGTAGTAAAAATTCAATATTATTTTATTCATTCGTTTATCACTTGTTCTGATTTAATAACTTGTAGTTACAAGCCTATATTCATATCGTGAGTCACTTGTTCTGATTGTAATGACTTGTAGATTCAAGCCTATTAGTTTACAAGCCTTTATACATATAGTGAGTCACTTGTTCTGATTGTAATGACTTGTAGTTACAAGCCTATTAGTTTACAAGCCTTTATACATATAGTGAGTCACTTGTTCTGATTGTAATGACTTGTAGTTTCAAGCCTATTAGTTTACAAGCCTATATATTCATATAGCGAGTCACTTGTTCTGATTGTAATGACTTGTAGTTTCAAGCCTATTAGTTTACAAGCCATTATATTTATATAGTGAGTCACTTGTTCTGATTGTAATGACTTGTAGTTTCAAGCCTATTAGTTTATAAGCCTTTATTCATATCGTGAGTCACTTGTTCTGATTGTAATGACTTGTAGTTTCAAGCCTATTAGTTTGCAATCCTTTATTCATATAGTGAGTCACTTGTTCTGATTGTAATGACTTGTAGTTTCAAGCCTATTAGTTTACTAGCCTTTATTCATATAGTGAGTCACTTGTTCTGATTGTAATGACTTGTAGTTTAAGCCTATTAGTTTACAAGCCTTTATTCATATAGGAGTCACTTGTTCTGATTGTAATGACTTGTAGATTCAAGCCTATTAGTTTACAAGTCTTTATACATATAGTGAGTCACTTGTTCTGATTGTAATGACTTGTAGTTTCAAGCCTATTAGTTTACAAGCCTTTATACATATAGTGAGTCACTTGTTCTGATTGTAATGACTTGTAGTTTCAAGCCTATTAGTTTACAAGCCTTTATACATATAGTGAGTCACTTGTTCTGATTGTAATGACTTGTAGTTTCAAGCCTATTAGTTTACTAGCCTTTATTCATATAGTGAGTCACTTGTTCTGATTGTAATGACTTGTAGTTTAAGCCTATTAGTTTACAAGCCTTTATACATATAGTGAGTCACTTGTTCTGATTGTAATGACTTGTAGTTTCAAGCCTATTAGTTTACAAGCCTTTATACATATAGTGAGTCACTTGTTCTGATTGTAATGACTTGTAGTTTCAAGCCTATTAGTTTACTAGCCTTTATTCATATAGTGAGTCACTTGTTCTGATTGTAATGACTTGTAGATTCAAGCCTATTAGTTTACAAGTCTTTATACATATAGTGAGTCACTTGTTCTGATTGTAATGACTTGTAGTTTCAAGCCTATTAGTTTACAAGCCTTTATACATATAGTGAGTCACTTGTTCTGATTGTAATGACTTGTAGTTTCAAGCCTATTAGTTTACTAGCCTTTATTCATATAGTGAGTCACTTGTTCTGATTGTAGTGACTTGTAGTTTCAAGCCTATTAGTTTACAAGCCTTTATTCATATAGGAGTCACTTGTTCTGATTGTAATGACTTGTAGATTCAAGCCTATTAGTTTACAAGCCTTTATACATATAGTGAGTCACTTGTTCTGATTGTAATGACTTGTAGTTTCAAGCCTATTAGTTTATAAGCCTTTATTCATATCGTGAGTCACTTGTTCTGATTGTAATGACTTGTAGTTTCAAGCCTATTAGTTTGCAATCCTTTATTCATATAGTGAGTCACTTGTTCTGATTGTAATGACTTGTAGTTTCAAGCCTATTAGTTTACTAGCCTTTATTCATATAGTGAGTCACTTGTTCTGATTGTAATGACTTGTAGTTTAAGCCTATTAGTTTACAAGCCTTTATTCATATAGGAGTCACTTGTTCTGATTGTAATGACTTGTAGATTCAAGCCTATTAGTTTACAAGTCTTTATACATATAGTGAGTCACTTGTTCTGATTGTAATGACTTGTAGTTTCAAGCCTATTAGTTTACAAGCCTTTATATTTATATAGTGAGTCACTTGTTCTGATTGTAATGACTTGTAGTTTCAAGCCTATTAGTTTACTAGCCTTTATTCATATAGTGAGTCACTTGTTCTGATTGTAGTGACTTGTAGTTTCAAGCCTATTAGTTTACAAGTCTTTATTCATATAGGAGTCACTTGTTCTGATTGTAATGACTTGTAGATTCAAGCCTATTAGCTTACAAGCCTTTATACATATAGTGAGTCACTTGTTCTGATTGTAATGACTGTAGTTTCAAGCCTATTAGTTTACAAGCCTTTATACATATAGTGAGTCACTTGTTCTGATTGTATTGACTTGTAGTTTCAAGCCTATTAGTTTACAAGCCTTTATACATATCGTGGGTCACTTGCTCTGATTGCTTTTCTATAGATAGTTGATTCTACAATCATAAGGTTTTATTTATGTTTTAACATAATTTTATGTTTGGCATGTCGAAATTGCCAAGCTTGCGGCATAATGGCAAATACCAAGTAAGACTTTCTCATCACACTTGGCAGTGTCATTTCGCCTTTCCCTTCGTTGTTATTTATCAAACAAAAAATAATTTCTCCTCGGCAGAGAATCGAAGCGTCTGCGTTTAAACCTATTTTCTCTGGAACTAGATTTTTCCGGGAAAACGGCTTATATCGTTACATTCGTATTTAAATTGACTACATTTTAGAATTTGTTAATAAAAATCGTCGAAATAGTTTTCAAGAGTTTTTTTTTCAGAGTTTGTTGGGCCCCAAATTTGTAGATAAAATTTATTTCTCAATTTCGTCTCGGAGTATGATTTTTCTGAACATGTATGCCAAATTTCGTCAAAATCAGCCCAGAAATTTAGGCTCCACACGTCTGTACAGAGGACAGATGACAGACAGACATTTTTTTAAATTTTCTTTTTTTGGGATTCAGGGACCTCAAAACGTACAAGCAAATCCATCAAAATCGAATTTTCAGGCCATCACAATACTTTCTCTCTATATGAGAAAGTAAAAACCTAGCGGAAGTAGTTTTCAACCAATATAATAATGTAGTTATTAGGACTGTAATTAAGACAATAAAAATTTTAATCTTAATGTTTGATTACAAACAAATGTTATTTTAAAAAAAATTATTTACAGAGGTCACTCTATTACATCACTAATCCAGTACTATATTCAGAGAACACCCATCTACGAGTAAACTAAGCTTTTATCATTTCCAAATATTCACTGTAGGATAAAAAAAATTCTTATCAGTAAATAAATTCATCTCATAATACTTCCTGTGGCTACAGAAAGAACAATAACAACGTTATATCATTGTATTTTCTCAAATATTTGAAGAGAAATAGATAATGAAGATTAAACCAATAGCAGAATTAAATAAATAAGAAATTAGTTTATAATAGACACTTATAGTTTATAGTTATACGCTTATAGTTTACAAGAGCACAATATTAAAACTTTATTTTGTTGTGTTTTAAATATAGTATATTATGTTACTAGGCTGTGAAATGAGTTTTTTCTTTACCGCGGCAATTACACAATATTGCCAAGGTAAAGAAAAAACACTTCACAAAAAATACACAGGAGTGTATTTTTCACTGTCTATTTCCCGTAGTTAATGATAATTAAAATTTGATTTAAATTAAAATTTAAACTTTCCGTAGTATGAAAACTACCAAAAACTTAAAAATTGAATAAATTATTAAATAAACGTAGTCAAAACTAATTAGACTGGGAAGTTATTGAACAATAATCAAACATTGGTGCATTAATTGAATTACCAGTCTCTTCTCTCAATACGGCAGTTACACCAGTAAATATTTAATAACTCTAGTTCTAGGACAAATTAATAAATTAATAAAATAATAAATACTCGATTTAAAGAGCATTAGTGTGAGGTTTAAGCACCCCAATCTGAAATTAAATTAGTCAACAATTACAAACGCCGTAAGAGCTCTAAGTAAAAAAAAAAATCGGTCCGAGACAACTCAGACAAACTTTCTCATATACGAGTTTATAATTACTTAGCCCAGTGTTTTCATTTATTAGTTTTCAAAAGTACATTTAAATATTATTAAACATTTCATCAAAATGTATCATAAAAATAACTTTTCCTGGGCGGGGAATCGGACCCGGCCTCTCTCCGTCCGCGTTTTAAGCTTTTTTCTCAGGAACTAGATTTCTCCCGGGAAAACGGCTTATATCGTTGGATTCGTATTCAAATGGACTACATTTTAAAATTTTTTAATCAAAATCGTCGGGACCGTTTTCGAGAAATATTTTTTTTTCATGTTTTTTCAGAGTTTTTGGGGGGTAGCGCCCCCAAATTTGGAGCTAAAATTCATTTCTCGATTTCGCCTCGGGATATGATTTTTGTGAACATGTGTGCCAAATTTCGTCAAAATCGGCTCAGTAGTTTAGGCTCCAGGCGTCTGCACAGACGACAGACAGACGACAGACGACAGACAGACAGACATTTTTTAAAAACCATTTTTTTGGACTCAGGGGACCTCAAAACGTGTAAATCCATCAAAATCTCAAAATTGAATTTTCGCGCCATCACAATACTTTCTCTTTATATGAAAAAGTAAAAATATATATATCAAATTTAACTGTATTTAAGGTTGAACCAATGGAGGTACGACAAAAAGTCATAGGACCAAAGTTGTAGATCTTTTAAAATCAGTTCCCGCTGGTGCAATCTGCTTTTCGATAAAACTTACCGTTTAATGCCGCAATTTTAAGCCACCAAAATAACTTAAAAGTTGCATCCGCCTTCTTTAATTATTTATGGGAGGTAAAAATGTTTTTTTAATTTTTTAGTTTTTTGGATTTTTCCAGTTTGTTTGAGCCAATTTACGACCTAACGCAAAAAGAGTCTAACTCTAGATCTAGAATCTAGATGGTCTAGAATCTAGAAGTGCCCAATCATTTTGGGTACTTCAGTTGTTATTGTTATTTAATATATTAGCCACAAAAATAAGTAATATAATATATGTCACTTATATATTTCTTAGTCAATTTAATTATTTTAGGTTATTTATTTTTTTTTTAATATAAAATTATTAATAACTTTGGTTCTAATCAACTGATCGTGACAGGCACATATACTCGAAAAGGCCGGTTTTGGTTTTTCGGCATTTATGATATAAAAAAGTATCCAACTTTTTTTCAATTCTGTCCAATGTGCAGATAGAACTATAATTTTATATATATAGATTTATAGATTAATCAATGTAAGGAGGTTAGCAATAATTGATGGATGTTTTATCTAAGAATTAGTTTAATCTCAAACTAAACCACTTTAAACGAAACAAAAGAACGAATTTGATTCATTGTCTGAGAATGTTTTAACAGATTAGTAAACAATTAACAATTATTCTGTCTGATCCAAGCTTCATAGTAATCAGTAATCAGTAATCAGTTATGTAATTGATAAAATATATTCAGTTAAGTCTCAATGAGTTTATAAGTGATAAAATTCTATAATGATCTAAATATTTCATTCTAAAAATGTATCCTCTACTCAATACATTTTCTTGATAAATCTTTTATATGTTGTTTCAATAACTGATAACATTCGATTTTGAGTTTTGATGGATTAACACGTTTAACAAAATAAAAATTTAAAGAAATGTCTGTATTCAGACAACAATTCAAATTTGGCAAACTCATCCAGAAATATTTCAACTAAAAATTAAGTCAAAAGAGAGAGGACCTTTCCAATTTAATAAGAAAGATATAATATATATTCACACTCTATTTAAATCCTATAATCAACAGGTCAAGTGTGTGCTATTCAGCACACAGCGAGGGTCCGTAGGCCACACTGTATAGTTTAAGTAGTACCCTATTGATGGTGCTAAAATGCTAATTGATGGTTTTTAAAATGCTAAAAAGCTTACTTTGAACTATCCTATGAGTCTGATATTCTCAAAACACATAAACAAACTTCTGATAAGGTATTTCTTGCCACTGAACCGGACTATAAACATATAAATTTACCGAAAAGAGCATAATTATAAAATAAAACGTATTTTGTCAATTACATTTTTTTTTCGAAATTTCCAAAAAGTGGTATCTTTACTTTTGGTCGAAAAATGTTGGATGAAAAAAAAAAGGTAGAAATGGAATTTTTTCAGATTTTTTGCACTTCACATAAGCGAGATAGAAGGGGGGGGGGGGAGGGCACTTTTCACACCCACTTCAAACTCGCCTACGCTCGCCCTGTCAAAGCTTATAATCAAAAATTATATATTTTTGTAATCAGCTCGACGTACCCTTTCATATGATACTCCACATGGTGTCCAAAACAAATTATTATTTTTTAACCCTTAAGTTTTTTTGCCCTATTTTTTTGAAAAATAGCCTGTTTTCTGGCAGTAAACTTCTACTTTTGAAGCCTACATATGGACATTATACAGTTTAACAACTGTTTTCCGGCATTAGTGTATTGTTCTGATAATAATCATTGAAAACTCTGACGGAAGTATCTGAATAGAATGCTTTTTGTTATTGTTCTCTGTTATTTTTGTCGTCCACTGGTCATGCTATCAAAATAATACGTTGCAACTATATACACATGAGTATAAATGTAACTGTGAGTCATGAAAATTACTAAACAGTTGAACCAGATGTTTGGTATGTACTCTAATTGAAGTTAAAATATTTCGTCCAATGAAAAAGAAACATTCTATATTAGAGATCATGCCAGTATACATTCAAAACCGCTGTATTTATAATGTCATTCGCTTTATTTGTCGTTTGAAAATAGTATAGTTATACTTTCTTTAAATGTCACAATCTATTAGCGTAAATGAAAGAATGCAGTTAACATCTGTTTTTTTATGAAGTACATAATATACACTTATCTGTAGACATATTTAATAAGTTATTCTTAATAAAGGATTTACATATTCATATAGTTTATCAGAATAGCTGAATAATTGCTGTAATTGTTCCAACAATTAGAACCATCTTACGTCGTAGATATACTTTTCTTTTTATTATACGCGAGATATAATCTTATTCCAACTTAAGCGTCTATTCTACATCTGTATTCGTCTAGACGTATACATTTCCAAATTATAATCTGAGAGTAATTTTATATATTTTTTTTCTTCCGAGCTTACCGAAGGTAATGGAAGCTATGTGATCGTTCTAAAGAACGAAAATATTTTATGTCTCTGATTTCAAAAATTCCAAGACAGAAATCCGTTCAGACATCAGGGAAAATGTTTGGTTCCGTGTCTGTGTGTCTACCTGTCGGTCAATTTTTGCGAACCAAAATATTTTAAAAACTACTTGTCCGATTTTAATGAAATTTGTATGGTAGATCATAATTAGCTCATTATTGGTCCCATTTAAGTTTTAACCTTCTGACCTTATTTGTTTCTCTTCCACATGTACACCAACATTCATTTATTTATAACTATGCCTATATCTTCAAAAGTATTTATCTGATTTTTATGATGAAATTTTGATGATTAGTTGAAAGTAGCCTTCAGACAGGGGTTAAATTGAGCTGTCTGCGCTCTTTATCTTTTGATAAGATGATACTTTAATTCATGTAAATAATTAAAATACTTTTGACTGATTAAAAAATACGGGGGGAAACAATTAAACAAATTAGACATTAATGGCTTGTAAAGCATGAAATCAATAAAGTACGTGATAGGATCTGAGGAAGCAATGTGCCACACTAATTTGCAGTCTATTTTCCATAGTTTCTAGTAACGGTGTTCCTTTAACTCCATGACGTCTGTCTGACACAACTTAAAAATATTACCTTGAATTAATTATTTAGATTTAAATTATTGCAGTTTAAAATGTAACATTTTCATATGAAATGTAAACTTAAATCACTATTGGAGTCAGTGTCACAGAAATATATAAAATCAAAGTTTTGTCTGTGCATTAATCAGAATTGTAAAATTTTTGGATACTAATAAATTTCATAGATTCTGAAAACCGAATCCGGCCTTAACTTTTTTGCGTGTAGGTATGTATAATGTATGACTTACAGACATAACACATACATTTAATTACTGTGTTCACACATCGAAAACGATCTGCTAGTTCAAAACGCTGTGTGAATGGAGAATGGATCGTATCGGTTCAAATCCGCTCCACCTAAAATAGGTGATTAGAACGGGGGATCGTATTCAAAACGCTCGTATGAACAGGTCGAGGAGGGGATCGAGATATCAGGTTATTATACTCTTTTACACTTTTTTAGTTGTTTGTTTTAGTGTGCTTCCGCTTCTTTCGGCTTTTTTTTTTTAAAAAAAGTTTTGAAACAAAAATTAATACTACAAATAACCTGTAAATAAGAAATGTAAAAAAACGCGGGCATATTAGTTATTGGGTAACATTAAAGAAGGTTTTACTCGCGACATCACCGTTATGAGATATCAAAAAATAATATTTCGATCGCCTGTATTTTGCTTCCGAGCTTACCAAAGGTAACGGAAGCTAATATGGGATCGTTCCCGCGATCAAACATTTTTTAGGTCTCCGATTTCAAAACTTCCAATACAGAACTCTGTTTAAGACATCAGGGGACATTTTTGGTTCCATGTCTGTCTGTCGTTCGATTTTTGAGTAACAACATAATATCTTAAAACCTACACGTCCAATTTTAATGATATTTGGATGGTAGGTCATATTTAGCCTATTGTTGGTCCCATATAAGTTTCAACCTTCTGCGCCTATTTGTTTTCCTTCCACATGCGCACAGCTTCAAAAGTACTTATCTGATTTGTATGAAACTTTTATATAGTTTATTGAAAGTAGTCCGCGCAGATAGCTCCAGATTAATCTGAACCGTCTGTGGTCTTTAACTTCTGCTAAATTATTACTTTAATTCATGTAAAAAATTAAAACAATTTTGACAGATTAAAAAATGGGGTAAACAATTAAAAAAAAATAGACAATAATGGCTTGTAAAAGCATAAAGCCAATAAAGTATGTGGATAGGATGCGAGGAAGCTATGTGCCACACCAATTGGCAGTCTATTTTGTTGTGTGAACACGTATTGTTTTTAAAAACGATTCGGTTCCAAAACGCTTTCAGAATTATGTGTGAACGTAGTGTGTCAGGCTCTACCAGTCCGACTTTATAAGCGCATAACTTACACATTTCTTATCACTAAGTTTACAGATAAGAAATGTGAAAACAGATGAAATGAAGTTCTTAATGTCAACAGTTAAGAATAAGAAATTATTACAGTAAATTTATTTTAAAGATTAATTTCAAGGTTGTAACTCTAGAAGTTCTAGACAGATATCATTATACAACGTAAGCAAGGTGTTTTGATTATAAATATTATATTTTTTGTTTTGTTATGTTTATTGAACAAGGTCACACTAAAATATTATATTATCATATTTCAATACATAAAATCGACTCAAGATTATTAAGAATAAATCATTATGCAATTGATTAATATTTAATCTATTGTTAATATAATTATAAGGTGTTATATCACATGTTAATTGTGAAAGCTAATTATTTTTTTCCCCATACCGCGAGTCGAGTATATGGAAAATGATAAGGATTTATTTTAATTTATGATATATAAGTTTAGTAACTACTTTATGGCACTTAAAGTCTCAAAAGTTTATGGGTTAGTCTCCACAAGACATTGAGACTCCTGGGAAAGTTTTATTACGCTATTTTAAGATTGAGTTTTATCAAGTGTAAGACTAAATCATATACAGAAAACTGTAGAACAATAAGTTCTACAGTTTTCTTAGCGTATATTTAATATTCCTTTGTCTTAATAGTTAATTAGACTAAGGGATATTATCACATTTATATACACAAGTGTGATATTCCTTTGTCCCAAGGTATATTGGACTAAATATACCTTCGTCTTAATAGTAATTTAGACTAAGGAATATATACTACTCTGTATATGTTCCTTTTTCTTAATAATTATTAACACAAAGGGATAAAGGGGGTGCTTAAGTAAAAAAAAAAAACTTACTTATTACCCACTATAACACAAAGAATGTGGTGGGTAACAAAGTTACTAACTAAGTTAGTACTCAGGATCATGAAAATCACACTGTCCACCATAAAGGGCCGGGACATGGCAGCTCTCCACCGGTTTGTTTTTTTTCAAATGCCTATTGCCGAGCAATGTCCCGCAGACAACTTAACCAACCACATAATCTTAAATGGCACCAAAAGATTTACTTGTACACAAAACTCTAGCTTGATGTTAGTCAGACACTTTTTCATGCTATTTCCTGGATTATTACATTTATAACTAATTACTGGAGATATGAATAAAGTATGTCAATTTTAATATGCATTCAAATTTCAAAATGAAACTTCGGGAATTTGTTGTGCTGCCGGAAAAGTTGTTTTACCAGCATTCCAAGAATCAAAGCAATTATATATATATATATATATATATATATATATATATATATATATATATATATATATATATATATATATATATATATATATATATATATATATATATATATATACATATATATATATATATATATATATATATATATATATATATATATATATATATATATATATATATATATATATATATATTCAAACAATTTAAACTACGGGAGACAAAAACAGAGAAAAATTTGCACTGGCTCCGAGATTTGAACCACGGACCTTCATATTTCCAGTATGATGCTCTACCAGTTAAGCTAAGCCACATATATATATATATATATATATATATATATATATATATATATATATATATATATATATATATATATATATATATATATATATATATATATATATATATATATATATATATAGTGTTTAGAATTCAATGTATATCCCTCTTTCAAGGAAGGAACAAGAAGACTTTTGATGTTAGAATTTAATACAAAAACAGTGAACTACATATTGCATTCGAAAGTTTATTAGCTTGTCTTCATAAATGAAAAGCCATTCAGAGCAGTGTTCTATATAGAACCTTTATAGACTTCAATAAAGACCAGTGTGTTAGCTCAAGTTCTATCTTCATTATTAACAGGCAACTATAAGTGCATTCAAAGAGATACATTAATGAACAAAGAAATGAATTCTTATACAACACATGAAAGAGAAAAAAATTACACTATTTTTCTCCATTAAAAAAATATGTGAGAGACTCATGCAATAGAAGTGAATCTTAAGTTCAAGAAACAGTTGATATTTGCATTTCTCTCTTTGCATTTGTTGACGAGTGTGTATTATTTCAGGATTAAGAAATGGTTATGTGGAATTTAATTAAAAAATTAAATATTTTCAAAACATTTTAGCAAATAATTAGTCCAGGCAAATTAGTAAAAAAAAACAGCAAATGGAGGAAATAATATATAAAGTTTTGAAACTTTGTGAAAACACTTTTAAGGGGTGTAGTAGTAAGAAACAGTAAAGTTCCCCCCTCTTGAGGGGGCACCTCCTCCCCTCCCCCTCCTCAAAGTCCAAAATTTACTTATTTTTCACTTTTTACGCAAAACGGTTTATTTTTTGAAGAGAAGTGTTATTACCAAAATTATTCCTCACATAATTATGCACAATAAAGGTCCTATGCATGTTTGAAGTGAGACATACCGTTTTCGAGATATTGTAGTTGGATAGAGATAAAACGTATTTTTGCGAACCAAGATATCTAAAAAACAACACTTCCGATTTTAATGAAATTGGGATGGTAGGTTATACTTAGCCCATTGTTGATCCCATATAAGTTTCAACCTTCTGCGCCCATTATTTTATCCTCCACATGCGCACAAACATACATTTATTCATACCTTTATATTCAAAAGTACTCAACTGATTATTATGAAATTTGGATGGTTTGTAGAAAGTAACCCGCAGATAGCCTCAAATTAATTTCTACCGTCTGCGTCTGTGCTCTTTACATTTTCTAAATTGGTTCCTTTTCTGCCTGTCTGTTGATCAATTTTTTGTCTGTCTTTTATGAATTAAAGTATAAATTTATCAAAATGTAATGAGCGCAGACGGTTGAAATTAATTTGAGGCTATCTGCGGGTTACTTTCGACAAACCAATCAAATTTCATAATAATCAGCTGAGTACTTTAAAAAAATAGACTGCCAATTGGTGTGGCACATAGCTTCCTCGCATCCTATCCACGTACTTTATTGATTTTATAAGCCATTATTGTCTAATTGGTTTAATTGTTTCCCCCGTTTTTTTTTTTTTTTTATCTGTCAAAATAGTTTAGATTTTTTACACGAATTAATGTATCAATTAAGCAAAAAATCTGGGGCTATCTGCGTGTTACTTTCGATAAACTACAAAAGTTTCATTCAAATCAGATAAGTACTTTTGAAGCTATTGGTGTAAAGAAATGTATGTTTGTGAGCATGTGGGAGGGAAAAAAATAGGCGCAGAAGGTTGAAACTTATATAGAACCAATAATGGGCTAGTTATGACCTACCACCAAAATTTCATTAAAATTGAACTTGTATATAGTTTTTAAGATACGTTGGTTAGCAAAAATTGAACGACAGACCGACCGACACACCGACTGACAGACCGACAGACAGACTAAAATGTTCTTTGATGTCTGAAACGGATTTCTGCCTTGGAATTTTTGAAATCAAAGACCTAAACATTTTTCGTTCTTCAGAACGATCACATAACTTCCGTTACCTTCGGTAAGCTCGGAAGCAAAATTAAAGTATTTAAATGAAAATTACCTTGAAAGTTATTTTTATTCTGTGTTTTACTATAATAGAATTTTGTTGATGGGTTTTTGAATAAGTCATAATTTATGTGTTACTGAATGATATGACTTAAGTTGTGTTTTGAAAGAGTTATATTGTTGAATTGAATTTAAAGTTTGAGGGACTTTGTTGAAAAGTTTAGGGGCTATCTGTGTCCAGTGTTTAGTAAAAAAAAAAAAAAAAATTAAATTTGTCTGGTAGGTCTTGATTAGCCCATTGTTGGTTTTATAAAAGTTTTAACCTTCAGCGCCCATTTGTTTCTTAATTTATTTACATGCCAATTTATTTATACCTGTAACTTTAACATTCACATTTGCGGTATTACTTCATAAATAGGGAGATTAGTAGAAAGTATAACAGAACAATATTGTCAAAACCCTTTCTCGAAATTCACTTTCCTTTTAACTAAACTAATTAATATACTTTTGTGTTATGAATATTTTATGTAATTGTAAGTAAGGGTGAATGTAAATTATCATCTGATTGACAAAGTTAACGTCTGTTCTACATATTTTTTTTTATACATTTTATACTAAAATAATTACTTAAGAAATTCTTTAATTATTTTTAATAATACCAGTTCTCCATTTAATTAAAATTGATTTAAATATCTTTCCCATTATTAATTTATAATTAACCTCCTTCGTTATTAAAAAAAAATATTAGTAATTTTCTATTTCACAACCTACTATATTTTTTTACAACGCAAAAAAAAAAAAAAAAAAAAAATTATTTATGTAAAAATGATAATTTGACCTATTTTGAGCGCTAGCTATGAATATATTTTTAAAGTTTAAAATGCAATTTATAATACGCGAAGTTTTGCTTCCGAGCTTACCGAAGGTAACTGAAGCTATGTGATCGTTCCGAACAACGAAAAAAGTTTAGGTCTCCGATTTCAAAAATTCCAAGTCAGAAATCCGTTTCAGACATCAGGGAACATTTTTGGTTCCGTGTCTGTCTGTCGGTCTGTCGTTAAATTTTGCAAACCAACATATCTTAAAAACTACGCGTCCAATTTTAATGAAATTTGGGTGGTTGATCATGAGAATCCCATTGTTGGTCCCATATAAGTTTTAACCCTCTGAGCTCATTTGTTTTTTTTTTCCACATGCGCACAAACATACATTAATTTACACCTATAGCTTCAAAGGAATTATCTGATTTAAATGAAACTTTTATAGTTTATCGTAAGTAACCCGCAGATAGCCCCCGATTAATTTGAACCGTCTGCGCTCTTTAACTTTTGCTAAATTGATACTTTATTTCGTGTAAAAAAAAATCAAAACAATTTTGACAGATTAAAGAAAAAAAACGGGGGAAACAATCAAACCTATTAGACAATAATGGCTTGTAAAAGCATAAAATCCAGAAAAGTACGTGGATAGGATGCGAGGAAGCTATGTGCCACACCAATTGGCTGCCTATTTTTTTATGTGATAATATTTTATTAATTTCGTTTAGTCTTTATGGCATTTACTGATTATTAAAATAGATAATAAGATAAAGAGGAAAGTATTTTTGCACATATCTGTAAATTAAATTTGAAAAAGTTGACGTTACACTTCGCTTTTTACTTACTTTGAGAATTTTGAACCTTTCAGCAACAATAATACTTAGCACAGATTGAAAGTAGTGTAGTATGTTCAGATCCCGATTTGAGGTACATTGTTCCCTGGGCAAAGATCTTATAGGTGTCCCAAATTTTTGGCCGACCAACGAGAGGGGGGGGGGGGGACGAAGTTTCTTATGCTTTTTATTAAGTAGCGGAGTTAAGGCAAAATTAAAAGAGAATCATTTTTACTTTCTCATATAAAGAGAAAGTATTGTGATGGCGCGAAAAATCGATTTTGAAATTTTGATGGATTTACACGTTTTGAGGTCCCCTGAGTCCGAAAAAGTGGTTTTTAAAAAATGTCTGTCTGTCTGTCGTCTGTCGTCTGTGCAGACGCCTGGAGCCTAAACTACTGGGCCGATTTTGACGAAATTTGGCATACATGTTCAGAAAAATCATACCCCGAGGCGAAATCGAGAAATGAATTTTAGCTCTAATTTTGGGGGCGCTACCCCCCAAAAACTCTGAAAAAAATTATTTCTCGAAAACGGTTCCGACGATTTTGATTAAAAAATTCTAAAATGTAGTCCATTTGAATATGAATCCAACGATATAAGCCGTTTTCCCGGGAAAAATCTAGTTCCTGAGAAATTAGCTTAAAACGCGGATGGAGAGAGCCCGGGTTCGATTCCCCGCCGAGGAGAAGTTATTTTTATGATAAATTTTGATGAAATGTTCAATAATATTTAAATGTACATTTGAAAACTAATAAGTGGAAACACCGGGCTAAGTAATTATGAACTCATATATTATGAGAAAGTTTGTCTGAGTTGTCTCGGACCGATTTTTTTATCATTGAAACGAGCTTCTTGACATAAATATGTATTGAATATTGAGAAATAGTTAATCATAATGAGTTGATACAGTTAAAGAAGATGGTTGTTGTACGGCCAACTCAATTTAAAATATTATAAAAATCACTTCACTACACAAAAACATCTGCTTGTATCAGGTCGAAATTTTACATGCCTGTTTCAATTGTACTTTAGACCATGTGCAAGAAGTTTTATTAAAATCGTTACGTTAGTTCGTAAGATATCGGTAAAAACGTTGTTTTCTTTATTTTAAACTTTAAGGTCCACTTCAATAAACTTAGCGATCTTTATCACTTCATAGCAGAGTCTGTGTTCGTTTTACTAAAAAAAAAATATTTATAAAAGTTATTTGTCTCATAAAATAGATAAAGTTAGAATTTTTTCCCGTCCTAAAATTCCAATTTTAAATTTGAAGCTTACGTTTACGCGAGCGTTGCGCGTGAACGCTTGGGCGGATAACGTTGTGCAACGAACTCAGCCTGGGTATTGATAAAATGAACTTGTGTACCAAATTTCAACTAACTCGGTAATATTTTACTCAAGTTATCGTCATCGGTAGATTTCGTGACGCTTGGTTTTGTGACGGTGATTTTGTGACGGGTCGTTTTTTTCGGATTCACTCCTGGGCTCCAGAACGTGGCATGAGGAACTTCATTCCAAACATGTGGTTTACAGTAATAAACACTAATTCAAAACAGCTGGGTTGTAATGAGGAACCTGTGTTATTGTTGTCACATTTCTTTCAACAATACCGTACATCTATAGATTCATTAAGCATGCCAGCCACACCAAACTTATCGCGGCCAAAGTCATAGAGTGTGTTCGACATTGAATTTACTTACCAAGTCCTCGACCTTACGAATTACGAACCCACATAATAATTACATATTAGGAGCAGTTACTCTCACGGTTAGCAATTAGCAATTACTCATGATTCAGTTGCATGCAATCGAAATCAAATGCTATAATTAAACTTGTAACTCAGGGTTTTCTAGTGCACAACACTTTTTCAATAAAAGTTCAGCAAAGAAAAAATCGCAGTTCAATAAAAATTCTCCATCGCAACCTTTTCGGTTATACAGCCGGATTTCGTTTTCGGAATATATGAAACGCAAAAGTATCCAAAATGTTGCTATTCTAATTAATTTAGAGAAAAAACTTTTTTTCTATAAGAGATTTTTCTATACAGTGCAAAGATTATTCCGATTCAAATTTAACCCTTTAAGGACTGGTGGTTTGCCTGGCAAACCGCCCCCTTTTGCTCCGAATGGCTCACTACTGTTTTTTTCTAATTTCTAAAATTAGAGTTACAAATCTCATCTGTAGGTTCAAGAATGACCCAAGAAAATAATTTTTGAAAAAATTCTAGCCCCCCCTCCCATAAAAAAAAAAATTCAATGTTATTAGGTGGTATCTAGGAGATGCCACCAATCAATTAAGGATTTGTACTTCTGATGACCTTGACAAATATTATATTGCCTGTAAGGTTTGGTGGTTTACATCCTTTACCACCTTAAAGTAGGTGGTTAACGGAATGAACCACTAAATTTCTAAGATAATGTAATTTATTAAATTTTCACAACTCAAGCTAAAAATCTGCAAATAATTCGAGAGCGCTAATTATTTCTTATAAAAACTCAATATTAAATCAAAACTCGTAGTATAATAAGTATTTTGACAAAAATCTCTCAAAGACATTGCTTCTATGAGCCACAATAAAAAAACAAAAAAAAAAACTAGAGACAGGTGGTAAACCGCGGAAACCACCAATCCACTGTAAAATTTTTATTTTTTTTTGCCTGATCCTTAATGGGTTAACTAATGAAGGTAGAATACGCTAAATGATTTGAGTACTAGAGGAAGAAACGCCTCAAAATGGTTCTAGGAAAACATAGGAAAGCGAAAGCACTGCCAGTATTCCAGTATTAATTCACAGAAAGTTTGTCGGTCGCATATTTTTTTTTTGCAATTTTTATAGAGAAATTATTTTTTGTTTTATAGAAACACTTTTATGCAGAGAATTCGTGTAACTAATTCGTTAGACAAAGATTTTCGTTGTATAGAAAGAAGTTCGTTATAAGGATGTCCGACTGTATTATGATAAAAACTTACCTAACAATTCGTAGAAGTTTAAAGTAAATAATTCTCAAATAATTTTAAAAGCAGCTCTGACGTAGTTCACGAAGTAAAGGCAGATGCTCAAATTGTTTTCTCTCCTGTACACAATTTTGAATCCATTTTTATCTAATTTACAGTTTTGTTCTTTTTCCCCATCTCCAGCAAACATAAGCCTTAATGTGCCACATTTATTCTTACTTTAATTCGCTTAGGACATCTTTTTACAAAAGAACCCTCATCGGGATTTTGTAGTGCTATAAAATATCTCACTCGCATATCCGTCACTTTAAAATATGAAATATTTTGCTATTAACTAAGCGAACTGTCCCTTAACACATCAGGTAAGACAGGAAAGTAAAAGATGTCATTTTAACGTTTGTAGGCATTAAGGGTCTGGTCTGTGAAAGGCCATATCGACAGGAGAGAACTAACAAAACAGGACGGGAGGATAGATCGTTTGACAAACCCCTACGTGTGTGCCCACCTAATAGTGTTTTTAAATACAAGTGTCACAATCTAAGGAAAATATTGTAAGGTTATGTTTAGTTTAGGTTAAAGCCTCGTCCAGCCGTCCAGTCTGCCAAACAGAACAGAGAGAACGAGTAAAGTATTGGTATCTGCGCATGACCAGTCTGTGGTGCGCAGGCGTACTTTAGACTGGACATGCGCAGATACCAATGGTTTGCTCATTTGCTCTGTTTGGTTCGGCAGTCTTGACAAGGTTTAATGTTTGTACTTTTCGATCCAACCTAATTATAACCTTCCAATATTTTCCCTATAAAGTAACAATTTTTTTTTTATTAAAAAACTATTGAATTTATCTAGATGCTAAAACCGAAATCGTTTTTATTATGTAAAAAGGAATGGCTTAAAAAAAATACAATTAAAAATAGGTCATATTTACCAAAAATACGATCGTGATTACCAGTGAACTGTTTTGCTATAATCACTACTACATTTTTTTTAATAAAAAACTGGTAAATAGATCTACTACAAATTGGCAAATTCAAATATAATTCTTCTTTATATTTTATTTAGATGGTGTAGGAAAAATGTATTATTATTTTTATATTAGTAATTATTTAACAGTTATATTTACAAAATTTTTAATTAAGTTGGTTCATTCAAATCCAGATAAATGAAATTTAAAATAAATAAGATAAATTTAATAAAACATAATTTCTGTGACGAGTGTTGAATGTTCTGTTTTTGTTTATACTGCGTGCTGCCGTAAGTTTATAAGAGTTGTTGAATTTATATCAGAGCTTCTTAAGATTTTCAAATATTCAGTTAACTAAAGTTTAAAAACATTTTCTGCTGATTGCTGCTATTGTTTTCAAAGTCTTCATATTAAAATGTCAAGATTCTGGATTCTGTTCCATTTTCTTTTTAGCTTAGCAGATTTATTAAATCAGCTCAACCCTTGGCATGGTTCTCATTTTACTGTTTAATTTTCATAAAGACTTGTTTATTACATTTTTTTTTTTGTAAAATATTGTTTTTGCTTTTCCCCTTTCTTTTATGTTTTGCTCGGTTTTTTTTTTGGAAAAATAAATAAAGTTAATTAATTTCTGCATTATTACAAGAATCAAAAATTAATATAAGTATTAAAGGGTCACTATAATCCATTTATTAGTGAGTTGTCCCCTTTATATAATATATACATCATTTTTTTCTTTGTGTCTTCAGGGGTTAATATTGAAAAAGCTAATAAATTTGCTTTTAGCGAATTTTCGAAGAGCTATTGCAATGGCTTCAAAACATTTGAAAATTTTCTCCTATTTGCAATCCGTTTTAGACCATTCTTAATCGATCCCTTAATTTAACACTTTTTTATGATGAATGTATATATACTTATGAGTCACTCATAAGTAAGTCACAGACGATATCTCACGCTAGGATGCACCTAAAAAATCCAAACAAATTTTAAATTGTCAATAATATCAAAAGAAAGGATGAGTTCGTTGGCCAGTATTTCTGGAGTTAATTTAGGGGTCAAATTTTTACAATTTAGGGTCAAAAATAGCATAAAAACATGTTTTTTCCATTTTACTCTCCTCTTATACGAAAAAATGTCTAAAGTGTACATAACAACAATTACTGTATTCTTAAAGAGCTTTCCAACTTCATGCATCTTGAAGGGTAAATACTATTTTGACTTTTGTACCCCGTACCCCTGATTACCAAATTTTTTTTTTTCACCCATCCAAATTCTAAACCAAAATTTTCCTATATTATCATAAGCCAATAATACGCAGATTTCTTTGAAAATTCGCTCATTGTCATGGTGCATGACTGGAATTTTTTATTTTATAAAATACGTCATTTTTGATTATTTAAAAAAAGTATTACTGTTCAGTAATCTGTCACCTTAAAAGTTACTTTATTGTCACGAACATTTTTTTTTATTTTTTATTTAATAAAATTTTTTTAAACTTTGTGCCATAATCACGCTCTGCTCTCTTATTCATGACTCTAATCCAAATTTGGGGGGCGCTATTCCCAAAAAAACTCTGACAAAACGAGAAACAAAAAATGTATTTCTCGAAAACATTTCCTACGATTTTGATTAAAAAATTCTAAAATGTAGTCTATTTAAAAACAAATATTACGATATAAGCTGTTTTCCCGGGAAAAATATAGTTTCTGAGAAAATACTTTAAACGTGAATGGAGAGAGGCTGGGTTCGATTCCCCGCTAAGGAGAAGTTATTTTTATGATACATTTTGATTAAATGTTCAATAATAATTAAATGTACCTACGAAAACTAATAAATGTAAAACACTGGGCTAAGTTATGATAAACTTGTATATGAGACAGTTTTTCTGAGTTGTCTCGGACCGATTTTTTTTTAATTTTACTACGTTTTTATTAGCTTGCTTTCTTGTTAGTTTGTTTGTCCGGTACAAATCTGGCAATCGATTTCTAACTAACTTCCCGAATAGCTAGACATTCGAAACTTTTAGCATACACATGCATTATTTTAATACTTTTAGCCATCTTTCAGCATAATTTAATTGGTTTTCAGCAAATTTTGCTGTATGGAAAGTTAGTTCGGAAAAAATCCGCAAGTTATTTTATTTGTTTAGCCATATCCCATATTTACAATCTTCATTTTGATGGGTTTTAAATTTGTGATTTCTTTACAAATAAGAGATAAACATTGAAAGACAGTAATACAGGAAATATATCGATTATATTATTTATCGATTATATTATTTATATTATTTCAAATATATCGATGGCCCGGTTTAGATTTGGTGTTGGGAAGATCCGTTGTACAAAGATTTGTTCTTTTATAGGTTTAAGATCAGCTCTCTACATGGTTTCATTTATGTGAAGTAAATAAATTCGGAACTATTTCTTTTTCCACTAACATTATATATTATACAACAATAACAATTATATTATCAACATTACATACTTACGATTCAACAAAAAATTTAAAAACGTAGTATATAAAAAGTTATTTTTATCTTGAAATTATTTTTATTTTTTAAAATAACCTTTATCTTTGTTATACCTTAATTTGCTGTTTTCTTTGCATTTGACAATAGTCATCGTGTATTGTCAAGCTACATATATACACTCGGTAATACGTAGTACTGTTGAAGTATAGTGTTATCTTATCACTGTGCAGCGAGTTATTCATTCCCCCTTACTCCCTGTTATCATTTCTACACCCACGCTGCATTAACAGACTAATTTATCAATATACTTATCGTTATCTTTCATCCACCAGCTTTATTTATAACCCTATAATCGATGTATCAAGTGTTTCAACTAAATCTTTCTAAATATAGAACCGTTTAATAATCTTACTTTGTGCGAGAAAGCTTGATGAATTAATTATAGTATCAGAGATTTTTTCATCACGCTGTTGTTTTTCTAACATTGTTATGAGTTTCAGAAAAGAAAGGAATTATTTTTTTTTCTTTCATAAACTTGATACAATAAATGAAAATCTATTCATGAATTTAGTAAGTTAGATGATACTTGAGAAACGTCTATAAATCGACTTACTTCTATTGTTTTTAAGTACTTACAGCCACTTATTTCCTTATCAGTGTAGCCAGTGTTCTACAAGATTGTATTTTTTTTTAAAGATCAGCTAATCCTTTATCGGCTCACTTGACTCTTGTGTTGAAAGATAATACTTTACTTATTGAACTTTATATATATATTTTTTAACCCCCTAAAAGAAAGCAACCGGAAACTACTTGAACTTTTTTGGATTGTTAAAAGTTTATTACGTCACTACTTTCTTCAATCTAGCAAATTTTATTTTTTATAAAATATCATATATAATATTTATACGATGTATTTTAATTATTATAAAATATCATATAATATTTATACATAGATGAATTTTTCACTTTATCTGTTACAAAAATAAGGAAGAGTGTGTTTATATATTATGTTCTTTATACAAATCTTCAGTTCAATTCTGAACTGGATAAATTTTGCTAACTTGACCTTCAAAGAAGGAGGAAGGCCACTATTTACATGAGATTTCGACCCCCCCCCCCCCCCCCTTCCGGGACGACATCAATGTATAGCCCTTGGGGCCACTTGTATGGCACTTAAAGGTGGGTTCACAGCTAGCGGATACGTATTTGCGGAGGGCTATATAGATAACAATATATCTTCGGGGAGCCGCCGAGACGGAGGACGGAGTTGCTGTTTCCCTCCCCTCGAGTTTCGGTCGACCAGGTTATAAACAAAGCCAACTATAACAACGTGTTTTCAACTTGAATTTAGTTCTCTTGCTTAAAAAAACTTATATAATACGATTATAGATTAAGACTTTTATTATATTATATAAATAAGAAATAGGTATAGTATAATAAAAATAATGTAGGAACATATATAATAAACACAGATATAATACACAGAAAAAGATAAAACACAGATAATAAACGTAGATAAAACACAGTTATAATAAATATAATGAAGGAACAGATGAACAGATTCAAATATATTATTAATAAAACAATTTAAATATAAAAAACACAAAAAGGAAATATGAAGAGGACAAAGTGAAGGTTTCATACAGGTTTAAAAGCGGTGCCGCAAAAAGATGGTTTGGAACCAACTTTCTGCGGCGCCGCAAAAGCGTTGCCATAGATGAATCCCTTCGGGCCTCCACAAATACGTATCCGCTAGCTATGAACCCACCTTAAGGCCACATGTATATAGGGAAAAACTGTGAATAAGATAAGAGCAAGTTGTACCGTTTGTTTCCTGGTATTATTAATTAATAATCTTATTGACAGTAAAGTCTAAAGGAAAAATTAGAAAGGCAGACTTTTGAAATATTTTGACCAGGCAATGAAAATTAACTGCTGGCAAGCAATGAATACACGCGTCAAAAATGTTTCCATTGCTGCCTTGATGAACTTTCACTTCAAAAATATTGGTTCTTCAGAACGGTTTCCGTTACATTCGGTAAGCTCGGAAGCAAAATATTTTCGAATTTATTTTATACTAGAAGACTGACTACAAATAGTCTTGTTTTGGAATTGAGACAAGCCAATTGTTCAATTGGAGCCCATGGTAAAAGAATCGTTTAACCTCCTAATTGACCTTATATTCTACAAGCTTAATATGCATACAAAGAAAATACATCTGTACATAAATATATCTGTTAGTGCAATACATGAACTCATATTGTTCCTAATCAAGTTTTAGTCAATTCAAAAGTAATTTATAAGTCGTTTTTTCAACTTAATTATTTTTTAAATTGATTTTGAATTTTTTTGTTATTAAAAAAATTATTACTAATTGTTTTTGTTCTAATTAAGGAAGCTTTTTGCTTCCGAGTTTACCGAAGATAACGGAAGCTATGTGATCGTTCTGAAGAACGAAAATATTTTATATCTCCGATTTCAAAAATTTAAAGACAGAAATCCGTTTCAGACATTATCAGGCAACATTTTTGGTTCCGTGTCTGTCTGTCACTCAATTTTTGCCAATCAACATATCATACAAGCTACTTGTCCGATTTTAATGAAATTTGTGAGTTAAATCATAATTAGCCTATTGCTTGTCCCATAAAAGTTTCAACCTTTTGCGCTCATTGTTTCTCTTTCAAATGCACACAGCCATTCTTTAATTTACACCTACATCTTTGTAAATACCTTCTCATCTGATTTTTATAAAATTTGGATGGTTTGTCGAAAGCAGCCCACAGAGAGGCCCAGATTAATTTTAACTGTCTGCGCTCTTTACATTTTGTTAAATTAATACACATAGCTTCCTCGCGCCCAATTTTGAAAAAAATTATAAATTTTATGCTTTTTAAAACCTAAAATAAAGCTATATGATCGTTCTGAAGAACTAAACATTTTTTATGTCTCCTATTTTAAAAATTCCAAGACAGAAATCCGTTTCAGACATCAGGGATCATTTTTGGTTCAGTGTCTGTCTGTCGGTCGGTCTGTCGTTCAATTTTTGCTAACCAACGTATCTTAAAAACAACACGTCCAATTTTAATGAAATTTGGGTGGTAGGTCATGAGTAGTCCATTGTTGGTCCCTTATAAGTTTTAACCTTCTGCGGTCATTTGTTTCACTTCCACATGCGCACAAACATACATTAATTTACACCTGTAGCTTCAAAAGTACTTATCTGATTTGTATGAAACTTTTATAGTTTATCGTTAGTAGCCCGCAGATAGCTCCAGATTACAAAACGGAGGAAACAATTAAACCAATTAAACAATAATGGCTTGTAAATGCATTAAATACTAGGCATCGCGTGGCTCTATCATTGAAGCGATCGTATTGCAATAAAATACTGAACATTTAAATTTGTTTATCATGATGAATGTCATAGTTGAAGATAAGTGGAAGAGGGTTGTGAGGGGTAGAGTGGGGGAACTCGGTACAAAGCTTTACTTCCTAAACAAACCTACACACAACACGACCATAAGAATCTTAACCACCCGCAATGGCTTTTAAACTATTATTTTAAATGTATCACTTCATTATTCAAATACTACTGCTTGTATCAAGTTGAAATTTTACATACTTGTTTCAATTGTACTTTAGACGATGTACATGAAGTTTTATTAAAATCGTTTGGTTAGAACGTAAGATATCGGTAAAAAGGTTGTTTGCTCTATTATAACGTTTAGGTCCGCTTTAATAGTTTTAGCGATCTTTATTAATTCATAGCGGTGTCGCTGTTGGTTTTACTAAAAAATGATATTTGCAAAAAATGTTCGTATCATCGAATAGATGATGATAGAATCTTTTCCCGTCCTGAAATTCCAATTTAATTTTTGAACCTCTTGTTTCGCGGGCGTTGCGCGCGAACTCTTGGACGGATCACGCTGTCCAACGAACTTAGCCTGAGTATTAGTAAGAGGAACATGTATACCAAATTTCATCTAAATCGGTCCACTTTTACTCAAGTTATCGTCAGACACGTAAACGTTACTGACATCAGGCAGACAGACAGACAAGATGCATATTTCGTTGAATGTAAGAAGGTCGCTTCAATAAAATTAATAATGTACGTGATAGGATGTGAGGAAGCTATGTGCCATACCAATTGGCAGTCTATTTCATTTTACCCCAATTTTTTAAATCCGTCAAATTGGTTTTGATTTTGCTTCCGAGCTTACTGAAGGTAACGGAAAGTATTGTGATCGTTCCGAAGAACGAACATTTTTTAGATCTTATTGGCAGAGTATTTTACACGTAGTCAATAAACATTGGTGTTTATCGATGCGTGACATCGAACCGAACCAACATCGATATGAGTCATGAGTCAAATCATCGATGTTTTCGATACATCGACTTCAATCTCTCAACCCGACGAGTAAAATTTTCTTCGGGTAATTCAATATTAATGTCGCCGATGTAGTGAAAGTTCAACATCGATGTAACCGAATCATCGATATTTCGATACATCGATATTTTAATACTTCAGAACCATCAATACAGAAATACAGAAACATCAATTTTTCGAAGCATCGATTTTTGATACATTGATTTTTCGATGCAACGATTTGTTGATGCATTTAATTATCGATACATATCGATGTTTCGATGTATCGACATACATATCGATTTCCTAACCCTAATTTTGACTTTACTTTTACTCACTGATTATGATCATGAAGGTTGATTATGATCATGAAGGTTGATAATGATCATGAAGGTTGATTATGAGCATGAAGGTTGATTATGATCATGAAGGTTGATTATGATCATGAAGGTTGATTATGATCATGAAGGTTGATTATGATCATGAAGGTTGATAATGATCATGAAGGTTGATTATGATCATGAATGTTGATTATGATCATGAATGTTGATTATGATCATGAAGGTTGATTATGATCATGAAGGTTGATTATGATCATGAAGGTTGATTATGATCATGAATGTTGATTATGATCATGAAGGTTGATGATGATCATGAATATGAACACTATAAGTTGAAAGCCGGATTATACAATAATGTTACTTTAGTTGAAAAACTTTAGTTTAAATCAAATTATAATTATAAATAACTACGGGAGACATTCAGAGAAAAATAGACCCCCGCACCGGGACTTGAACCACGGGTCCTCCTATTAATCCGTTACGCAGGTGCTCTTACCAACTGAGCTATACGGGAGAATGATTTTTCTCTGTTGTTACCGATACAAATTCCTCGAATCCAAGCTTTCAATCTTTCAAATATGTCTCCCGTAGTTATTGATAATTATAATTTGATTTAAAGTACAATTTAATCTTTCCGTAGTATGAATACAACCAAAAACTTAAAAATTTGAATTTGAAAAACTTTAGTAGCACTTTAGTATGTTACCTGTATCGTTTAAAAATTAATCAAATTAAAAATGAACCCGGGTTATTTTACAATCATTTTTTTTTTGACATTGGTGATTGTTTACACAAATGTCCAACCCGTGTTCCGAACTACAGTATTGTAAATATTAAATTCAGAATTTAAATTCTATTTTAACTCATTCGCTTTATTGATATAGCTAGATAAAGATAGTGTTTCAATATTTTTTTATTGATTTTATAACTAAACCAATATAGTCGTGTTGATGATAGTAAAATACTCGATGAGAATAACAGTGGAACGAATCGGGATTCAATTACAGTAAAAGAGGAATTGATGGAGGAAAGGAAGGGGGGGGGGTGTCAAAGTGGAGAGAATCGTTCAAGTGGCGACCAAATTCCAGATGTATTTTTACCAATTCAATTGATTTATTTTGTTCTTTTTTTTTATTGAAAATAGCTCTGGGACTAAACTCGAAAATGGGAGTTCCAAAGTTTTTTTGTCAATATCAAGATAAAATCAAATTCTAAAGAGACGATGAAAAAAATAGAATTTAAGTTTAAATTGCAGACAATTGTATTCTATTTCTCTATAAGGATTAAATGGAGAATAATAAAATATTAGGTATCGCGTGGCTCTTTAATTGATGCGAGTGTAATGCAATAAATATTAGATATTAATCATGATTACTTGATAGTTAAAGAGGATGATTGTAATAAAGGGCCGAGTAGTGGGGGGAGAAGGGTACCTTTCAGCATATTCCTTAACTTACATGTTTCTACCATTTTCATTTAACTATTATAAAATATATGACTTCCCTACTCAATAACTACTACTTCTATCAAGTTGAAATTTTGCAAGCCTGTTTTAATTGTACTTTAGACGATGTGTATAAAGTTTTATTAAAATCGTTACGTTAGAACGTAAGATAACGGTAAACACGTTGTTTCCTCTATTTTAAACTTTTAGGACCGCTTTAAAAGTTTTAACGATCTTTATCACTTTATAGCGATGTCGCTGTTGGTTTTATTAAAAAATTGAATTTTGAAAAAAATGATCATTGAATAGGTAATGATATAGAATCTTTTCCTGTCCTGACATCCCAATTTTAAATTTGAAGCTCACGTTTACCCGAGCACGTTGTCCAACGAACTTAGCCTGAGCAATACTAAAAGAATATGTATACCTAATTTAAACTAACTCGGTCAACTTTTACACAAGTTATCGTCGGACACGTAATCGTTACTGACAGACAGACTAGATGCATATTTTGTTGAATGTCTGAAGCTCGCTCACGCACGCTTTAATTAGATTTAAGTTTGTATTCACCTAGGGAGTAAAGTAAGCCATTATTCTCTGAGCGAAAAAGTATGTTCTTGAGGCGAAACCGAAGGGAATAACGCTAATTAGATAATTATCGCGGGGGGAACTATAGCATACTTTACTTCCGAGGTACATACAATATTACCTGTTTTAGTCCCTCTAAACTAATTCAAAATCATAACTTTTTCCCCCTACTGGAGATAAAAGTATTTTTGTGTGCTAAATCCGAATCTGAAATGCAAATTTCTCCATGTTTCGTCGCAAAAATTCAGGAATGTTTAGCATGTCGGTACAGTTGTTGATAACATACCATGATTGAGATGATTGAATGTTATCTATATCTGAACTCTACGCTTGGTATTCAACATGGAAAATTCTATGTTTTACCACTATATACACGACATTGTCGGTATAATTCGTCAAGTTACCGCAACATTACTGTTTTAAAGATCTCGGTATTTCTATTCTTGTCTCTTTCACATTCCATAATATTAGAAGAGAACCACACAACCATCTGCGAATTTTAGTTAAAAGCTTCCCTATAATTTTATTTATAAGACATCATCATTTAGGGCTTGATTCGTATCAATGCGCGCCTTACTTGTTAATTATAATTTAAATCAAATTATAATAATTATTATTATCAACGGGAGACAGACAGAGAAAAATAGTCTCCAGTGCCAGGATTCGAACCACGGGCCTCCTATATAGGGGGTACTAATTGGGTGCTTTATAATTATAGGCGTTATTTCTCGGTCTAGTTCTATTAAAGTAAATGTCGATTCCTAGACTTGTGGAAAAATTGAAAGCTTAATTCGGGACTAGGTATCGTTATCAACAGAGGAAATTATTCTTCAGTATAGCTTAGTTGGTTAGAGCGCCTGTACTGGAAATATAGGAGGTCCGTGGTTCAAATCCCGGCGATGGAGTCTAGTTTTCTTTATCTGTCTCCCGTTGTTAATAAAAATTATATTTGATTTAAATTAATATTAAATTATAAATTAAATTAAATTATATTTGATAAAACTTAAAAATTGTTAATTATATTATTTTAAATAAATAACAAAGAATTTTTACTTCCAAGTATAATGACATTATTCTACTAAATGTAGTAGTACTTCTTGACCTGAAACTAGGCCCAGATTTATTAATGGGTAGACTGAGCAAGAGTTCCCAGCTGGTTTTAGAAGGTGTGCCAAATTTATAAAATCAAAAAGGGAGAAAGATTTATTTTGAGTGTTTAACTGATTTAAAATTGTTATTTTAAATTAAATAACAAAAGAAAAAAAACAAACTAAGTAAACTATGTAAGGAGCCAATTTTAAATTACAAAATCTAGAAGAATGTTTCATTGATCTAGTTAATATTTAAAAATTAAATATTTATATTTCTTTGCAAGTGCATGAGGTTTAAAAAATGTTTCCATATTTCTTCAAGATATTAATTAAAATTCCGAGTAAGGCTAAGAAGGGTTCTCTTCACCCAATTTCACTTTTTTTATCTTCTTCTACATAATTATACATCTTTTCCCATATTATATAAGAAGTATTAATATTTATTCCCTAGAGAAAGGGGGGGGGGGGGAAGGGGGTGAAGAGATTTCTTTCCTGAGAATACATTTCAAAAATTAAAAAAATAAAAATCTAAAATATACATTTCATACATTTTTAAAAAACACCATGGTTTTTTTAAAATGGAAATAAAATAGAAATTACAAACAAGAAAAAAAGAAAGAAACAACATAAATAAACACAACAAAAATATACAAGTAAATTATCTCTAAAAGCTTTTAAACATATAAAAATTAAAACATAACTAAACAAGGAGTAATAAAACATAACTAATCAAGGAGTAATTAATCTGTTATAAAAACATTCTTTAAATTTTTAATCGCAAATGATTAAAGATTCAAGATATAAACAGAATATTAACATGATTAAAAAGGAATTTAATATAATCTCAGAAGAGATTTTCAATAGATTAAAGACTAGAAATGGATATTTAATAATGGATCAGTGAGAATAATATTAATAAATTAAGTTTAAAGCTTGCTCAAATACTAATTTAACCTTATTATAAGGTCATTTAGTTTTGATGGAAATTTTGTGGTATTTAGATAAGAATCATGGTTTTGATACCGTAGTACAGTCGTGATAAAAGGCTGTCTGGGGAAGAAATTCGTGACTACTTTTTTTTGAGTAGATCGCTTGGAACACATGAGAAAAGCTTAATTTCAACTTTGTGGGACCGTCCGGAAGGCGGAAGTACGGGGTACGGGCTACAAAAGTCAAAATAGGTTGGAAATTTCTTTAAGAGTTCAGTACAAAAGTCAAAATAGGTTGCAAACTTCTTTAAGATTTCATTACAAAAGTCAAAATAGGTTGGAAAGTTCTTTAAGAGTTCAGTACAAAAGTCAAAATAGGTTGGAAAGTTCTTTAAGAGTTCAGTACAAAAGTCAAAATAGGTTGGAAAGTTTTTTAAGAGTTCAGTACAAAAGTCAAAATAGGTTGGAAAGTTCTTTAAGAGTTCAGTACAAAAGTCAAAATAGGTTGGAAAGTTCTTTAAGAGTTCAGTACAAAAGTCAAAATAGGTTGGAAAGTTCTTTAAGAGTTCAGTAATTGTTGTTATGTACACTTTTATCATATTTTCATTTATGAGGGCGATAAAATGGAAAAAAAAACGTGAAAAAAATGCTTTTAGTTAACTATTTTCGATCCGATATGAATGAAAATTGGTATATGTGCTTTATTTGATGTCAGAAATACGATTATAAAATCATTTGTGAAGATTTAGTACTTTGGGTACAAATGGTCGTCTAAAAAAGACGACCATTTTATAATCCTACAAATTTTATATAGACTTCCTTATCCTATACGATGGACCGAAACGGAGTTATATCGCGACAAAGACGTGTTTGGAACACCTATGCACTATTTACACTCATATTCCCAAAAAGTTCGTTTGACAGTTGAGACTTGAGATTTGGATATATTACTGTAAATCTGTCAATTTTTAGCGTGACTGTAAAAGAAATGCGTGACTCCTTTTTTTGCGTAAATCGCTTGGGACACATAAGAAAAGCTAACCTTCAACTTTGCGGGACGTCAGGAAAGTATGGAAGTACGGGCTACAAAAGTCAAAATAGTATATTCCCTTCATGATGCATGTTGTTAGAAAGCTTTTCAAGAGTACAATAACTGTTGTTATGTACACTTTTGTTAAAAACAGACAAAAGACTGATCTTTTTTTATTAAATTTTAACTCTCAAGCGTAATAGTTATTTTTCCGAGGTAGGCTGTGAAATAGTAACTTTAGAACCTAAAAAACATAGCTAAAATCCATTTTTTCATTACGTGGACTTAAAAAATCTTTTCATTACTCCTAGCTGTAAAGAAAAAATCTTTTACGTCCTAGGAACTAAAAGATTTTTATTTTCCGGCGGGTAGTTGTCAAAACTTCCGTTAGTACCGCTGCAGTCTTTGTAGAAATGCTCCTAGTACGATTAAAATCCGCTAGATGTCAATGCGTTTTATTTATCTTTTCTTATAGTGTAACCTCTTTTTAAGGATTCTTTTTTTAAGTCTTAAGTATTTACTAATATTTGTTATTATTATATATTGGTTAGTGATTAATATTTAATGTTTTTTCATTGTCTGCTACCTCGGAAAAAATAGCATATGATACGCGACTGTGAAGTGTTTTTTCTTTTCCGCGGCAATTACATTTACTGTCGAGCGAAGCGAGACAGTAAATATTGCCAAGCCTCACTTCACAGCCTAGTAACATAATATACTATTATATACCTAGGGAGTAAAGTAAGCCATTATTCCCTGAGCGAATTAATTGGTTCTTGAGGCGAAGCCGAAGGAACCATGGTCCCTAAATCCCGAGGCGTAGCCGAGGGAAAACGTTAATTAGCTCCCGAGGCGCAGCCGAGGTGGATAATTATCGCGAGGGGAATTATAGCACTTTACTCCCGAGGTACATTCAATATTGTAGCTCCAGTAGTTAGAAAAAACGCATCTTCATCTATTGCACAGGTTTTATTTATTATTTTAATAAATAACAATAATTGTTAGCACTTTTAATAGCAGATATAAGAGATTCAATATTATAAACAAATAAGAATTGCAATTAAACTCAAATAGAAGGTTATTTAGATGCTGGTTTCAATAAAGATAACCGCAAATTACAAATAAGGTCGAAAAAGCAGTGTAGCCAACCTGATTTCAACAACTTCACTACATTAGCCATTCTCTACTATTTATAAAATAATTAAGTTGGCAATCCTTCTTGTTCTCCCTGTTTTTACTTTTTCTCCTTACTTTTACTTTTTATCCCTACTTTTTGAGTTCAGGGGAAAAAATACTTACTTTAGTCCCTCTAAAAAACTAATCCAAAATCATAACTTTTTCTCCCTACTGGAGACAATTTTTGTTTTTGAGTTATGTGACAGACACATACAACACATACACAGATAGACATCCTGCTAAATATCGCTCAAATGATTTTAAAAATGATCTAACTTTTTTGGTGAATACAATACTTCTCTCTGAGAAATACTAAAAACTTAAACCAAATAAAAATAATAATTACCATTATTCTTGTATACCTAATATCTCTTATAAATTTTTCTTTGAAGGGCTAATAATAAATAGGCAACGTTAAAACATTTTTTAATGAAGCATAACCTTTTTAATCTGTTTTAATATTTCATAGGAATTATTTTATAGTTTTTTTTTTAATATTTTATTAATTGTAATCTTATACGTTTTTTTTTTTAAGTATATTTTTCATAAAAAAAAAAAAATATAAGATGTTAATTATTTTTCTATCCTTTTTAAATATTTTACTACTTTGAAGATGGGTAATTTTTTTTTATCTGAAAAAAGATTCTACAAAGTAAATACTCAAGGGAAAAAGAGGAAGATCCCCCCCCCCCCGTTAAAAGATTTTTCTCTGCGCCCTCCCCCCCCCCCACATCTCCAGGACAGGTTGTCAAAGTGTTTGCAAGGTTCTTCCCCTGAGCCTTCTCTATTCCCGCACTCTGGTGTAACCCGCATCTAATGGACTCTCCATGTACGTTTGCGAGTTGCTATGATTTTTTTTTTTTTTTTTTTTTTTTTTTTTTTTTCACTCAACTTGTGTATAATCTTTTCTTACCCATCTTTTCCTTCCCTTTATAGAGGGGTGTCATACATACTACTATCACATAATATAATGTTACATGTTTACCTATTTACATGACACAGGCATTTTAAATTAAAAAAAGAAGGTACATATTATATTATAATTGAAACGAGCGTAAGTAAGCTTCTTATATTCAACAAACTATGCTTCCAGTCTGTCGGCAACATTTACGTGTCCGTCAATAACTTGAGTATAAGTTGACCGATTTAGTTGAAATTTGGTATACAAGTTCCTTTTACTATTGTTCAGGCTAAGACTTAGCCTGAACTTAGCCGCTAAGTTCGTTGGACAGCGTTATCCGTCTTGGAGTTCGCGCGTAACGCTTGCGTAAACTTAAGGAATCAGGACGGTAAAAGATTTTAACATCACCTATTCGATTTTTGTTATATTTTATTACAAATAAATTTGTTTAGTATAACCTACAGCGACACCTCAATGGAGTAATAAAGATCGATAAAGCTATTTTAGCTATAACAACATTTTATCGATATCTTACGTTCTAACGTAACGATTTTAATAAAACTTCATACACATCGTCTAAAGTCTAAAGTGCAATCGAAACAAGAATGTTAAATTTCAACTTGATACAAGTGGACATTTTTGTTTAGTGAAGTGATTTATTTAATAAAAGTTGATGTGGAGATGGCAGAGACGTGACGTGTAAAATGCTTCCATATTGGGTTTAATTCAATTATATACCTACTGCAGGCCCCGATTTACCAATGGGCAGACTAGGCAATTGCCCAGGGTGGCAATTTCTGGACCAAGCAAACTGGTACCTATAAAATTATGTTCATCTGCATGTTTGCAGTTTGCACTAAAAACATAGTTATAAAAAATTAATATTATTTAAAAACAAATGTAGGTCTACTACTGTCCTTTTTGTATGAACTTATTGGGGGGGGGGGGGGTACAAAAGGTTTTTCCCAGGGTGTAGGTTACCTTTAATCGGGGCCTGATCATATTATGGGGATTCGTTTCATTTCACTACTACTGCGTCGAGTTTTAGTCTTTGGTTTTTTTTTGCTAGGAATTATTTTGAAAATAATGAAAAATGAGAATTGTATTGATACAAATATAATAAAAATTAAATCATTTCTTTTTTTAAGGTTTCGTTGGTAAAACCAAAAAAAAAGAAACCCTTATAGTTTCGTTCATGTGTCTGTCTGTCTGTCTGTCTGTCACTCTGTACGGTTCCAATAACTTTTGAATGAAAAGAGATAAAAAACTTGAAACTTTTCCAATATTAAAGATCGTTTTGACGCGCACACAGGAAAAATATTGCGAACTCAAAATTATCAGCTGTTCAAATCCAAAATGGCGGATAACTCACGTCATGCAAAAAAAATATTAATCAAATGAAGTAAGGAAGGTATTGAAGAGTAGATTAAAAGCGTTTAATTTTCTACACAATTTTGTCAAAAAACATCAAAATCTTGGCCCCCCCCCCCTTACTAATTTCATGTTTACAACACCAACGAAACCCTTTTTTCGTGAGACTTCACGCACTACCAATTTATTTTTTTAAATTATAAGTCAAACAAGAGCATGGACTTTAAATGTGAGTTATAATAATTTATACGTTGTATTTGCTTTTTAATGACTAAGAATGAGTAAACAAAATAAGGAAATTACAACGAAGAAATTATAAGGAATAAAGTGAAATTAAGCCAATAATTGTTCTTTTGTAACAATAATAAATGTATAATAATGATTTATTATTTTAAGGATATAATTATAATACAAATTATAATTATTATTAAATTATAATACATTCCTTAATACAATCTGATGTGGAAGATTTATACTAATTTATTCACAGTGTCTTAAAAAATTATAAATAATTATGAATGATAATTTACTTGTATAATAATACAAGTCATATTATTGTGCTTAAATAGTTTATTTTTATTTGTAGTGATATAAATGCGTATATACTATGTTGAAATAAAACGCTAGTTTAGAATAATAAAAACCATCTTCTGTCATCACTAGAACAAAAATGTTCATAGAATTTTTAAGCGCGTTTGGGCTATATAATAGATAAAACACAGTGCTTTCCCCCACCCTTCATTCTTTGTGCACTTGCGCAGTTTTCTGTTCAGGTTATAAACAAAGCCGACTATATTATTAAAATTCACTTACTTTCTACAAGGATAGGTTTTATAATGAATAATTAATATAAAAATGCCATTTTTCAAAACTGGTCTTATTTTCAACCTTATTTTTTTTGGTTTCTGTATTCTTCACCATAGTTGTTTCTATGTGCAAAATTTGGGGAAAATTGAATCACGGGAAGTGGTTCAAAATTGGGGAAACGGAAATGTGCGGTGAAACAAAGTAATATAAGACCAGTAAAAACAAGTGCGTATTTAATGTTTACTATGTAAATGGATGACTCGAAAAATTAAACCATTATTAAAAACTAGAGGTAAAAGGACGGGAAGGTTTCATTTAGGTTAGCTTCAACGCAAGAGAGTTGGTTCGAAACAAGGATCTTATATAAAGCGGATGTAATGTTAAGAAGGGGTTTAAGGCAAAAAAGTGACCCCATGAAGGTAAGAGAAATTGGAGAAAAAATCATACTGCGCATGCTCCACGACCTTTGAAGTGGGACAAATTACCTTTTTTAACAGGTTATAACCTGACACTTATAAACAAATTCTTGGTAACCTATAACCAAGAGGAAGGTAATTTGTCCCATTGGAGCTAATATTTTACATATCTTCATGGGGTCACTTTTTTGCCTCAACCCTCTATCCCCTTTATATAAGATCCTTGGTTCGAAACCTCAGAGGAAGAAAGGGGTAGAGGGAGCAATGCGATTTCAAAAGTGGTTCATTATGTTCCCCCTATGTACTAGCGCTTCCAAGCGCTAGTAAATCGTGCGTAAAGCTGAAGAATTCCTCTTCTTTACTGCGCTAGCGTGGTAAAGAAGAGGAATTCTTCAGAACTATGAGACGCGCATGCGCAATGAATACAAGTACGTAAATAATCACTTTTTACGCATCTAAACAGAGATATAATGTTTATATTTCGTATCAATCGTAGATAAACAATTTTATCCTTCTCAGGATAAAATTGACTGCGCAGTCAAAGCCCGGTGCTGCGCGTACCCCCACGAAACTCTTCCCGTACCCCCAGGGGTACGCGTACCACACTTTGGGAAAAACTGGTTTAAAAGATGAAAGTATACTTCATCTAAGTATAGTGGAATTTTGACAGAGTATTAAGTAGAGGTTAAGATAGATTGTGTGAAATGATTTACCCTCTAAAACTTTCCAGTTAAATTGTACCTACTTAGTAAGTTTTAAAAAATTGGTGATAACATAATTAGTTACGTTTCTCTTTGGACTATATGAATATAATCCTGCCTCAGGACTCGTCTTATATTCGATGCATTAATGTTTTTTCCAAAACTTTAGTTCGAAAATCAGGTAGCGTCTCATATTCGAGGGCATCCTGTATTCAATGAAATACGGTATTACTTTTAACATATTTTATGTTTCCTCACATAACTAATATATATATAGGTATAAAATAAATGTGGTTTGTTTGTTTCAGGTGATTGGCCAGACTGGTTGGAAGGTAGTTTGATTCGAGTTGGTCCTGCAGTGTTTGATTTGAACGCCACTGAATCAAAAACTCCATTTACTCTGAATCATTGGTGCGATGGATACTCAACTCTGCTCAAGTTCACTATTCACAATGGCAAAGTAATTGCTTTCACTTTTATCAAAATTGTTAACAATTTTTTTTTTTTTTGTTTCAAATTACTTAACTAGAAAGATAATCACCTTATTAAAGCTGTCAATATTTGACCATTAAGGTGTCATGCAGGGGAATCTTGCTACGATTACGACACTGCGTGTGATGCTATTTTGGTCCTCATAAATATCTGCAAAGTTATGATGGTACGAGATTTCTTTACATGTGGAAAACAGATAATTGATGCAACATTTGATTTCATGATCAATTAATCAACAGTACTATGCGAAAGTATAAAAAGAGAAAATGTTTAACTGTATACCCAAAAAATGCGTAAAATGTTATCGAGAACTTACGTTAGACAAACTTCAGTTAGACTGTTTTATCTTTTTATAATATGCATTATTGTCTTAAATTTAGCATTAGAAGTGATTTGCTCAATATATTTTATAGTAAAAAGATCATAAATTTAATTTTTAATTGCAAAAAAATGGGAAAATTATATAATATACTTTATCTATCCCACCACTGCTATCTAGTAGAGAGAATATAAACTATTTTTTAAGCCCAGAAAAACCTCTCTATTCTACTATCTTGCTCGGCGCGAGGGTTCGGGCTTAGCCCAAGACCCCTTCATATTTCCGCGATTCTAGCCGCACGTAGGGGATGTTCCGCGCTCAACATGCCCTACCCCTTGGCCCACCTCTCGGGCATAATCTTAGGTATTAACGTTTTGCCCGGCTTGCCGCGCTAATAACCTTGGCCTCCTACCCCCGCGAGATTTCTCGCTATATGCTATGCTTTTCTACTGCTTATTTTAAACGATCTGGATCTACATACTACATACGATTGTAATCTATGAACACTATATATATATATATATATATATATATATATATATATATATATATATATATATATATATATATATATATATATATATATATATATATATATATATCTAATGTATGTATTTATTTGTGTTGACAACTAAATAGTTTTTCTTTTCTAAATAAATATAATAAAATAAATATATATTTTTTTTTTCTCAATAAGTTTGTGGGGCTTAGCCCCACCTGCCCTTAAGGATGCGCACTGGCAACAAAAATATATATAAAAGGCAAACAAAAATATCACTTGATAAGCCTAAGATAACCAGAACCACCTAGTGGTTTTATTTTTTCCCTCCCATATGTTATCATACGTATACTTATTTATATAATATTAAAATAGTGTTTTCTCCCATGTAACTTCCAATATTGACTTGAATTTTGACATACTGCAGTAGAAAAAGCACTAAACATGAAAATAAACATGAATTCCTCTTGAGATTTTTTGAGCGATTTATCTGAAGCAGCTGTATTTAACCATATCTTTATTTAAACTTTGTATCTTCCACAACCATTTGAGGCTTAATTTTAAACTTGGATATCCAAAATTTGTAAGGGCTTTATTTTTAACTAACCTTTAGTATAAAGATGTAACATTTATATACTTTGTTGTTGTTTTTAGGGTCCGAAGGCAAAACCAAGGACCCTTATATTTTCCTGCGTGTGTCTGTCCGTCCGTCCTCTCGCGTGCTCTCACAGCTACACCTTTCGTCCGATCACTTTGAAATTTGGCATGTATGTCTCTTGTACCAGCCCACAAATATTAAAAATATAGCTACTTAAAAAAATATATTTTTCAAAAAAATTAGGGTAAAAAAACTTAAGGGTTAAATTTTTTTATTTTTTATCATATAAAAGGGTACGTCGAGCTGATTACAAAAATATATAATTCTTTGGTTATAACTTTGATAGGGCGAGCGTAGGCGAGTTTGAAGCTGGTTTGAAACGTGCCCCCCCCCCCCCCCCCCCATCTATCTCGCTTATGTGAAGTGCAAAAAATCGGAAAAAAATCCTGAACATTCTTCGACCAAAAGTAAAGATATCACTTTTTGGAAATTTCAAAAAAAAATATATATTTTATTTTTTATTGACAAAATACGTTTTTTTATAATTATGGTCTGGTTCAGTGGCAAAAAAATACTTTATCAGAGTGTGTTTTGAGAAAATCAGACCCTTAGAATGGTTCAAAGTAAGCTTTTTAGCGTTTTAAAAAACATTGTTTATACACTTTACAGTTAAACACTATATAGTGTGGCCTACGGACCCTCGCTGTGTGCTGACTAGCACACACTTGACCTGTTTATTTTAATATATAAATCACTATTATCATTACTATATTTTAATTTTTTTTCAGGTTTCATTCTTGAAAAGATACCTCAAATCCGAAGCATTTGAAAAAGCTCAACGAAATGGCAAACCTGTAATGACTGAATTTGGTACAAGAGCGTACTCAGATCCGACTAAAGGTTTTTTAGCCAGGGCGCTCAGCAATATAGTGAGCTTCTTTAAATACTTTTTACTTTATTAATCTTAAACATTTCAATGTGCGCTATATGACTATGAAGTTCTAGGTCTTCCTATAGTCTTCATGTAGTGTTTTGGTTCCGACACTGAAGTAACAAGTTAATGTTGTCACTTCACCAGGACAACATTTACTCCCCTGAAGATGCTCCCAACACTGGGTGCGAAATGTCGGAACCAAAACCCTACATGATAAGGTTACCAACAGAAGACCTAGAACTTTATATTGAAACCAACCGCAAAAGTCAAAGATAAGAAATTATAAATAAATGACTATGACTGAGGTCATAACAATAGTACATTGCGCGTCGAGTGTGGAAAGTAGCATTTTGCATGCGAGTGTGGAGTTTGCACCCGAGCGACAGCGAGGGTAGTAAAACCACACGAGCAATGCAACATGCCGTTTTCGCACGAGTTGCGTACCGTACTTTATCTACGATTGTTAGATTTAAATAATAAATTCAGAAAAAAATAAACTTGGTGTATGTAAGTTCGTATCTGTATCTTGATAAAGATGGCATTAATTCTTGAGTTGTATTTTGTGTCGAATTAATTATTTCTGGAGGAGTATTATTATTCTCCACATTTTCGTCAAAGTCACTTGATTCACTCATTGTTTTTTACTAAAAACTCGATATAAACAGTTACTATAATAAAAGAACAGCAAATTAGTTTTGTTAAATGTAAACAAACTCGCTAATCGTGCGTAAAGCTGAAGAATTTCTCTTCTTTACCGCGCTTGCGTGGTAAAGAAGAGGAATTCTTCAGAACTATGAGACGCGCATGCGCAATGAATACAAGTACGTAAATAATCACTTTCTACGCATCTAAACAAAGATATAATGTTTATATTTTGTATCAATCGTAGATAAACACGTTTATTTAGATACCTCTATCTATTCAAGCGCAGCCTGATGATTTTCACCTATTGTCAAGCATAAAATTACTAAAATACTGCCAAAGTTCAAAATTACGGGCATGCTGGAGGTAGTGGCCAAAGTTTTACGTTTGGTATTGTATGATGTAAATGCTTTTCAAACTAGAATACTAAATTTTCCTGCCTTTTAGGTTTCAGTACGAAGTACCTACGAAAAGAAACCTTATATAACGGCTCTGTCTGTCTGTCCGTTGGCGTCTGTCTTATAGCGTTTGTCCTATGGTGTTTGTCCTATGGTGTTTGTCCTATGGCGTTTGTCCTATGGTGTTTGTCCTATGGCGTTTGTCCTATGGTGTTTGTCCTATGGTGTTTGTCCTATGGTGTTTGTCCTATGGCGTTTGTCCTATGGTGTTTGTCCTATGGCGTTTGTCCTATGGTGTTTGTCCGTTGGCATGTTTCAATTCATAAATTGCTATAGCTAGGAACATGAAATTCGGCACACTGGTGCATCTCGGCATTTGTTGCAACTGTACCCTTTTTGGAGTTTTCACACTTAACATTTCCAAGGTGGCAGCCAATATAGTGGGAGACTAAAATAAATTTGTTTGCCTTCATGACATGTTATACATCAATTTAAAGGTCTTTAAGTGTAGAAAAAGAATATGCAACTATTTAAAATTTTACACTTAATAATTTTAACTTAAGGGTACAGAAACCGGCGATTATCGCCTCTCATACTTACGTGAAGCCCGCCTTAATTGTTTGTTTTTAAAAGGCACTTATTGTGCAGAATTTTTCAGGGTAGTTTTATCACTCATTATTTAGTGTATCCTTGCAACTATTATTATTAATAAAATTGATAAAATGCTGCTAGTTTTTGAAGTTGTGCCCATGTTGGTGGCATGTTATTGTTTAATGCAAACTAGAAATGTTTTCTAACTTTTTGTGACTTAAAAGGCACCAAACTAACAAAATTTAAGTTGTACACAATCAGGGCCGTCCCTAGGGGGGGGGGGGGGGGGTCAACCGGGTCAAGCTGACCCGGGCGCCACGTCTAGGGGGCGCCGCCAGGCCCCCTTCTGAACTACTAGGTGAATTTGGCAATAAGGGGGGGGGGCGCAAAAGATGCCTTTGACCCGGGCGCCTATACCCCTAGGGACGGCCCTGTACACAATTATTATGTGCAGAATGCTCTGGATAATTTAATTACACATATAGTCCAGGAGATAGGGTGCAAAAAAGTGTCTGACTAACATCAAGCTAGAATTTTGTGTAGAAGTTAATCTTTTAGTACCTTTTAAGAATATGTGGTCGGCTAAGTTCGTCTGCGGGACATAGCTTTGCAATAGACATTTGAAAAAAACAAACTGGTAGAGAACAGCCATGTCCCGCTAATTTTGGTGGACAGTGTGATTTTCATGATCCTGTGTAGAAAATTAGTTAGTAGACCAAAAATCAAGTTGATGTTAGTTTGTCACTTGGTAGCTTACTTATTCAAATACTTCTCCAAATAAAAGTAGTCACCTATCAAGTAACAAACTAAGACAATGAATTATGAAACGACTGCTTTTCTTTCAAATAAGCTTGCCAACTTGAATTGGGCTTATTACAGAAGTTTGAAGAAAAATGTGAATCATTTTATTTTTATCTTTCCAGGACCCCGAGCTCTGTAATAGAAGTTTTCAATGTCGTCTAGCTTTTTAAAAACTCTGATTCACTTTAAACCCACTCAAAGAAGGTTAATAAAGGTTAATAAATTAACTACAAGATTAAACACAATAATCAAGTGATGTCTCACTGCCATGTGGGAATGCTGGTCATCATTCCCAGTTATCAGATATAAAATAGACTGCCAATTGGTGTGGCACATAGCTTCCTCGCATATTACAACGTACTTTATTGATTTTATGCTTTTACAAGCCATTATTATCAAATTTATTTAATTAATTCCCCCAATTTTTATTATTTCCTTTTCCAATTCATCCTTTTTCTACAATCTTCTAAAACCATATCTGGTTTAGATCCTTCAATTTTTGATTTGAGACATTAAATAAATTAAAATGTCAATGTAACCTTAGGACTTAGTAGATGTGAGGTCTTAGCAATGCAGTTATGAGATTCAAAGAAATAGCATTCAAAAAGCGTAGAACTGAAGTTTTAAGATGGGAAAAACCATGTGTAATACGCCCTGAATTTACAGAAAGTTGAAAAAACAAAATGGTTAGCCAATAATAACGACATAAGGACATATTGTTCTAAGATATAAGGGACCGTAACCACTTACGAGCCCTTACAACTTACTCCCTTTACAAGCCCTGACAAAATGGATGGCCGAAACTCAAAGGATACAATGACATAATACATATATTCTAAAATATAAAGGACCCCAAGATATCTGCCCCTCCCTACGAGCCCTGACGAAATGGATGGCCTATATTCTATAAGGACATAATGACAATGTTCCAAGATAAAAGGGAACCACTTAAAATCTTCCCTTACAAGCCCTGTAGGGTTAGAGAGTTGCAGATATGATGGTATCCATACTTTGAATTGTATATAGAGAACTGAAGAGCTGGTGTGGCCGTGTGGATTAAGCTTACCACGTCTGCTCGACCATCAATGAATCAAGGACGGCACAAGGTTGTGGGTTCAATCCTTCGCCGTAATACTATTATTTATATGGCTCACTAATGATCACATCATACTCGCTTAGGCGGTACAACGTTCGGAGGTATGATGTGTGAAGTGGCTGCAACTCTCTACCACGGGGATAGTAAAATGGGCCTTAATGATAGCCTAATTGCTAGCTTCCAACAAGTGGTTTGTCCTACCTGTCTATTACTAGTACTAGCACCTTACCAGTGCGAACCAAGGCGGGGGCGTGGGGGGCGGGCCGCCCCGGGTACCACAAGCCTTGGGGGTGTCATTGTGGCAGAAAGAATAAAAACACCCCCAAAATCGTTCTGAGGGAACAGGGGTGTCCATCCCCCTCAAGTCGTTGGGGGGGACCCCCAAATAAACCAACTCCCCCCTCCACAACATATGACAACCTTCACCTTCAGGAGATTCACTTAGAATCATACTCTTCCGGGGAGTCCAGGGGCCCCCCTTTGAATTTTAAAAATTAAAAAATACTTCAAAATAGTTTTTAAAGGGAGTGTCCCATTTCAAGGGTAATCAAACTGTTATAACTGTTAAACTTGGAAAAATTCAGAAAAATCTTACAGGTTAAAGTTGTAGTACTTAAGGCGTAGTTTAATGAAAAAGAAAGAAAGAACAATAATTCCACTCTTCAAAGGGTCCATATTGACCCTTTGATCAAAATGTCACTATGAAGAACGTGGTTCCCTCTTGACCCTATATTTTTTCATTATTGCTTCCAAGCTTACCGAAGGTAACGGAAGCTATGTGATCGTTCTAAAGAACGACAAATTTTTGGGTCCCCGATTTAAAAAATTCTAAGACAGAAATCCGTTTCAGACATCAGGGAACATTTTTGGTTCCGTGTCTGTAAGTCTATCGCTCAATTTTTGCTAACCAACATATCTTAAAAACTAAACGTCCGATTTTATTAAAAATTGGATGGTAGGTCATCATTAGCCCAATGTTGGTCCCATATAAGTTTCAACCTTCAGCGCCCATTTGTATATCTTCGATATGCGCACAAACATACATTTACTCCTATATCTTCAAAAGTACTCAACTGATTTTTATGAAATTTTGTTAGTTTGTAAATAGTCTGGAGATAGCCCCAGATTAATTTCAACCGTCTACACTCTTTAAATTTAGCTAGATTGATACTTTTATTCATGTGAAAAATAAAAACTATTTTGACAGGTTTAAATAATGGGTCAAATAGTCCGCTCAATGTCCACCCATTATTGTTTAAACAAATGGGAAGCTGCCCAAAAGAGTGGTGCCACCAGGTTTTGGCCTGGAAACCTTGTGATGACACTCCTGGTTGTATTTCAACCAGCAGAGGACGACTATATCTTCACACGAGTGTGAAGATTTCGGTCCCTAACCCGGGTTTGTTCAATGGGCCCACCTAAGTGGCCCCATGGCTTTGTGTGTAAAAGGCCCCCGGAAAAAAAAAAAAAAAAATAGTCAGGTTTAAATAATGGGTGGGAAATTGAACAATAAATTGTAAAAGTATAAAATCATTAAAGTATACGAAATAGGATGCGAGGAAGCTATGTGACACACTAATTGGCGGACTATTTTTCTAAAAAGGGGTAAAATGGCCATTTTGGGACGCGATATAGAATTTTGCTCTACTCTTCAATACCTTTAAAATGATACTTCACTCAAAATTTACAACAAAAAAATTTATCAGTTCGTAATTGCTCGCGTTTTAATGGCGCAACTTTCCCCATTGAAACTTGCTCCCCCCCCCCCCCCCGGGGGGGCTTGTGAGGGGGTGACAAGATAATATCCCGCCCCGGGTGCCACAAGACCTTGGTACGCCACTGACTACTACATACTACTACAACTAGAGGACTGGATAATTTACCTATAACTATGTAAATTTAATCTCCCAAGTTTATGAATTGTTAAAAAATGTACATTCTCTCACTCTTTTTCAATTATAAATTATTAGTAACTTCAGTTATTTTAATTTAATCTTATTTTCAATAAATGTAATTATTAATAATAATAACTAATAACTCTTATATTCCATTAACTCATTTGCTTTTATGTTACAGCTTCCAGATGTAACGGATAACTGCAGTGGAAACATTATTAAATTGGGAAGTTCATATTTTGCTACGACAGATACTGCCAACATGAGAGTTATATATCCCGATGATCTCAGCACTGGAGAGAAGGTTAGATATATATTTATAATTATTCAGAATTTCAGATAAAAAATAAAAAATAAAAAAATAAAAAATAAAAATAAAATAAAACATTCTTTCACTTGTTGGCTTGCCTTAAAGAAAAGCAGGACAAGGGAATCCCTTACGAAAGGGGTTCCCTTCCCCCACGCTTAAATTTAACACATTTTTTTAAAATTTAAATAGCTCACTAATGACCTTACCATACCACCCACTTTGGTGTTACCATGTACAGCTATGATGAGGGAAGTGACTGCAACTCTCCACCAGGGGGTTAGTAAAATGGGCCCAATGTGGCTTGATTGCTGAACAAGTGGTTTTTCCTCGCCTTCTAACCATTACCATTATTATATAGAAAAATAAGTTCTTTTTTTGTATTCTTATCTATTAAAATGGATTTTTAAAAAATTATTTTCAAAAACTTTTTGACTCCCCTTGTAATACAGTAATTCTTCTTTTAAATCTATTCTCTAGTTTTCATTCTCAAAGAAAAGGTTTTCTTTGTAAATTAATATAAAATTTTAATTTTATTACTATCTTAAACCAGCTCTTGGATAAATGCTTTCAAAAATATTTATTTCTAAAATTATTTTATATTGTAAAACATATCCTTACACTATATAGGAAGTGGTTGCATCTTCGATACTCTTTAGATTGTTACTCCCCTACATTGTTTTAGAATATAAATGACTTTGACTAAATAACTAAATATAAATAAATATTATTTAGTTATAATATGATAAAGTTATGTTTATCTTTTAGTTATGGTTAGTCCCATGTACTTTGGGAGAAAGGAATATCCCAATTCTGTTTTATAAGAGGAGTAACAGTCTAAAGAAGAACATTCTGTGCACCTTCTTTAGATTATTACTCCCCTATGATATTTATATTAAGGGAGTAACAATCTAAAGAAGTGCCGCATCTTCTACATTGCTTAGAGTTAGTTCACTCTGCATAGTGAGTGGAGTGTACTTCAGCGGTAAAAAGGCAGCATCTTATCTTAAACATAGACAAAATGTATTTCTAGTACTAGTAAAGTATACTTTTATTAACAGACTTTCTATATAATATACTTTTATATAATGATATTATATTCATTCAAATGTTTTTACTGAATATTCTTTTTCTATCAGGTCGATATGTATAAATTGCTTGGTGTGCATATAGTTTGCTCACACACTGTGCGAGATCACAATGGAGATTCGTATGCTTTGGCCACATCCCTCGTAACTGGCCTTAAATACAACCTGATAAGAATACCTGATAACAACAATTCAACTGTTCTGGGTAAAAATTAAATATTTATTTAGTAGTTCTTTAAAAAGAAGTATTTCCTAGTGGAAAAAAGGAAATGTATCTTTATAGATGGGTTGTTTCAATAGAGATTTGCTTGATTTGGAATATAACCTATACTATTCCTTCAATTACACTTCTAACCATCTCTAGCCACCTCTTACTTCTTTCTAACCACCTCTAACCACCCCTAACCAGTTCTAACCTCCTCTAACCACCCCTAACCACCTCTAACCACTCCATTAACCAAAGATGGTTGTTTCAACAGAGATTTGCTTCATTTTGAATAAAACCTATACTATTCCTTCAATTACACTTCTAACCATCTCTAACCACCTCTAACCACTTCTAACCCCTTCTAACCCCTTCTAACCACCTCTAACCACTTCTAACCACCCCTAACCACCTCTAACCACTTCTAACCACCTCTAACCACCCCTAACCACCCCTAACCACCTCTAACCACTTCTAACTACCTCAAATCACCCCTAACCACCTCTAACCATTTCTAACCACTTCTAACACCCCTAACCACCTCTAACCACCTTCCCTATGAAAGGAGAAGTGGTTAAAGGTGGTTAGAAGTGTTTAGGGGTGGTTAGAGGTGGTTAGCTGGTGGTGATTTTCAATGGGAGGGCGCATAATTAACAAGTACCTTTGTTTTATATAATAATCCTTAAGTATTTAATTCTGATTTTAAGTATTTATTTACTTTTTGTTTTCAGCGCTGAAGGATGCTAAGGTTCTGTGTAGTATATCGAGTCGATGGAAGACATGTGTTAGCTACTATCACAGCTTTGCACTGACAGAAAAATATATAGTGTTCATAGAACAACCTTACATAATGAATGGCATGAAACTATTATCTAGTCAGGTCAAGGGTAAATCTATGAAAGATTGTCTCGAATGGACACCTGATCAAATGGTAAGCTACTTTAAACTAAAATAATATCTTTTGAAAAATTAGTCTAGATAGAACTTAATGTTTTCTTATGTGATAATCTGGGTTGTCTGATGAAGATCGATTCTTGAATATTGTAGTTTTTAAATTTGTACTCCTACCATTAGAAAGATCATGTTTTTAACCTTCTTTCTTCTAGTACAGAAGCTAAGCATGTATAAAAGTGCCTGACTAACATTAAGCTAGAATTTTGTGTAGGAGTTAATTTTTTGGAGTTCTTTCAAGAATGTCTGTAAAGTTCATCTGCAACACATAGCTTGGCTATAAGCTGTTGAAAAAACTGACAGTTGTAGAACGGCCATGTCCCTCCCATTTTTCCTATATTTGATTTTCCATCACTTCTTCCAACACATAATTTTCCATTCATGATCCTGAGAACTAATTATAGTGCCCCATACACATAGGTACCATGTTCCAACCTGATAGAATACCAAGTTCGTCATGAATTCCTCATTAAACTCCACACATAGGCACACTTGGTTCTTGGGAATTGAGATCGGTGAGCTAAATTTCCATGTGTACCCCACTTATGAGTTATTTTTTGTGTCCACTAAGAATATGTGGTAGGCAAAGTTCGTCTGGAGGACATAGCTTGGCCATAAGCTATTAAAAAAAACAGACCATTGGAGAGCAGCTATGTCCTGTCCATTTTGGTGGACAATGTGATTTTTATGATCCTGAGAACTTAATTAATAAGTAGATCAAAAATCAAGTGATGTTAGTTTGTCACTGGATTTCCCAAGTAGCACAACTGGTCCAATAATGACATCCCTGGGATATCCTTTTGTACGGGTTTTATCTTTTCCATAATCGTTGGTCCATGGGTTCCCCTATGGTTATCACGTTTTGGATGCCTCATTGGGTCATCCTAAGGATGTCTTATGAATAACCAGAAGGGGATATCCTATGGACATCGAGTTAAGGGTGTCCTATGGATGTCCTTAACAGGATGTCCTATGGATGTCCTTAACAGGATGTCCTATGGATGTCCTTAACAGGATGTCCAGTTAAGGGTGATCTGTGGATGAGTTATGATTTCTAAAGCTTTTTGCTTTTATTAAAAAATCATAACAGATTTAATTAGAAGTGGATTTATTTAGTGCCATAGCTGATAATTAATATGACTATTGTCTCAACTCTTTCTTTATTATTTTAAAAAATTACATTCTTAGCATCCAGAATATGTCCCAAAACTATCTATAGCATATCCTACTGGATATGCCATAGAAGTCCAATAGATGTTAGAAGGGCAGACATCGGGTCAGCCATAAGACATCCAGAAGAAACAATTCTACCCTCCACAGGATGTGCCAATGGACCAAGTGACTGGTCCTGTGCATATCCTTGGGACAAAGTTGTGCTTCATGGGATGTTAATTAGTCAAATATTTTTCCAAATCAAAGTGGTCACCTATTAAGTGACAAACTAAAACTAACTTGATTTTAGGTCTACTAACTACAGTTTACTTGGTGCGTAGGCTTCCGCGGGTAGACTCGTAATAAACAGCTTGGTTTTCCGGTGAAATCCGCGTCACGAAAGGGAAGAAGTCCTTGGTTTCGCTTCCACTACTGGAATCATCTTCAGGGGTGTGGTGTATCGTGATGTTTACTTGAAGCAACAACAAGACATACTGACGACTGGAGTGAAGGACGGCGTATTTATAGTTGCTTTCTGGAACGTAGATTATACCTAGATTCCCCGGGGGTTGTTTGAGTCCGGTTTATCTTTTGTCGGGATGACGCAATCGGGCAGGTGTCGCCTTTGTCGGTGTTCCTTTGTGAAGCGGGTGATGTTTGGACTATAAATACGCCGTCCTTCACTCTAGTCGTCAGTATATCTTGTTGTTGCTTCAAGTAAACATCACGATGCACCACACCCCTGAAGATCGCAAAATCAACACTCATTTCACAGAAACTGTAATTTTGTACTCAGGATCATAACCATACATCAAATTCTAGTTTGATGTTAGTAGGTAACTTTTATGCAGCTATCTTCTGGACATTACTCCACAATTTGATCATTTTTACAAAACAGAAAACAAATTATTACAAAAAATTAGCTTACAAAAGTCTAGCATAAATAACTACAATATAAAAGTAGTATGTAGCTATAGATAATTAAATATTTTATGTCATACTTACACTTTCTATACAGTTTTAATATCTTGAATTTCTTATTTAATTATTTATCTGTATTTGATTAAAGAATAGGTTTTATGTAATTGAAAAGACAACTGGGAAAATCTTACCCATTAAATACAGGAGTAAAGATCCATTTTTCCTCTTTCATCACATAAATGCATTTGAAGACAACAATGAGGTATAATATTTTCTATTATTATTTAATTTTATCTGATTATTTTTTCTTATTAATATTTAATTTGGTAACATCCAAGATTTTATGAGAAAAAATGTGTTTTTATTTTTAATTTTTTACAAAAAATGGATTTAAAAAAAAACAAAAAAAACAACAACACAAATTGATGCATATTCACTAGAATTAAGGTAATTTTATTCACCTAGCCACGTTAGCTGCCATATTATACGGTACTAACTCCCGTTAAATTTATACTTAGTCTTAAAAGTGTTCTATAAGTGAAACTCCTATTTACAGAGATGTTTTATAAACATAATTATGACTAGAGGGGTTAATAAAAAGTAACACAACACTATTGTCACCACAATTTTATATCAACACAATTTCCGAGATATCGTGGCCTTCCTGGAAAATTCAGGTATGAAACCAACGACCCCACCCAAGGTGAGAAAGTCCATAAGGAGTGCATCACATTCCTCCAAGAAAAATACTACGAGAGCCACAGTGCCAGAGAATACGAAGTCAGAGAGTCGTGGTGTGGCCCTAGAGGATCCATACCAGTGGCGTAGCTAGGGCATTAGGAGCCCCCCCCCCCCCCCCGCAAGAACTTTTTGGGGGCCCCTCGCCAAACAAAATTGATGAGCAAAAAAAAAAAAAAAACCTCTTGCGTCTAGAACTGGGGGCCCCCCTCGTCGTTGATTTGGGGGCCCCCTGACGGTGCTGGCCCTTAGTTGCATCTTGCATACCGCATTTAACATCTTTGACAAGGTCGATATCGACAGAAAATGTTTGACAAACCTGTCAGAGTCCATTATTTTCGACTCCCTGGGAATTATTAACTATCATATTTACTAAACATATTACTTACTTTAATTTTCTCCTATTTTATTTTAAATTGATTTGTTTTGACAGTGTGACCCTGTTCTTTGTTTAATGGTTAACTTAATTGTTAATTTATTAAAATCTCAGAGTAAGGAAGGGGTAGAGGGAGCAATGCGATTTGAAAAGTGGTTCATTATGCGACACCCCTATACTAAACCTCTCAAGCGAGCTCAACCCGAACTAAAGTGACAACAGCACGATCACGTGGCCACTGGTCCTTGTCTTATTGGACTATTCCTTGTCCTTCCGTGCCCACGGACGCTTGTCAACAAAACCTTTAGCCTCATCTTGTGCTTTGTTTAATTGTTTTATTATCGAAATGTCAAAATATCAAATATTTAAGAGAAAAATCAGTTGTGATTGCTTTAGAAGCAACTACTATTACATGTTATTAACAACGTAACTGCCTTAAGATAATTAATTCGGTTAACAACAAACACTAAAGTACATAAAATATGTATTTATAAAGAAAACTGTATTAAAATATGAAATGTCGAAAGAAAATATCACATTATACTTATCCTTATCATCTGGCATCAGATAAATTTCGAGTTTTTATCGAGATATCGATACTGTTTCACCAAACTGCCGGTTGGGAGGTTTAGTATAGGGGTGCCGCATAATGAACCAGTTTTTGAGACCCTGATTCTATAGTATTGTTCCCTCTACCCCTTCCTTACTCTGAGATTAAAATTGTTATTTAATTAATTGTAAATAATATTAAATGTCTCACAATAGATTATTACGCTGTGAGCTATCAAAGACACAAATATAGAACGTTTCAATGAAAGATCTATTTTTACGTGTTGAAACGGGATATAATTCCCCTGAATTTAGTGAGGTTTGTTCGGTCCCGCAATACATTCATGGTGTGCTGTGCAGTCTCAATGACACGTATTTTTTTTTATATACTTTATGCTCCGTTTAGCCTAATGTCACCCTATACTCATGCCATTATACTTTGTTATTCTCATAGTGTGGGAAAATAAAAAATAAATAAAAAACGGGAGGGGAGCCAATAAGAGCTCGAGATTTTGGCGGGTGTAGTAGGTGGGGCCAACTAGGCAAACAAAAATATCCCTGGATAACCTTAAGATAACCACCTAGTGGTTTTATTTATTCCCTCACATAGGTTGGCCAATCTGAGCTGTCAGATTTACAAAGTATAATGGCATGAGTATAGTTATAATTATTAAGTGGTACCACAAAATCTCTGTCAAAACAACCATCCATTTCATAAACATATTAACTCTGATTGTAAAATTTTATTTTAATTATAATATTTCTTTTTACAGATCATTGTCGATGTTATTGGGCATGATAGTCCTGAAATTGTCGATAAAATGTTTATCGATCATTTAAGAAATTCTCAGTTCTGTGTAACACACAAATCAGAAGCTCGGCGGTTTGTCATACCAATCATTGATAGTATTAAGGTGAGTTCTTATCATTTATTTGCACCATAAAATTATCAAAGTGTCTGTCTGTATTACGAAGGTCGAATTTTGAATAAATAACTATACAATTAGAGGTTTAAAATGGACTGTATTTGTTTGATATATATTTTAAAAATTAACAAATAAATGTCAGCCATGTGACGATTTGTGAGACGTTAGATGAAGTTAGACTACTCAACTATGACTGGGAAGGAATGGCTCTCCAATGCCGGTGACGAAAGGAACGAGGCGTTCTCTGGTGGCTCAGATAAGTATTAAACAATAAAACTGACCTGGGTCCCAGAGACCCACATGTATCAAAACATATATAGTTATTCTCTATTCTTTTGGACCTTCAGGAATTCACTATCAGTTTTGGAAAATCACGCACACATACAATAGAATAGACATGGCCCGACTGATGCTTACTCTTACTCAATAAAAGGTATTACATACATAAGAGGGGAGAAGAGTGAGTCCAAGGTGGGGGAACAAGGCGCGAAGGGAACCAACCTGTCCAAGTACAAGCAAACATGCCTATAAGGACGGTAAAAACTCGAGATTAAACAAGACTAGACTATGCAACTATGAAGTACCTCCTGCAACGGCCTAGTTCCCTGCTAGCAGTGGAACTCTTTTCGACTTTCTTCGGCCCTACGAAGCGCGGTAGAGAAAGGCACTACAGCTGGAGACTGGATTACAGACCTCCTATACCATTCTAACTCCCTGTTATACTTTTCTGAGTTTTTGACTTATGTTCCATAGCCTAAACATGAAAATGTCAAAAACTTAACTGTGTAATGAAATCTGTTGTGAATGTTATTAATGGCAAACAAACACTATATTATTCATCTAAGTATATATTTCTTATCATGTAAGCTAAAGTTTCTTGAAATCAATTCTTGGTCTTAAGGGTATAAATAAAAACTAAGTTTTCATATCCATTTGCGATATTTCAGACCCACTTGGGCCATTATCAAGCTAACTGAGAGTTTGATTTTATTTAATCACAATAAATATACGTTTTTCTCTTTGAGAAAAGTATTTTTAAATAATTTTGCACATCATGACAGGAAATTTGATAAGTTTTAGTGTCAAAGGCAATACATTGCTGAATTAATTAATAAGAAAAGGCCAAAATTAAGTTGGAGATACTTTTAGATGTTCTTTAAGAACAATTATTAAGCTTGATAATACATGAAAACTTAGTTTTAATTTCTACCCTTAAGACTAAGAATAGACTTCAAGAAAATGTAATATATAAATAAAAGGGTAATACACTACTATGTAAGCTAAAGTTTGTGACAATTAACTTTAAACTGAGGCATTCAAAGCCATTGTGGCTTATCTCCTTGACACCAAGAACTGTAATAAGTCACTCTGGCATGCAAACTAAGTAAGACTGATTGGTCTACCATAAAAAAAACCCTGATAGCTGGTGAAAAAATAAATTACTAGATTTGGGTCGAGGAACTGAAACTAGAATTCATTTAGGCCAATATGGCACTTCTTACTTCTTATTCTGGCTCAGAGCACCTACAGTGCTTTAAATTGAGTAGGTGTAAAGAAAGATGAGGGAATCATTGTATAAATTTTTAAATGCTTTCCAACTTAGAGAAGTACTTCCTATTAAAAAGCTAGTCTTAACATTCTCTAATGACCTATTAACAGTACTTGCACTTTTAACTGTAGAATTATTAATAATTTATTTTCTTTTCAGAATGTAAGTGAAGGAGTGAACATAGTTAAAAGACCAGGCCAATGTCAGGGAATGAGAAGAGGAGATTTTATAGAAGTTACACCACAAGCAATCTGTTCACCTGCATTTGAAATGCCGACAATTAATAGAAATTATTTTGGAAAGAAGTACAAGTATTTCTACGCTACAGGCCTCTACGACTCCAGTCCATATCAGTATTCGGTCAGAACTAAATATATACATCGTATTGCTTCAAATATAAGACGCCATGTATTTCCCTGTTTTTGCATTGCAGAAATCAGGATTATATAGTCCAGTCAAATTAGGTTTTCATCTTGCATTAAATCATGTAGTTCCAATTTTTTCAGGAATGTGTAGGGGGTGGTCCCCTGAACAACGCCTAATAAAGTCCCATCGATTTCAGTCGCCGCGGGACGGGGGAGGGGGGGCAAAAGGTCACATTTTTCAGTTTTTGGCGTTTATCTTGAAAACGGTACGTCGCACAGAAAATAATAATCTATTCAAAATTAAAGCTGATAAAATTATCTTTCAAATCATATATATCTTGTTTCAACCTAAGTGTTACCGTTTTTGAGATATGAGCCGTTGAATATTAAAAAATGTAAAAAAAAGGGGGCAGTGGTTCAGGAATCTCGTCAATCTTTCTCTTCTAACTCTTTTCCCTTCGATTTTAACGAAAACTCGGGGGAAATAAAGTTGTAGAGCAAAAAATGTCCTTAAAAAATGAATGTAGTTATGCTAATTTATCTTCACCCCGTAAATAGTTAGAGCGTTTTGAAGTTTAGGGGCGCTTTTCAACATTTTACTAGTAAAATGCTTCTTGTGACTCAAGTTTTGTTTCCAAGGTTTGTAACTCTCTTGATCACTTTGTATGCTGTTTAATTAGATAAGTATAGTAATTATAACCCGTATATAATGAATTATGTATACATGTACCAAAATTTATATCTCGTAATATATAGAAGGACACTTGCATTAGAGAGGAGGAAGTAATAAATCAATTTAAGATGTATAAAAGTTGTTCATAAAATCAAAAATTGGGTATCAAAAATAGGTTCAAATAAAAATACTAACATTGAATATATGTATACAATTCATTTCATCAACTGCTTTTTCATTTGTTAAAAGCTGTCAATATGATACTTCAATCAAATTGCTCAAAGTCTTCTTGGATCGGAACACTGTTTGTACACGAGCCTTGACAGTTGCTGCACACCAGGGAACAATTGGTCCTGGCTCTCCGACAACCACACATCGTTCCGCAGCCAGTGGTACGTACAGCTGCAGAAGAGTGTGTTGAGGACAATGTCTGGTGCCAAGGGGGGTTTTGTCTTGATAGGAGTAAGGTGTCCACATCTTTTCTCGTCCAGCACCAACTTTCATGTAGGATGGATTCGTTCCCCAACCATTGCTGCACTTCCAGAAACACTCTGTATGAATGTTGCATTGCAGCATCTGTTGTGGGCGGCAAAGCACGCAGGTTGGCTTTCATTATTGCAGTGGATTTCACGAATCACGAAGCATATGTATCAGTGAACAAAATAGAATAAAATAGATTAGAATTGTAGCTAGTTGTATTTAATAATTATTGAATACTAATTATTGTATTATTAATAATATAACGATAACGTATTAGTAAATATTAATTAGTTAAAAGAATTATTAAATTTACTTAATGGGGTCAGTACGGTCTAAGAAAAATTAAAGGTACCTGTACTGATTGTGAATATACTTATTTAACGGGGCCTGGAACATGAGCAGGAACATTCATTCCCCAGCTTCAGCAATGTCTCCTGGTGAAGATTTGGGGTCATAAAACAATTTTGCGATGTTTGCTGTTTCATTGGCATACCGCTTGAAACATTATACTATGACCTGGTTTTCTGCACTACACATGGTCGACACCACCTTTCAATCTTCGGAACGAATCATGTCTTTCATCTCTTCGTGTAAGATTAGCACTTAATAACGTTTTCATCCCTTTATCACTCTCTTGACTTGCACCTTCTTCAGCTGTTTCATCACAAATTAAGCACTTTTCACTCATTTTGAACGACCTATAATTGTAATAAAAATGTTGTATACGATCATAACTTGGCGCAAACGCTCGAGAGACTGTTTACATAGAGTTACAGACGTTGGAAACAAAACTTGAGTCACAAGCAGAATTTTACTAGTAAAATGTTGAAAAGTGCCCTTAAACTTCAAAACGCTCTAGCTATTTACGAGGTAAAGATATATTAGCATAACTTCGTTCATTTTTTAAGGAAATTTTTCGCTCTACAACTTTATTTCCCACGAGTTATCGTTAAAATCGAAGGGGAAAGAGTTAGAAGAGAAAGATTGACGAGATACCTGAACCACTGCCCCTTTTTATTCATTTTTACTTTCTCATGTAAAGAGAAAGTATTGTGATGGCGCGAAAATTCTATTTTAATGGATTTACACGTTTTGAGGTCCCCTGAGTCCAAAAAAGTGGTTTTTAAAAAATGTCTGTCCGTCGTCCGTCGTCTGTGCAGACGCCTGGAGCCTAAACTACTGGGCCGATTTTGACGAAATTTGGCATACATGTTCAGAAAAATAATACCCCGATGCGAAATCGAGAAATGAATTTTAGCTCTAAATTTGGGGGCGCTACCCCCCAAAAACTCTGAAAAAACATGAAAAAAAATTATTTCTCGAAAACGGTTCCGACGATTTTTATGAAAAAATTCTAAAATGTAGTCCATTTAAATACGAATCTAACTATATAAGCCGTTTTCCCGGGAAATATCTAGTTCCTGAGAAAATAGCTTAAAACGCGGACGGAGGGAGCCCGGGTTCGATTCCCCGCCCAGGAGAAGTTATTTTAATGATACATTTCGATGAAATGTTCAATAATAATTAAATGTACATACGAAAGCTAATAAATGGAAAACACTGGGCTATGTAATTATGAACTCGTATAAGAGAAAGTTTGTCTGAGTTGTCTAGGACCGATTTTTTAATATCCAACGGCTCATATCTCAAAAACGGTAAGACTTATGTTGAAACGAGATGTATATGATTTGATAGATAATTTTATCAGCTTTAATTTTGAATAGATTATTATTTTTTGTGCGACGTACCGTTTTCAAGATAAACGCCGAAAACTGAAAAATGTGACCTTTTGCCCCCCCTCCCCCCTCCCGCGGCGCCTGAAATCGATGGGACTTTATTAGGCGTTATTCAGGGGACCACCCCCTACACATTCCTGAAAAAATTGGGACTACATGATTTAATGCAAGATTCGCCGCCATTTTGAGCTAATTTGACTGGACTATATAAGATTTAAATTGTTAATAATTCCAGTGTACACCGTATTTTTTCAAGGTATCAGACATAGTGATGAATGTTAGGTGTAATTAAATAAAGAAAACCCTTATTTCATTCAGATGAAATGTTTCGACTTATAGTAGAGCCATCCTCAGTCATTTATATTTCTAAAACACGATTTTACATTAAATTAAACTTACACATTTACTAGTATCCTTATATAACATATTATAATTTTTTGAGATTTACAATTAGATAGCTTTAAACAATACTTACGATGCAAGGTTTCTGACGTTGGTACTTAAAATAGCTACCTTCATTAGGCTGTCTGAATTTAAAAGTTTTTTTTTTTTTTTTTTTTTTTTTTTTTTTTTTTTTTAAACTAACATTTAATAATAACTTGATCATTCATGACCATATTGTATTGTTTTGGTCATGAATATATGAAAATATGTTATATAAGGAGAATTAGTAAATGTGTAGTCTAAACTAATGAAAAATTTTGTTTTTAGAAATATAAATGACTGAGGATGTCTCTACTATGGGTCGAAACTTTTCATCTGAATGAAATAAGGTTTTTCTTTATTTAATTGCACCTTACCAGCCATCACTATGTCCTATACAAACAATCAGGATGAGACTTATATTAAAAGAGCGTCTTATAATCGATGAATTCAAATGTAACAGATCAAAGTAGCATTTTCTTCTGTAAACGATGTTGCGTTAGCTGACAACTTATTTTCTACCAACTTCACATTTAAGTATCGCTGAGATCATGTTTTTACGTTTCATTTCAAATTCTCTAAAGTTTACCAGGATATTATTGTCAGACCCTACTTTTTTATTCATCAGGAATTTTAACGTGTTCAATTCCTGATAAGATGTTGGGTGGAGGGGGTTTCCGTTGTACCAAAAGGCATTTCTTGTTAGCTCAGATCTCTTTCTGATCGCCTGTTTTCTTCTCAGATATGTTTATTATCTTGATGTCATGGAAAGAAAGAAGGGTTCATTATGAAGCTGGTGATGAAAGGAAAGTGGAATGCTTACTTTGTGGAATGATTCGGTAATTGAGCTGTGGAAAAACAATTTAATATTAGTGATTTTGATGTGCATTGTTAGCATAAAGAAAAAGGTAAACTTTTTACATGCGTCAAATCAAGAAAAGCTTTCAGTGGGGCCAAGAACTATTATGCTATTAACAATTAGACTTCTCTGATCTCATTTCAAAATCTAACCTTGCACTTATCTCCCAACGTGCTATCTGCTTTATATCTAAATAAAGATTCAATATTCCAACAATATCGATGGTAGACTGCCTAAATTTGACATCAAAACAAGTTGATAAAAAAAAAGATTGTAAGACTTTTCCTTTAAAAATTAGGGTACCTCTTATATTCGATGCATTAATATTTTCCCAGATTTGTGTTCGAAAATTAAGATGTGTCTTATATTCGAAGCAATACGGTATATATAAATTTATTTGCACTGTTATATAAAAATAATAGTCCACGTGATAGTGTTCAAAAAAGTTTCTGACTAACATCAAGCTAGAATTTTGTCTACAAGTTAATCTTTTAGTGCCTTTTAAGAATATGTGGTCGGCTAAGTTCGTCTGCGGGACATAGCTTGGTAATAGGCAATTAAATAAAACAAACAAAAATAAAAATAAAATATTGGAGAGTGGACATATGGTCTGCCAATTTTGGTGGACAATGAGATTTTCATGATCCTGAGTACAAAATTAGTTAGTAGACCAAAAATCAAATATTACTCCAAATCAAAGTGTTTACTTCAACTTGTGTTCCAAATCAACTTGATTTTCTGTTAACTAACTAATTTTGTACTCAGAATCATGAAATCACAATGTCCACCATAATTGGTGGGATATGTCCAATCCCCACCAGTTTGGTTTTTTCAAACGCCCAAGCTATGTCCCGCAGAAGAACTTAGCTGACCACATATTCTTAAAAGGCACTAAAAGATTAACTTATACACAAAATTCTAGCTTGATGTTAGTCAGACACTTTTTTGCACGCTATCTCCTGGACTATAAGGTGTCACCCTAATATATTAAAATAAAGACCAGTCATGCACCATGACTTAATGAGCGAATTTTCAAAGAAAAACTGCGTATTATTGGCTTATAATAATATAGAAAAATTTTGGTTTAGAATTTGTATGGGTGAAAAAAATTGTACACAGGGGTACGGGGTACAAAAGTCAAAATAGCATTTACCCTTCAAGATGCATGTCGTTGGAAAGCTCTTAAGAGTATAGTAATTGTTGTTATGTACACTTTTTTCATATTTTCATATTAGAGGGGGGTAAAATGGGAAAAACACGTTTTTATGCTATTTTTGACCCTAAATTGTCAAAATTTTACCCCTAAATGAATTCCAAAAATTCTGGTCAATGAACTCATCCTTTCTTTTGATAATATTGACATTTTAAAATTTGTTTGGATTTTTTAAGTGCATCCAAGTGTGAGATATTGTCTGGAGTGACACATATATATACATATATAAATGAGGAGCTTAGTATCAAAGACAGACAAGAGCACATTTCAAAATTTTACAGGAGAGCCGAAAAACTGTAGCTCAAATTCTACAGGTGCTAGAGCCATGATATTTTTTCCTGTAGATTCTTAATAGACTCAAAACTAGTTAGAAGTACTGAAAACATGAATTTCTTTGATATTTTAACTGCTACATGGAGTTAAAAAGTGGAGTTGTCCGCTTTTGAAACAAAAACAAGGTTTTGTCCGTTTTTGAAGCAAAATAACGTTGAAAATAATGGTTTGAATAATAATATTGGAGAAATATCTTTTTTTTTCAAGTTTTTCAGAATTCTTAGGGGGTAATGCCCCCAAATTTGGAGCTAAAATGATTTCTCGATTTCCCCTCGGGGTATCATTTTTCTTAACATGTATGATAAAATGGTAGGAGTAGGTATTCAAATGCTAAAGCCCGCAGTGCATCATAGGAACGGGTTAGTAAAATGCAGCCTCCTGATTGGCTGCTTCGGTTATGTCCACTTTTGAAGCAAAACGTGTGTTGACTTGTCCGTATTTGAAACAAAACTACAAATATTATTGCATTTTTACCCCTTTTCTGGTAATTTTTGATAGAAATGGATAGTAGAATCTGAACCAGCAGCCAAAAATCTATAAAAAAAACAATCGATAACTGAAATTCGTCTTTGATACTAGGCTCCTCACATAAAAAAAAGTGTTAAATTTCAGGAACCAATTACGAATGGTCTAAAATGGATTTCCATGGAGAAAATTACAAAATTTTTAAAGCCTTTGCAATAGCTTAATTTTCTTTGAAAATTTGCTAATTATTTGATAGCTTATAAAAAATAAAAAATATTTAATATGTTAAATACATTTTTTTATCAGGTGGTGAAGGTAGATGTGGATCAAGGGCTGGTAAAGAAATGGTTTGCAGGTGACGGTCAAGTACCCAGTGAAGCTATGTTCTTAGAGAAACCTGATGCAGTATCTGAAGATGACGGTATTTTACTTGTCTGTATAACTACATCACAACCTGAAGATAGTGATAGACTTGTATTACTTGACGCCCAAACTATGGAACAAATTGGAGTAGCAACATTTCCATGTCACATACCAACCACTCTTCACGGAATATTTATTAAGGAATTATGAATTTATTTAGTATTGTTTTTGTAACTTTTAAAAACCATAAACTAAAAAGAAGTCTTGCCATTAAGTTAAAAATAACTTTATGTTTTTTGTAATACGCTTATTATTTTTATTTATTTAAAAAGTAATTAATGTTCTTTGAATTATTGTTATACATACCTTAAATTATTAATCTTTTATTGGCTTCCAGAACACTTATAATATTTTATTTTTTTCTAAGAGTAGAAGGTAATTAATTCTAATGTTACTTTAATTTTCATATTAAAAAACAAATCCTCTCTGATTAGGTATGCCAATTAAAATATATATATTTTATTTTAATTATAGAAACAAATTGTGAAGGATTTTGATTTTCTTAATTCTTGTTTCTTATACCACAAGTTGTAACAACACATATTTATTTATATTTCTATTAGCTTGTAAGCGAGTTTATTGTATTTTCTTCTTATATTTACTATTAAACAGGTGACGAGCAAATAAAAGGTCTCCAATTTAATTTGTTGCCCCATGTTGCTGCGCCCGGGGACAGTTCACCTCCTTGCACCCCACTTCCAGGGCCGTTTCTAGGTGTTTTGCCGCCCTAGGCGAGAATTGAAAAATGCTGCCCCCCCCCCCCCCCCTCCCTTCTTCAGTTCTTCGTAAATGGATACAATAAACAACGAACAAATTAGGAAAACCATTTTCTAACTTGCTTTGGCACAGATAGTTCAGCACGTATTCAGATTTTGCATATTTTTGTATTTGATTACTTATTCCTGAAAGTTCAGAACAGAAAGCTGTCACGGCAATGTCCTTTAGGAAAGATGAGGCTTCTCCAGGGCTACAGTGGGTTAGAGCAGTATCCAATTTGATAAACAAATCCATGAGTTCTTCAATTTTTCATCTTGTGGTCACTTATATTATATAGGAAATCAAATAATTTCATTAAACAGTATGCATCGTTCTTGTACCGAGCTAATTACCGCATCAAATATTGTAAAATAGTATTTTATTCTGAAACATTGGTATCAGCGATGGGTTCATTTGCTAATTCATAAGCGAACAATTTCCTTTTTCTTCTTAAAAATTGGCTTTCAGTATTTATTTCTTCGGCTAGCTCTCGAGAATCAACCAAAGCTCTCTCAATTTTTACTTTCCCATATAAAGAGAAAATTGATGATTTACACGTTTTGAGGTCCCCTGAGTCCAAAAAAGTGATTTTGATTAAAAAATTCTTATGATATAAGCCTTTTTCCCGGGAAAAATCTAGTTCCTGAGAAAATAGCTTTAAATTCGAATGGAGAGAGGAAGGGTTCGACGGACGGAGAGAAGTTATTTCTATGATACATTTTGATAAAATATTCAATAATAATTAAATGTACCTACGAAAACTAATAGATGGAAAACACTTGGCTAAGTAATTATGAACTCGAATATGAGAAAGTTTGTATGAGTTATCTCTGATCGATTGTTTCTCTATTAATTTGCTCATTTTTTCGCTGATTGGTTAAACAATCATTTTTTCCCCCTTCCTTTTGCCGTCCCTAAAAGTTTGCCGCCTATAGTAGCCTAGTCTTGCCTATTAGTAGAAACGGCCCTGCACATTTCTTTAACCCTGGAATGCTAATGGTGGTCGAATCGACGATCACAGTTTGAACCTTAACCTTTTACGCTCGTATGCGATGGTGATGGGTACCCCATCCTTTTGCAGTGCTTGCACTGGTTAGTAACACACCTGCTAGTATAGCGGTAGTAGAACTTTTGAGCATACACTCGTTTTCTGGCAAATTCCCGTCAAAGCTACTTCGTCGATTTGACTAACGTTTAGTAATAAACGTAGGGAATTAATTGGTCATCAAATGAGCCTATAGCCTGGGAAAATGGGCCTGGGGTAAGGGCCAATAGGCCTAGGGGTAAGAGGCAATGGGCCTAGGGTAATTGGCCTTGGGCCAGAGACCAGTGGCCGATAATCTGGGGCCTGGAGCTCTTAGCAAAGAGCCTAGAGCTTTTGGCCTGGGGCATGGGACCTGGTGTATTAATGTTCACTCAATTTCAGATTCTTCTGATGTTCTTACTAAGTTATTTGTCATAAAATGTTTGTATATCACACTAAAAGATTTAATAATGAGTTCGTAATAGTTTTCTCTTTATAAAAGTGTATAGTTTCAACCCAAAAAAAATATTTTCTGCATATTATGTTAGTGGAATCGACGAAGGTTTAGTAATACCAGCCATCCAATTACCATTAGTATTTAAGCGTTAATTTAATTTTTTTTGTAACTATTAACTCTGACAGTACACCAAAACTTTTTTTGAGTTATTATACCTTCACACTTAAGCTCCTTAAACTTGCCAAATTTATGTAGAATTCATAGAATCTATAGTTCGTAGTATTTGTGTGAGTCGTTAAAGGGCTGTAAAAAATGTTTTCGTTTATACTTTCGTCATTAACATTTGGCTATATTTCGGCCCTCTCCAAAGCATAGACGTGCCGGACTTACGACGTTATTTTAAATTTTTTTAAATATAAATAAAAAGTGAGTCAGATTCTTTAACTTGGTTAGATTCGTCGATCTGAAAAACTCTCATACTGACTTTAACATTAACAACATTTACAATAATAGTTATTTACGCACCAAGGGTGTAAAGTAAGTGATTGCACCCTGAGCGATGAAGTTGGTTCCTGAGGCGAAGCCGAGGGAACCATAACGTTCACTCCCGAGGCGGAGCCGAGGAAGTTAATTATCGCGAGGGTGCAAGTGATTTTTACTCCCGAGGTACGTACAAAATTTTACCTCCAGAAGGGAGAAAAAAAAATATGGAAAGATTTTAATGTTAAATTATGTTATTCAACAAAAAAATACATAGGTTTATATTTAAAAAAAAAAAAAAAAAAAAAAAATAGTTAGATAATAATACTAACAATTCTCTAAATAAGTTTAATCACGTTAAAATTAAATTATAGATAGTAATTATTTGACTTTCAATGCTAAAATTAAATTATAGATAGTAATTATTTGACTTTCAATGCTAAAATTAAATTATAGATAGTAATTATTTGACTTTCAATGCTAAAATTAAATTATAGATAGTAATTATTTGACTTTCAATGCTAAAATTAAATTATAGATAGTAATTATTTGACTTTCAATGCTAAAATTAAATTATAGATAGTAATTATTTGACTTTCAATGCTAAAATTAAATTATAGATAGTAATTATTTGACTTTCAATGCTAAAATTAAATTATAGATAGTAATTATTTGACTTTCAATGCTAAAATTAAATTATAGATAGTAATTATTTGACTTTCAATGCTAAAATTAAATTATAGATAATAATTATTTGACTTTCAATGCTAAAATTAAATTATAGATAGTAATTATTTGACTTTCAATGCTAAAATTAAATGGGAGAATCAGCTGGAAGCTGAGTCATGTATTGAATAGTGTTGATAACTGATGTATTTAAATATGGATTAGTTAATCTACATTTAGAAATTATGATTGAGCAACCGTTGTGGAGGTTACATGACATGTGTGAAGATGACATTATAGATTTAGATATTAAACAAAAGTTAGTAAATGAAATGTGTATTAGCACCAACCTTATTTACGTGTGCTTTATCTAGGGCTACACTGGAGGGAATCATGAGAGTTCATGATTCCCTTATTTTTCATTACTCCCTGTTTAACCCGACCGGGTGCAATGAGTAACTTCCCTCCCTGTAAACTAGGGAGGAAAGTTCACTTTTTCTCCCCGCTGGAGGTAAAATAAGTTATATCACATGTTACCATATTCACCGTTCTAGAGAAAAATAGACGTAAGTGCAAATTTTTGCAAATTTGAGTTAGACACATGAGTAGATACAAAAAAGTACATTCTATATAATGTTACAACGAACGTTTTAACAAGAAGTGAAGACGCAAATGTAACACTTAATTAATGTAGCCTAAACGTATGACCTAAGTGAGGTGTACACTCTTAAAGCTTCAGACCAACTATGACGTTTTAACAAAATTTGGGGGTAAATTGGGGTACATTAATTTTGTAAATACTACTGCTTAAAAGGGCCTTTGTTAAACTGTATATTGCCTGGTTTTCATATTGATTAAAAAAATATCCTTCTATTTATGACAATTTGAAGAAATCATAGTTTGTTTTTCTGTTCTCCTAAAAAATTACTACTTTTGCACTTACGTCCCTATTTCTCTAGAACGGTGATATAACATCTGATTTTTACATTCTAATTCTGTGATATAACTTATTTTATTGATAATTTATTTTATTGTAAATTTTGTTAACGTTAAAGTCAGTATGAGAGTTTTTTAGATTGACGAGGGCTTGTGTAGCCCTTGATTCATTGAAATCCAAGCAGGCGGGGCAAGCACCTAGAATATCTCAGCTAAATTTAAAAAAAACAAAATTTTGATTTCGTTTCATAATTATTATATATATTTCATTTTTGTTTTATTACATTATTTATTTTTATAATACAGTATAAGAATTTAAATTGGTATATCATAAAATTTACTCGATTTTTTTTTTGTTTTCATAATATACTTAATAAACTCTTATTTTCTTTTTTTTTTATTTCCCTAAAATTTATTATAAATAAGTTTATTTTGAATCTAATAAAACTTAACTGATTAACAATAAAATTGTATGTATATATTTTATTTATACAACATAATAAGCTTAGAATATATATAAACAAGTATTCTTTTTTTCTTTTTTCTTTTTTAGGCAGTTGTGTACATTATAATGAAATAATTTACATCTTTCTTGTTTAGTATTAATTCATTATTATTTTTATACAATGATTAAATAATAAATAAACACTATTTTACATGATTTTTTTTTTAAAATTTTTCTTTCACTACTCCCTTTTTTTCTTTATTTATAATATAAAAAAAAGGAATTTAAATTATAATTTTTTTTATTTTCATTATATTTATGTAAAGTGAATTGAATTTTCATAAAAGTGATTTTTTTTAAATGTTCTACATTTTTTTTCTCAGTTATATAATTTTACTTGAATCCAAGTGAATTTTAAAAAATTTAAATTGTTTTTTATTGGGAATATTGGGGGGATATTAAAAGAAGCCTTCAATTTTTTCATTTTACTTGTATTGCAATTTTTAATTTGTTAAACTTTTTTTTAAATGGTCATTATAATCTTTATATTACCAAAAAAATAAACAATTACATTATTATTTTTTTTGCTTCTCTTAATAATTTTTTTTTTCAATTAAAGTGCAAATAATTAAATTTTTTTTTCTCAATAATTACTTAATTTTATGGAACAGTAATTATAAATCAAACCTAGAATGTAGAGGCATTTTTTTTTAGAGGCATCATATTTTAATTCAGTATCAAGTTTTTTTTTTTCTAGGCTGACAAAACTTAACTTAAGAGTAGCAATTTAATGGGAATTTCTTCTGATGAATACCTTTAATGGGAATTACCGTAATTAGAGACTCAAAAAATCAAATAGAGCAGTAAAATCTATGACTGAAATCTTATATAAACCTAAAAATAAACCTAAGAAATGGTTTTTTATATTTCTTATGGTCTTTCAGGGATAGTTCTGCACAAGATGTTCTGCATATTGTATTATATTGATTAAGGAAGAAAGATAGATAATAGTGTATTCTGTATTATTGCTCTTATATGCTTCAAAAGAAGGTGATTATATCTGTCCATAAAATTATATAGGGTGTCTTCTATGGAAGTGGTCATATTTTTAGAGCTTAAAGGAAATTTGATCCATTGAACATGTTTGGATCCACTGTGGATCCATTCCCCGATAAGGCTGGTGGCGATTGGATCTACAGTGGATCCAAGCTCACTCTTCTGCCACTCCGCTGAAGGGTCCACTAGGCTCGCTGGCGTTTGTATCCACAGAGGATCCAAACAACAAAATTTCTTAAAAGATCAACTTTTAAATTGTGAAATCTCATTTGGCATTAATTAAACCTGGCACAGATGTACACATTTCTGAATTGGATGACGCGTTGAATGGGATAATTTATAAGAAAGAAAAAAAGAAAAAAAAAAAGAAAAAAAAAAAAAAATTGAGTAAACATAGGTCCACAAACGCTTTCTTAACCCTTAGTGAAACGGGCTGGCACATTGAATGGCGCCTTGAGTAAAAAACGTTTTTGTAAATCACAGATGCATGATGCGAGAATAATAAACCCTCACTTGTGTGGTAGGGTAGCCACTAGAGACCCTAGGCCACTAGGGTCTCTAGTGGCTACCCTAGGGTCTCACTAGAGGCCACTAGGGCTCACTAGAGACCCTAGGGTAGCCACTAAAACAGACGAAACAGTCTGCTTTGATTATTGCTTCGTTCTGCATTGTTTTACCGTGTTTATTTGCCTTGGTGCACTGTATACGCCCTCCGTGACTCATTGTTTGTCCACTATAGCCGTGCCACTAAGGGTTAAGAACTATAGTGAAGAAACTACCGAAAACACGTTTTCTACCTTCCTTTCTCAAATTAATCAAAACACGATTTCTCCATCCAAAAAATAATATTTTTTGGAAATTAACATGAAAATTAGACCAAAAAATATCTTATTAAAGATGAATAACAGGAATTTTAACCACAAATGATTTTCCTGAAGAGTAAAAGTGGGAAAATTCCTATTTTCATCCTTTTAAGCTTCTTTTCGATTCATTTGACTCAAAATTTACTATTTTATCATATTAATTTCAATGTATTAATTCCACTAGAGTAAGTTAATTTTAATCAATTTGAGAAAAAAAAAGGTTGAAAAACGTGATGTTTTTCCCTCTAACGTGGTAGTGAAGTGTTTAATGAATTCTTTTTTTTTTGTTCAAAATTAAATTTTGTGTAAGCTCTAAAAGCCTCTACTCTTTCCGGTACTTCTTTAGATTGTTACTCTCCTGTTTTTTTTGTTCTGTTTAGAATATAAATGGATATCATTATTTAATACATTCCTTTGTCTAAATAACTATTAAGACAAAGGGATGTTTAGTCCAATGTACTTTAGGACAAAGGAATATTTAACTTCTGTTTTTTATAAGGGGAGTAACAGTCTAAAGAAGAACATTCTGTACACCTTCTTTAGATTGTTACTCCCTTCTGATTTTTTTAAAGGGGAGTAACAGTCTATAAAAGAACATTCTGTACACCTTCTTTAGATAGTTACTCCCATCGGTTTTTGTTAAGGGGAGTAACAGTCTAAAGAAGTGCCCCACTTTCTTTTGAAGACACCCTGTACAATACATATTTTTCATTTCTACGTTATCTAGTAGGTATGCTGAAGCATTTTAGCTCATATAGGTATGATAAAAAGGGATACAGCCTCGAAACTCAGTGGTTGGAGTACTAAACATACCCAGAGTTTGGCAAACCTTGGGATCTAATCCCAATCAATCTTTCTCCCTTATTTCTTTAACAAAATTTAAATTTTCATCAATGATTACCATTCAATACAAAACAAGAAACTTCAAAAGCCGAAACATTGGATAGTTACTTATTTTTCTTGGACTTAACACCTAATGCTTTTGAATAATTCAAAAGAACATGAGAAATTACTTGCCGTAACTTAATAATAACTTTACTTTCGAAGAACATCTTTCATGTGTATTCAACCCATCTTTTCTTGTGTGAAGATCTTAAATTCCTCACTTTTTCGCCTTATAATTTGTCTTCTGATTCATATTTACAAAGTACATACTTCATACTTATAACAATCTTTGGGCCAATTTTTTTTTCTTTTAAAAAACTTTTCATACATTCTAACTCTAAAATCACCCATTTTAAGCATAAAACACAATATAGGGGATCTAAATGAGACTTATGTTAAATGGGTTATATATATATATATATATATATATATATATATATATATATATATATATATATATATATATATATATATATATATATATATATATAATAGGGGTATGGTAGTAATAAAATTGTATAAAACTATTTTAGATTTTAATAAAACAATTTTACTACAAGATGAATGACTGTGTTGTAATAATAAAAAATATGTGCCTCTTTTTTATAGATATATATATATATATATATATATATATATATATATATATATATATATATATATATATATATATATATATATATATATATATATATATATGTATATTTTTTTCTTATTGACTTTAATAATAAGAAATTTTAATTTTAATTTATCCCAGCTCAATATTTAGGTAATGGCTTGCTCATAATTAAATTTTGTTATAAAAATTTATTATTTTCTTGATTTTTTTTGGTTAAAAAAAAAATTATAAAAATTAGCACACATCATCCAGCTATTCTTTTTTTTTTTCCTAAACTGTTTTCTATTGCTAGACAGAAATGTAAAAATTAAAAATATATATTGCCCTTAAAATTGGTATAGAAAAAGAGACTAAAGCTTTTTCTTATTATTCCCAGCTTTCAGCATTTTTATTTAAATTTATACAATAATTTTGGTGTTTCATCGAAATTAAAATAAGTAATGCTTTTATTTAAAATATCTCATCTTTATTATTATTATTTTTTTCTTCGTTAGATACCCTATCACTTTTTTTTACTGATTACTTTATTACTATATAATTTCATCCTTTATATTTTTTTTTTCCTTCCTCTATATATATTTTGTTTTTATTATTATTATTTATTATTTAATTTTTTTTTAGGTTACGCACAAAATTTAAACTTTAACAGAATAGATTATATTTTAAAACTTTTCATAATTAATTTAAAAAATAAAAATAAATAAATATTAAAACATATACTTTTAATTGTTAATTTTATTATTTATCGATTCGTGATATTTCAATAAATGAAACAAAAATCATTTCCAAAAAAAAATGTAGTTCAATTAAATTATATTGTATCTTTATACATTCATATGCTATCGGATTTTATTAATACAAAAAAATGTATTTAAAATAAAGAAACATCTTACACAAAAATGACAAAATCAATAATAAAAAATATGTATCTAAATTTTCTACAAAGACTACAATTTGGTATTATGTATATTCTCACTAAAAATGTTATTGTATATTGTATATACACAATTTTAAAGCTCACACAAATAAACAATTAGAATCAAATATATATCTGACTAGATGTGTATAATACACTCAGTGAATGAAAGTTTAAAAAAATGATTTAATAATTAATTTGATTTTATTACAAATAAAAACTTTAATTTTAATGAGTGAATATTTTGTCATTTTTTTACATCAAATTAACAGAGTAAAATTAAATTAAATTTTGCTTTCATGTTTGGGTAGTTTTATTACCTTTTAAAATTACATATTACATTTTCTAAGTCACCACCAAACAACTTTTTATATTTCTATGTCTACCAATGTAATTTGACATTTTTAAGGATTAAAAGATTTTTTTTTTTTCTTTTTACTACGTTTTTATTAGCTTGCTTTCTTGTTTGTTTGTTTGTCCAGTACAAATCTTGAAATCGATTTTTAACTAACTTCCCGAGTAGCTAGACATTTGAAACTTTTAGAATAGCTCAGAACACGATGACAATGCATTATTTTAATACTTTTAGCCATATTTCAGCAGAATTTAATTCGCTTTCAGCAGATTTTACTGTATGGAAAGTTAGTTCGAAAAAAATCCGCAAGTTATTTTATTTGTTTTGACATATCCCATATTTTCGATCTTCATTTTGACTTTTTTGTTCTTTTTATCTTGTAATTATTTTTTTGTGTTGTGAACAACGCAAGTGTTATTAGGATGGGGATCAACACTTAACACATCTTATAATGTGAGTATTATTGTGTGAACATGTCTCGCCTCTATTAAATTCGAACTCACCAGATATGGCGATGTTTAGCAGTATTTCCCAAACTTTTGGCCCATGGCACAGTATAAAAAAAAATTAGCCAGTAGTCGCGGCACACCTTACTATTTTACGAAGGGCTGCCAAGAGCCATCCTGTGCTTTATGTCTTTAAGTCTACTGGGTCCTTCACTGACAAGAGTGGGGTTTCAGGGGAAAATTTTTGAAAATTACACATCTGGAAATTACTTTTACTCTACATACATAGTTACCATGATTTTTATGGAAACACTTACTAAAAGGTTAATAAATACTTGATAGAAGTAATTCTCTGAGTCCAGGAGCCAAAGATTTGGCCGCATGTGCTTCTCTAAGTAGGAAACAATGTGTAAAAACCATGTCTGGGTTTTTCTATTTTGCAAAAGCTTGAAAACCTGTCAAGTTAACAGCTATAGATGGACACCTATCAATGCAGACACTTAAGCAGGACTGCCATTTTGCAATTTTCAAAGAACTTATGAACTAAATTAAAAATATTGCGGCCTCTTATGGTCTCAGAGAGGTCTTTACGAAACAGAAATTGTTCAGCAATTGATTTTTCATCAATAAATTGTACAAAATGACCACTTGTGGTTTATTATTTTTTTATTCTTGATCCGGTGGCACACAGTTTTGGAATCCCTGGTTTAGACCTAGATTTCAGGTGAGTTGCAATTGATCTAACCTCTTAGCTAGCTGAAATCCTCTTGATGCCATTTTGATTCTCCGGGAGAAAAACCACTTACATTACACTGATGCTTCTATTTCTTGAATTGATCCTCACTTGTTCTTTCTGAACTTTTTAAAATATTTTTAAGATCTAAAATGTTTCAACTTTCTTTTTATCTCAAAGCATACAAAATCTGGTTAAATTTCACAAATCTTATACTGTATGATTTGTGATTGGATAAAAACAATTTGATACTAAAAAAAGTTAGTTGTGTTTTTCACATTTTCTTAAACTGACAGCAGAATTAGGTTCAAACCCTTCCATTCAAAACATATGGTCCTTTGGGCCGGATAAGATGTTTTTTTTTTTATTTATTGTTTCCCCAAAGGATTATTTAAGTTAGTAGTTATCTTGTTCCCTACCAAACATATGATCCTTTGGGCCAGATAAGACTTCTTTTTATCTTAGTGGTTCCCCAAAGGATTATTAAAGTTAGTTTTTATCTTGTTTCTAACCAAACATGGTCCTTTGGGCCGGATAAGACGTTATTTTTTTTACTTAGTGTTTCCCCAAAGGATTGTTTAAGTTAGTTGTTACCTTGATTAAGTATGTCACTAACATTAGATAGATAGAAATAGTTCACGAATTGTTAACAAATAATACTTTTTCTCTTTTTTTAACTTTTAGGTCATTAAAAATTTATTCAATTTGCTTTTTTTAATAAAAGTTTATACCAATTAATTTATTTTTATAGTTATACAATTAATAAGCTTTGTTTATTATATTTTTTTATTTTATTCAAACAAATAAATAGTAAATTAGCAATAAATGGGTTACAAAAGAAGGATTTTTTAAAAAATGTGAGAAAAAGAGGCACTATTATTTTTATAAAAATTGGCAAACAAATGTTTTAATTAACTGAGCTCTTAATGACTTTTAAATTATTGATTTATTATTAATTTAATTGCATTTTTTTATAATTTATTTTAAAAGTTAGTTTTTAGCAATTATATAAAGATGTTGGATACTTTTTTATTTTTTTATTTGGTTTACATTGCACTTTTTTGTAAAAAATACCTAAAATTTATAGTTATATACTTACTTACAAAAGGTTAATTGCTCGAAAATCCACAATGAAAAAACTTTTATCATTACAAAATTAAAAATTACTTTTGTAATTTGCAGATTTAGTTATAGCAGAAAAAAGTATAATATATTCGCATAGCTTTTTTTTATATTAAATTTGTTTTTTTAAAAATTCGTTGGTTTTTTGTTTAATCTAGGAAAGATAAATTAAGAAAAAGATAAGTTAGGATAATAAAAGGTAAGGTAATAAAACTTTAATTCCTACTATACATCAGTCGTTAATGTCGTTTTGAACATTTAAATTAGCAGATTAAAATAAGATCTTCAGATTTCACTAAAAGATTTGATTGCTCGGAAAAACAAAACAAAAAAAACTATAATAAACGACTACAAACATAGCAAGAATTAGATATAATTAGAAATTAAGACTTGAAATAAAATTTTAATCAGTCAAATTTATTTCGTGTCCTATTTCTTATTAAAAACTCTTGGTTTATATAGTATTTTAGAAGTTAAGATGTTATTTTTTTTTTTTAGTTACTTTTAATGTATTGTTCACCTGATAATTTAAATTATCAAAATTGAAAAAAAATGATTTTAAAAAAACCAATATATTGTAGAAGTAAAGTACTATTTCTTTATCTTTTATCCCATCATGGAGTTTTACACAAAATTTTGCTCAAACCTTAATAAAAAATTTTATTTTACGATGTTTTTTTTTTATAAAAGTAAAATTAGCTTTTTTTGGTATTTATAATTAATTAATTTCAAATATTAATTATTTTAATTTTTGTACATTTTTTTTTTATTATTATTATTAATGATTTACCTAAATTTATTAAAAGTATTTGTTGCTTTTTTTTACTTTAATCATTAATTACAGCAAATAAATTAATTAATGTTTTTGATAGAGATTTTTAATCTCTTTAACAAGTTTCTTCTAATAAATAATTTGTTGTTTCTAATAAATAAAATAACTGTTTTGATACACAATTTTATTATACATAATTCTTATGTTATATTCATTGTGACAAAAATGATTCATTTTTGAATTTAAAGTATATCTATGATTTTAATACGCTAATAAGGGCTAATGGATTTTTTTTATTAACACAGAAAAAAAAATTTCAATTACTTTTTTTATCAGGAAAAAAGGGATTTTGTAACTTTTGTTTTGGTTATTGGATAATAAAAATAAATAAATTAGACAGTTTTACATAAAATTTGTACTAATATTATATAAATAACTGGACCTGATGGGAAAAACTAGATAGTTACCAATTAACACCTTATGCTGCTAAAAATGTATATTGTTTTGGTTATTTTAAACGTAAATCATTGAGATTTCTTAAAATCAGCAAAAAAAATTGTTTTATAATTAATTTATATTTCAAAAGACCAGAAATAATTTGTTATAATATTTTAATTACAAATTCCCTTTTTATAATCCCTTACCAGGTCTTACTAAACAAAGAGTTACTGGTCTTAATAATCTTTAATCTTTTATAAAGCTCATTCTATTGAAATACTTTTATTAACATATATTTATATTTTTTTTAAAAAAAGTATTAAATAAACAAAGATTATTTTTATTAAAAACAATCTACATGCTTAAAAATTTTGTACACAACGAAAATAGGAACTATTTTGTTGTGCTCTTATAAGATTTAAAATGGCCTAAATTTATGTTTTTGAAAAATTTTCATTAATTACATTTTTTTTTCTCTTAATTAAGCTTATAATTTTTGTTTTCATTAATTAATTTTATTTCTAATAATTTTAACATGCTTATTATAAATATTATTATTATTATTTTATTTAAATTATCTTTGGTGTGGAAAGATTAAAAATTATTTATTAACAAATTTTGTCTGAACGTAATTTATTAATTACAATTTTTTTTTTAAATATATATTTTTATTTGTTTATTGTTTTTATTATTATTATTTGCTCCATGTTTTTATTCTTTCGTTAACTTTTTTTTGTCAGATCTCTAATATTTTTTTGTTTATAAAATAGCCTAGTTCATTTAAAAAATAATATAAATAAAATATAATTGTTCTTTTCTTTATTTTCTTTTAAAGAGAGATAAACTAAATAATAATTTAATTTATAAGATAAAAAATAATATTTTTGGTTAAAATAATAATTTTATATTATTAAATCTACTAACATAAATAATATTGAATATTAATTAACAAATAATAAATTAAAAAATAATTAATTTTTTCAATTATAATTATTCAATTAATTAAAATTTTAGAGGAGGTACTACATTTAAAAAAATATGTTATTTTTTTTTTTTTTTAATTAAATTATTACTTGATTTTATCACTATTCTATTATAAAATTAAAATTTTATTGCATCTTTAAAACACAAATGAATATTTTTATTTTGTCTGTACCTCCTAATTATTTAAGTAAATTAATTAATTTTTATTATGTTGCATAAAGTAAAATTAGGAGGGGAAGAAACAAATAATAAATAAATACATTTGCATTATTATTTTATGTAATAATAGACAAGTTTAATTTTGGGCATAACCTGTTTTATTTGAAATCGTAAACGAGTACTGGGTCTTTATTTAAAATAAAGAAAAACTCAATACTTCAAATGCGATATTCAGAATATTGTTGAAATTTTGTTGTTGTTTAGTTGGTGGTCGGTGAGTTTTATTTTGGTTTGGCTGGTACCTCTGCCGGTGCGGAGGCTGGAGGTGGTGCAGGTCCTCCTTGTGGTATTTGTCCCATTGGTCCGCCCATTCCTTGCATCGGATACATTGGGTATTGTGGCTGCTCATTCTTTTCCGGCATGAATTTAGCTGTGGAGAAAAATAACAGAGTAACACAATTTAAAAAAAAAATTATTTTTAATTTTTTAAGTTTTAGGTAGTATTCATACTACGGAAAGTTTAAAATTTTAATTTAAATCAAATTATAATTATTATTAACAATGGGAGACAGAGAAAAATAGGCTCTAGCGCCGGGATTTGAACCACAGACATCTATATTTCCAGTAAAGCGCTCTACCAACTAAGCTACACTGAAGAATAATTTCCTCTGTCAGTAACGACAACTAGTCCCGAATTAACCTTTCAATTTTCCACAAGTCTAGCAGTCAACATTAACGACAATAGAACTAGACCTAGAATTATCGCTTATAATTATAAAGTACCCCATTAGTCCAGGCGCTTAAGTCTATTTTTCTCTGTCTGTCTCCCATTGTTAATAATAATTGTAATTTGATTTAAATTAAAATTTTATATTTTATTTTATACCCTGTCATTTTAAAATATTAAAATTTAAAAATGATAAGAGGGTATATTAGCGAGATGCTGTCAAATAAAACACAGTGAGAAAGTTGTTGCTTACATTTTTCTAAATTTATTAGCAACATCAGACCAAGAAACCAAGTATTAAATAAAAATAACACTAAAAAGTCGAGGTTGACTCTACTACATGTTATGGAGGAATGAATTATAAATTAATAATTTCTAGTACAATACATGTTTTTGTTATTTTCATTATATTTTTCATACACCTAAATACTTTTTCATTATTATATTCCTAGCTATAGTTAACCCTAAGAACGACACATATTTTTTTTACGTAAACTCCACACAGGGGTCAGTGAGACCTCAATTAATTAATGGGTTAAATTAATTAATTAAACATTTTCTTTTTTAATTATTTATATATTTTTGTAAATATAATTTGTCATACTAAAACTACCATTTAATTTTGACCAAAACAAATAAGGATTTTAAAATTAAATAGTATACATATATATATTTTCATCATTTTTTTTTTAGAAAAATTTGTACTTTAAAAAATGTATATACATATAATTTTATGTTCGATAGATTGGGTTAATATTTTTTATTTATATATATATATTAAGAGTTGTTTTACAGAAAACAGGAACAAAAATGATAAAAAAAAAATTATAGATTTTCTTACATACTCTGTCAAAGTTAAGCATTTTTGGCCTTAAATCTTTACTGTGATCCACTAAACCTTCAACTTGAATGAAGTTATATATATGTCTACTAATTGTAATAAAAGTTTTATTTTGGAACTTTTGACAGTCTTAAATATTTCAGCATCCCCCAAAAAAAAATATAAAATAAATTTCATAAACAAAATAAACAGTGGTATGTAACAATTACGTTAATGGCACACAGGGGTCTATGGGACCCCAACTCTAATTCTAATGAATACTGAAAGAAAACTAAAACTAATAACATAGGTATTATTATTCAGTATTTACACAGAAAGGTTCAAAGGTAAATTAGAAGGGAGTTTAGGTTTAGAGAAATACAAATAAAACAAAAAAAAAAACTTAATTATAGTTTGTATGGGGTCTGTGGGACCCCAATAAGTCGTTCTAGGGTTAGTATTCTAGTAAATATTGTTCCACTAATCTGCGTACATGACATCTACATGCTTTTAATTTTTAATTTCAGGGAACACGCTAATTCCGTATTAAGAAAATTAAAATGCGCTTTCTTCATAATTAGAAATTTAAGGAGGTATAATTGCACAGAGACTTTAATAACTGCATATTACGGTTTAGTTTACCCCTTCTTGTCATACAACATTTTGGTATGGGGCAATAAACCTGAATCGAAAAGAATTTTCACAATGCAAAAGAGGATAATTAGGACGATTTTTCATCTAAACAATAGGACCTCCTGCAAAGAATATTTTAAGCAATATAATATCAACTTTTCCCAGTATATTCATCGCGGAATCTTGCATATTTGTTAAAAAGAACCTTTCCAACTTTTCAAAATTTTCGGACATCCACCACTTTAATTCGAGGAATAAAGAAAACTTAGTTTTACCTTTCTGCAGAACCAATTTGCACAAATTCTCACCACATAACATGAGCCTGCAATGCTTTAATACAGTACCTTCTGAAATAAAAAAAACTACCTTTTAATCAATTTAAAAGGCATTTAAAAAAATTGTTATTTTTAAAATGTTGTTATCGTGTGTCAGAGTTTTTGTAGTGTATTTTTTTTAAATTTCTGTTAATTTATTTAGTTTATTCCCAGTTATTTATTATGTGATTTATTGTATATTGTGAATTGCCTAAATTGTTATGAGTAATGACGTATTATATCTGATTTTAAATTGGTTATTTAAAAAAGACTATTCTATTCTATTCTATTCTATTCTTAAAAATTTTGTACACAATGAAAATTGGAACTATTTTACCCTTTCCTAGTTTCTGGATTTTCAACCACACCTCCATTCATTACTTTATAACATGTCATGGAGTCAACCTCGACCTTTTTTGTATTATCTTTATTTTATACTTTATTTCTTGCTCTGATGATGCTAATAAATTTAGCGAAACGTTAGCATAAACTTTCTCACTGTGTTTAATTTGACAGCACGGTGCTAACACACTCTCATTATGCTGAAACTGTCACAAACTACCTCAATTTATTAAAAATGATTATAATAAGTAATATAGTTTTACACTCTGCAATTTCAACAAATTTAAAAAAAAAAAAAACACCAAAATTTATATGTTAAAATTCTATTTTTTAGTAAAAATTATTGGGAAATTTTATTCTAATGTATTATATTTTTTAATTAGACTAATTATTTATAAATGCAGGTAATTATAAAAAAAACACAAACCTGATAATCCTTATAATTTGGACTACTTGATGTGAAGATAACCTTTTAATTATGATGATAATAATAATAATAATAATAAATAAAATAATTTGGCATAATAATCTGTGAAGGGCATAAGCCAGACAAATGGCTTATACAACTATATTAAATATATGATATTATAGGGTTGATGTACCGCTACATTAGCAGCATAAACCACACAAAAGCTCACTTTTGCGAAATTTTGACCCCTCTTTAGGTCATGTTCAGAAAGGGATCAAAATATCGCAAAATTAAGTGCTTTAATTTTTCCTTTAGACCCAACCATCAATAAGATTAATAATATAACGAATAACAAACAAACAAACACACCCATTTAACAAACCCGGGTTAGGGACTGAAATCTTCACACTCGTTTGAAGATATCGTTAACCATGACTCCCCTCCTAGTTGTAATACAACCACTCTTTCGAGGAGCTTCCCATTTGTTTAAACAATGCTGGGTGGACATTGAGAGGGGGGCCCGATCCGGGAATCGAACCCAGAGCTGCGGTTACCTTCTGACCCGGCTCGATGCTGCTTAACTTGCGTTATTGCACGGCAAGCGCTCTAGCCTCCGAGCCACCTAGGCCCCTTATAATTAACATTTGTATGGAATTAAAAAAAGTAATTATAACTTTTCAGTAGAACCATCATTCACCCTTAAGCATGGGACTGTATAATCAAAGACCGTAGCCTTGATAGATAATCGAAAAGATGGATAGAACCAGTGCTAGATTTAAAAAAAAGAGGTTCCAGTAGTGTGACCTGGTGCTCCTAAAGTTTTGACTTTTTAAAACGTTATTTTAACGCTTTCCTGGGCATTTTAAATACAATTATTTGTGAATTCAACATGTGTTGTGTATTCACACTTAGTAAAAAAAAAAAGAATGATAAAAAATAAAACTCCCATGTGCATCAACTATCTTTCTCAGAGTCTCAGAGGTACCTGTGCGGCGTACCAGTGCTTACCGTCGCAAATCAAGCACTGGTTAGAACATTTTACCTATATCTATTTATCTTAAAGATACACTTTAGAGCAATAATGACATGTTATATATTTTTTTGTTTACTAGAGGTACAAAAACTTTGACAAATCAAGATTTAAAAATATCTTGGTTTATCGAGGCACTTATTTTGAGCTTAATAATTGACAGGTAGGGACTTCATATTCAAATGCCAGGTGGGGTGGCTAGTTGGGGAATGCGTAGAGTCTAATGGTAATTTTTACCGCTGTTCCAGCACTCTAGTGGTAAATTTTTACCGCTGTTCCAGCACTCTAGTGGTAAATTTTTACCGCTGTTGCAGCACTCTAGTGGTAATTGTTACTGCTATTCTAACAGTTCTTTTTGTTTTTCAAGATGCAGTTAGAGATAAATCTCATTCAAAGTAGTCCATAGTTATTAAAGTCAATATTTATATGATTTCTATTAAGTATGTGTCTTAGATTAAAAGTATGAGTACTAGTTAATTATGCACCCCTCAAGATTTATTCTAACCACCTTCCCCACGTAATTACCCCCAGTCAAAGGTGGTCAGAGGTGGTTAAAAGAGGTTGGAGGCGGTCAAAGGTGGTAAGAGGTGGTTGGAGGTGGTTAGAGGTGGTTGGAGGTGGTTAGAGGGAGTTGGAGGTGGTTAGAGGTAGTTAGAGGTGGTTGGAGGTGGTTAGAGGTGGCTGGAGGTGGTTAGAGGTGGTTGGAGGTGGTTAGAGGCGGTTGGAGGAGGTTAGAGGTGGTTGGAGGTGGTTAGAGGCGGTTGGAGGTGGTTTGAGGTGGTTGGAGGTGGTTAGAGGTGGTTGGAGGTGGTTAGAGGCGGTTGGAGGTGGTTAGAGGTGGTTGGAGGTGGTTAGAAAAAAACGTGAGGGTGCTTAATTAACAAGTACCAAAGTATGACGAATAAAAACCTGTAAATGTAGCAAAAACTAGCTAGTAAAAAATATCAATGTTCTAAATCTTGGAGTAAAAATCAAGTTCCGGGCAGAGGATTAAAATTAAATAATTATTATTATAATATATATATATAAAGTCTATAAAATAATTATATTTTGTTAAATCTAATAATAAAATAAATTAGGATTCCAGCTAAAGAATCCAAGGAGGGATTGAAATATCGAAAAAGTTAGATTTTGATTTCCTTAATAAAGACTACAACTACATAAATTGAAAAATAAAAGGAACAATCTACTAATTTATCAATATATTTACCTTTGTTGATTTTAATATTTGGGGGCTAAATCTAGTTGAAGATTAAGACAGAGGGGAGTAACAATCTAAAGAAGGAGTATGGAATGTTCTTCTTCAGACTGTTACTCCCCTTATAAAAACAGAAGTGTGATATTCCTTTGTTCCAAATTACATTGGACAAAACATCCCTTTGTCTTAATAGATATTTAGTTAAAGTTATTCATTTTCTAAAAAAAAGTAAGGGGGGGGGGAAGTACATTTTTTTTAATATAATTAAATAATTATTTCCTTTTTTGAATCCCTTAAGCAAAAGAAAAATCAAAATATATAGTAAAGATTTGTTTTAGAGTAATTATTCTACAAGTAGAAATTTGAATTTTTCAATTAACTGAAATAATATTAAATTTATCAATAACAAGCAGGTATAAAAATAAATTATTATTATTTAATTATTATTTTGACTATAAATTCTAATTAATTTAACTAATACGGATATTAATGGTATTTGTTTTTATTTATCATTCTATCTATTTATTTGTATTTACTAATTAATAAAGTTTAAAAGCTTTTATTTTCACAGCCTCAGAATAACTCTAAAATAATAAAAATGTAAAAAAATAAAATAATTGTATTACGAATAAAATATTTTTTTTATTAAAAAAAAATATTTTCAATTTTGACAATAAAATTATAAAGCATAAAATTATAATGAAATAATACAAAAATGTACAGACTATTTGTAAGTTTACTCACAATGAGGTCAATTCACTTGTAATATATTATTACAATAAGATTATATCTAGAATAACTAATTATATTGTAATCTATCCAAATAAGTGATTAAAATAACTTATTCTCTCACAAAACAACGCTCCATCTATAGCATTTTTTTTATTATTTTGCTTCCGAGCTTACCAAAAGGTAACAGATGCTATATGATTGTTTTGAAGAACAAATATTTTTTGTCTCAGATTTCAAAAATTCCAAGACAGAAATCCTTTTCAGACATCAGGGAACATTTTTGGTTCCGTGTCTGTCTGACGGTCTGTCGGTCTGTCATTCAATTTTTGCGAACCAACATATCTTAAAAACTACACGTCCAATTTTAATGAAATTTGGGTGGTAGGTCATAAGTAGCCCATTGTTGGTCCCATATAAGTATCAACCTTCTGCACCCATTAGTTTTTCTTCCAAATGCACACAAACATACATTTATTTACACCTATTCCTTAAAAGTACTATCTGATTTTTTATGAAATTTGGATGGTGTGTCAAAAGTAGCCTACAGATAGCGCAAGATTAATTTCAACCGTCTGCACTCTTTAAATTTTGCTAAATTGATGCTTTAATTCAAGAAAAAAATCAAAAAAATGTTGACAGAAATCTGGGGGCATAAATTTAACAATAATAGGTTGTAGAAGCATAAAGGAAGCTATGTGCCACACTAATTGGTAGACTATTTTTTTTAATAACTTATGAAACTGCAAGAAACCCGTTTTCTTTCCTACAATTATTAAAAACTTTTTTCATCATAATTTGTTATTTTACTTTTAACTTGTGATTGAAGTATGATATTGAACCCATTCGTAAAATCAAAACAAAAAATTTCCCTACATCAAATATAAAATGTCCCTTCATCAAGAAATGTCAATGTCAATATTTAAAAAAAATAATAATAATAATAATAATAATACTTGGGTGGGTTTGACATAATACCTACTACGGTAGAACCTCACTTACACGACCCTCAATAACACGACAATCTCAATTATAAGTGCAATTTTCAAATCCCCTTGAGATTGCCATAACACATAATGTTAAATTAACCTCTATAACGCGACTATTACTAACCAAACAACCTCTATAACACGGATTTGTTCCAATTCACAACGTAGCTCAGAACCTCTATAACAAGTCGTTTTGAGAAGTCAACCTCTATAACGCGACTCTATTCAGGAATGGGTCGACCTTGAACAAGTCTAGACTTGAAAACTCCGCCCACAAACCTCTATAAGACGACTGATAGCCAAAATAACCTTGATAACACGACCCTCAACAAAAAGAGCACCTCGATAACAAGACTGTTTCCCTAATCCCCTTGAGACACTTATTATCTAGGTTCTACTGTATTTTCCTTTTACTAATGCTTAGGTTATGTTCGTTGGACAGCGTTATCCGTCCAAAAGTTCGCGCGTAACTCTCGTATAAACATGAGCTTCAAATGCAAAATTGGAATTTCAGGACGGGAAAAGATTCTATCATCGCCTATTTGATGAGACAAATATATTTTTGCAAATAACATTTTTTAGTAAAACCACTGATAACCAGGGGCGGATCCAGGGGGGGGCGAGGGGGGCGACCGCCCAGGGCCCCGCGCCTTGGAGGGCCCCGCGCCATAGACAATTAAAATAAAATACTTATACTTTACAGGCAAATTTATAGTTCATAGTGAAAATTGTCCGCGGGGCCCCGTGCCATGTACAAAACATGATATATTAGAAGTATAAAATTCAGTCGAATTTAGTTTACATGGTAGAGCCTAATACCTAACTACCTTTTCGCGGGGCCCCTCGCTATAAAAAAGTCAAATAAATAAGTTATAAAATATAGATTGATTTTTTTTATGTTTAAGATTGCCCGCGGGGCCCCGCTCCATATAAAATTAAGTGAGTTAAGGTCATAGTGTTTTCTCACCTTCCCCCTTTTCAAAATGATGACGATTTTGTTATTTATTCTGTGGGGTAAATCTTCATTATGTGCCCCATCTATATCTAAACGTCCAATTTAATTCGGTTTTTTTCAAACTGTTCCTTTTTAGATTACAAAAAAAACGATTTCGGTTGTAGCATGTCGATATATTCAATTTTTTTAATTTTAGGGAAAAGTATGGAAGGTTATAGTAAGTTTAGGTTGAGTTTAGTACTTTTTGACCTGACCTAACAATATCCTTCTATCATTACCCTATAAAACATGACATTTCGTGTATTTTTTTTTAAACAAATAAATAAAACACTGAATTTATCGAGGTACTACATAACCTTAATCGTAAGACAATGTACAGAAGTATATAACAAAGACAAATCCTGTAAAAAGGAATAGTAAAAAAAACTAAGTAGGTATATCGGACAGTACGAAATAATTGGGCCAATTAGTGCAGTTTTACCAATTGATGTCAAAGAGAAACTTCACCTCAGATATGCATAAAAACGCTGTTTTGAGAGGTCATATTTACAAAATTTTCCGGGGGAGGACCCCCGGACCCCCCTTAAAATTAAACTAAAAACTCGGCACTAAAATGGAAAGTTAAAAGCTGCGAATAGGAATTCTGGGAGTAAATTTAAAGTACTCCAGTGTAGATTTCAAATTATAGAACTGATCACGAATAACACGGCTTAACTTTTTATTTACAATGATAATTTAACCTTAAAACCCATAATATCATGAAGAAGAATAAATAGTTAAGTATGATAGAGCTTAATTATTACAATAAAAATGTTTCTTTTCGATTACTTTTGCAAAGAAAATTATGATTAGTTGAAAACTATATAATTTGAGGGGTTTATGTTCAAATAATATGTTAGATTAAAATCATGAGCAGAATTGTAATTATTTTAAAAGTTTTGAATTATTTTGAGAGCAAAAACGTTTGTCTGGCCCTAAGTGAAGGGAATTAGCCGTAAAATAGGATCAAGTTATAAGTGGTTTATTATTAAGTTACTTAATTGTTTTTTTATCAGCAATCCCCGCTATGCTAGGGGGCCTCGCAATTTTGTCTCGCCCAGGGCCCCGCAAGATCTAGATCCGCCACTGCTGATAACAACTTAAGTAAAACCAAGTGACAACGATATGATTTAATAAAGATTGTTAAAACTATTAAAGGAATACAAAGTTTTTACCGATATCTTACATTATAACGTAATGATTTCAATAAAACTTCATACACATATTGTACAGCACAATTGAAAATGGCATGTTAAATTTCAACTCGATGCATGCAGAAGTTTTTGTGTAGCCAAGTGATATATTTTATGAGTTGAAATGGAAAACCCTTCTCCCCCACCACACGGCTCTCTATTAAAAACATATTCTTTAAATATCAACACATCATGATAAAATGTAGGGAAATTTTATCTTTTCATATTGGATTTGAGTGGGTTAAATATCATACTCGTACTCCATTGTATAAAGTATGATATCAAACCTACCTTTTTTATTTTTTTAAATAATGACAATGACATTTCTTTATTTTTGTAGGGAAATTTAATTATTTTTTCCCGGATGGGTTCAATATCATACTTCAACCATGTAGGTTCAATAGAGGAAAAAGATAAACATGAGTATTTTAGGTTGGAATACAAGATAACATTAATTATATCTTTTGAACTAAATTTTAATAAAAAAGAAAGAAAATAAAATTAATTATTCTTCCTCAAAGAAAATTACTTTCCAAAAAAAACTAATTTACTCTCAGGTAGCGTATCAAAATGTTCTTTGTTTGTGACGTTTTTCTTTTTTTAAAAAAAAGAAATAAAGGTGGAAATTCAAAGGGGTTTTAAACAAGTTTTTTTCTTTTTGTTTTTAGTAAAATGAAATTTAATATGACACAGTAATGAGCTAGTACACACTTGACTAAAAGGAGTTGCAGTTCTAAAAATAATGAAGATTAAATTAAAAAGAGATACTAACTTATTATAAATGACCTTTATTAAATAAATAAAAATACCACACAATTCCTTTTTTATAAATTTAAGAATAATGTTTATATTTCATTCATAGATATTATTTACGCAGTGTATAAATATATGTATATAATTCTTAAATGTAGGTAAAACTATTTAGGGCGTTAATGAACAAATGTCATACACCCTTTAAATCTATATATATAAAAGTCAACGTATGTGTGTGTGTGTTTGTTCTTTATACAAATCTACAGTTTTAGCCCGATTTTAATGAAACTTTGCACACTTGACCTTCAAAGCAAGGAAAAAATCAAGGTCTACATGAAATTTCGAAATTTAAATTTTGGTACACAGGGGTACGGGGTACAAGTAATGAATACGGGGTCAAAGTAATGAATACCCTTCGTGATGCATATCGTTGAAAAGCTCTTTAAAAGTTCAGTAATTGTTGTTATGTACACTTTTATCATATTTTCATTTAGGAGGGGGTATAATGGAAAAATATAGCTATATCATATTTGTTCTTTATACAAATCTACAGTTTTAGTCCGATCTCGATGAAAATTTGTACACTTGATCTTCAAAGCAAGGGAAAAATCAAGGTCTACATGGATTTTCAAAATTTAAATTTTGGTACATAGGGGTACGGGGTACAAGTAATGAATACGGGGTCAAAGTAATGAATACCCTTCGTGAAGCATATCGTTGAAAAGCACTTTAAGAGTACAGTAATTGTTGTTATGTACACTTTTGTCATATTTTCATTTAGGAGGGGGGTAAAATGGAAAATATAACTATATCTATACATATATAAAAAGAAGAGTAGGTATCTATATAAGGGGATGTCTTTGTTACAAATATACAGTTTTATCCCAATTTGGTGCATTTGTACACTCCTTTTCTCCGAAACAAGGTGAAGGTCACTGCCTACATGATTTTCTGAAATTAAAATTTTGGTACACAGAGGTACGGGGTACAAATATCAAAGTAATGGATACCGTTCATGATGCATATCGTTGGAAAGCTCTTTAAGAGTACATTAATTGTTAAGTACGTTTTTGTCATATTTTCATTTAGGAGGGGGGTAAAATGGAAATGTAAATCTATATCTATAAAAGTCAAATTATGTGTGAATGTGTTTATGTTCTTTATACAAATCAACAGTTTTAATTTGATCTCGATGAAAATTTGCTCACTTGACCTTCAAAGCAAGGGGAAGATCTCTGTCTACATGTATTTTCGAAATTATATTTTTGGTACACAGGGGTACGGGGTACAAATGTCAAAGTTGAAAACCCTTCATGATGCATACTGTTGAAAAGCTCTTTAAGAGTACAGTAATTGTTTTTACATGCATTCAGGGGGGTAAATGGAACAATATATCTAAAATGTTCTTTATACAAATCTATAGTTTTAGTCCGATCTCGATCAAAAAATGCACACTTGACCTTCAAAGGAAGAAAAAATCAGTGTCTACATGAATTTTCGAAATTTAAATTTTGGTACACAGGGAACAGGGTACAATAATGAATACGGGGTCAAAGGACTGAATACCCTTTATGATGAATATCGTTGAAAAGCTCTTTAAGATTACATTAATTGTTCTTATGTACAGTTTTGTCATATGTGTTTTCATTTAGGAGGGGGTAAAATGGAAAAATATAGCTATATCTTATAAAAAAAAAGAAGAGTGTCTGTATGAGGGTATGTCTTTTATACAAATCTACAGTTTTATCTCAATTTGATGAATATTTACTCACTTTCCCTTCAAAGCAAGTGGGAGGTCACTGTCTACATGAATTTTCGAAATTTAAATTTTGGTATACAAAGGAGTACGGTGTAAAAATGTCAAAGTAATGGATTCCCTTCATATCATGCATGTCGTTGAAAAGCACTTTAAGAGAAAAGTAATTGTTGTTATGTACAATTTTATTTAGGAGGGGGTAAAATGGAAATTTATAGTAGCTATATATATAAAAATCAACGTATGTGGGTGTATGTTCTTTATACAAATCTACAGTTTTAGTTCGATGTCGATAAAAATTTGCCCACTTGAACTTCAAAGCAAGGGGAAAATGACAGCCTACATGAATTTTGGAAATTTAAATTTGGTACACAGGGGTATGGTACAAGTAATGAATACGGGGTCAATGTAATGAATACCATTGATGATGCAAAAGCTCTTTAAGAGTAGAGTAATAGTTTTTATGTATTGTTTTGTCATATTTTACTTTAGGGGGGGGGGAATTTAGGATCTTTAAAATTAGCCTGTCAAAGAGGAGGGGGTATAGAAATAGGTGGGAGAGATAGAATCTAGATATTCTTGCATAGTAAAATAATTTATATGTTTCATTATGGTTGTTTTTAAACTTATCTAATTATAATAACACTCCGTAGCGAAGCACGGTTACCCAGCTAGTAAAAAAATAAATGTAGATATTGTATGGTCTCAGAAGTTTAATTGTTTTAACAGCTAGTTCTATTAAAATTAAAGCCAATAAACTGTGTATTTTTCACTTAGGCCGTAAATTATAATTTTAATTTTAGTTTCATATAATTGCTCTACTGCTACTGTATTACTTCCGAAAAAAAGCAACTCATTTGTGGTAAAACCTATAATTTTTAATTGTGTAAAACAAATTAAGAATTATTATTATTAATCAACCGTGGATGAAAAAGAACAATACAAAACAAACGGTGGATGGAAATAGACTTAGTACAGTAGAGCGTCGATTATCCGAACGTCAGTTATCCGAACGTTCAATTATCCGAACTGGCTTCATGAAAAAAAAATCAGAAGCCACCGCCAAATTAATTGCTAGAAAGTGCGGTGTTAGCTGTATAAAGGGATACCAGATTTCGATGAATTCAGTTTGACAGGGCTGACATTAAACATTTGTTTACTAAGAACTAACTTTTGTTTATCTATGTAATTTGTGGAATCATTTGCAGCATTTTTCCACTTAATACCTTAACATTCTGTTGGTCAGTTATGACAATTCTCTCAGTTTCAAATCATTCATTGTGAGCTATACATTGAATTCGTTAGTGCTCAGATATTTTAAGTAAAACTTACAACATGTCGACAAAACCAAAAAAAAAGTAGTGCTTTCATTAAAAGATAAAATGGAAATTATTACGCAGCTGAAGAAAGGTGAAACGGGTCAGGAATTAGCTATCAAAATTGTGTTGGTAAATCAACGATTACGGGAATAAAAAATAATTCTGACTCAATCACTAGGTATGGGCACTTAATCTTGGCCGTGAGGATGAGGAGGGCAGTTTATATCGTAAAACTATAAAAAAAAAACAAAAAAAAACCGAAATCCGAATTGTTGGAAGATACTGCATTCACTTGGTTTTTGCAAAAACGAGCCTCTGGACAGCCCATATTGTGTGAAAAAGCAGTAGAATTAAACATGAAGCTTGGTGGTGACTCTGCATTCATCGCCAGTTCTGGGTGGCTGAAATATTTCAAATTGCGACATGGGATTCGGCAAATCGAAATTAATGGTGAAAAATTAAGTAAAAAAAAAAATTAAGCAGACTAGTATTACAACTTTCTTTAAGCCAAATTAATCTTTGGAGATACAATTTTTTTTTTTACTATTTACTTGATAAATAGAACAAAGGTGCTTTTTACATAAATGTGGTTGATTATTTTTACATCTTCCCATTAAATTTTTTTATTTCTTAGTGAATTTTGATTATCCGAATTTTTGATTATCCGAACCACCCCAAAAAACATTAGTTCGAATAATCGACGCTCTACTGTAGTTGTAACTATGCACAGGGTCAGAGAGAATATTTGTAAGAAACGATTTGCTATATAAATTTCATTTTTACGGGCTTTCAGTCACCAAGGATGAACCTACTTTTCTAAAGTAGGCTGGAGGGTTTATTTGAAATAAAAGTCCTTCGAGTGATACATATTTATTTCATCAGAGCTTTCGCCCAGCAAACTTGAGCTTCTTCAGCGATTTACAAATTAAAAATGTATTTTTTTTTTTTTTTTTTTTTTTTTTTTAATTTTTTAATAGCCTTAAACAGCTTTTAAAAAAGCTACAAGTTAAGCGCTATAGAGAAGTTGTTTGAAGTTAAGAGTAAAAAAATCAAAGATTAAGTATCATGAGAAAAAATATGATGACTGTCAATTGAAGGAACACATGAGAACTAGGATTGATTTAAGGTTGGACAGAGTGGTAATAGAAATGTTATTATTTCAGTGGAATAAATTATTAATTTGATAGACAGAGCGGACAAGAGGGCTGATATTGGATAACTCCTTAATGTAAGCAAATCTGCTGGCACGTTTTCCTAAAGGAAGGACAATAACATGAGACTTAACCTCGTGACAGCAGTAGTCACCTATTAGAGCCTTGGATAAATACAAAATTTCAATAGCCCTTCTTCTATCGTATAAGGTGTAAAGACCCAGGGTGTTAGAAAGAGATTCGTAAGAATAGTAAATCATATTATAGAAGAATCGAAGATAGCAAATCCTGACAAATAAAAGCTGAATTCTTTCGATCTGATCAGAGCGAACTTGAAAAAGGTTATTCCACACTGGGACAGCATATTCGAGAAGCGGTCTTACAAGGGCAATATAAAGACGAAGGAAGCACTTTATTGATAAGCCATGACAAACACGGCGAATTAAACCTAGGCGACGGGAAGCTTTTGTAACTATTGAGTCGACGTACTCGTTGAATTTGAGCTTAGAATCCAATAGAACTCCTAGATCAGAGACTGAAGAAACACGTTTAAGCGGAGAGCCATTAACGAAGTAGTCGAAGTGCATTGGACAGCGACGACGACTGAAACTGATAACTACTGATTTATCAGCATTAATACTCATTTTATTCGTATTGCACCACAAAAAGATGATTACATAAATGTATGTATTACATAAATTCTAAAGGAAACTTTTTCCTTTACATACTTTTTGTAATATTTTTTTAATTTGTAGATCAGTGTAGAAGCTCAGGTTCCTTGGACAAAAGCTCTGATGTAACAAAAATGTATCTCACTCGAAGGACTTTTATTCCAAATATACTCTCCAGCCTACTTTAATATTCAAGTCCTATATATTAATATATTAAGTCCAAAAAATTAAATTACTTTTATTTAAATTTCTATTTTTCTAAGTTCCATAATTTTGTGGCATACCAACCATTATCAACTTGTATCTTCAATTATCAAGGGGGTTGTTACTTAGAAGTTAAAAATTAAGCTTAACAATTAAATTAAAACTTATAAATTTTGAGTGTGTATCTGCTAATTTTAAAACAGTTACATGCCGAATTAATATTTTACTTTTTATTATAGTTTCTAACTAATTAATTAAAAGCTCTATATATCTTATACTTTCTACTTATAATATATGCTAATATACTTGTTTGATTAAATATTTAATTATTTTGTACTCATTGTTTGATTAAATATTTAATTATTTTGTACTCACTGTTTGATTAAATATTTAATTATTTTGTACTCATTGTTTGATTAAATATTTAATTATTTTGTACTCATTGTTTGATTAAATATTTAATTATTTTGTAATCATTGTTTGATTAAATATTTAATTATTTTGTACTCATTGTTTGATTAAATATTTAATTATTTTGTACTCATTGTTTGATTAAATATTTAATTATTTTGTACTCATTGTTTGATTAAATATTTAATTATTTTGTACTCATTGTTTGATTAAATATTTAATTATTTTGTACTCATTGTTTGATTAAATATTTTGTACTTATTGTTATTAAATACTAATTATTTTTTCAGTCATAATTCAGGGATTTCTTATTAAAAATTCTTATTTTTTTTTCACTTTTGTTTTTTTTTATTACTTTCTCATATACATACTTTATTTTATTTATTAAAGCATTGTGATGGTGCGAAAATTTTATTTATATGTTTTGATGGATTTATATGTTTTGAGGTCTCCTGAGTCCAAAAGAGTGGTTTTTAATAAATGTTGGTCTGAAGTCTGTCCGTACACACCAGTAGAGTCTAATCTACTGGGCCGATTGAGGCTTTAAATTTTCTTAATAGACTTAACTACTCTAGACTTTAAAAGTACTTTTTCCTAGATGTGACTCCAGCGATAGTCGCTGAACGTTCATCTCTGGCACAAAATTATAAGAGTATCCATATTAAGAGTCGCTCATCTAGGAAAACAGTAACGTGAATCTCAGAAGAGGCGATAGTCGCTGGGCGACTATCACTTGAACGTCCATCGCTGAAGTCACGTCTAGGAAAATAATGCTTTAAACTACAAGGAACAATCAACTAACTTAACCCTCTGCCCGGATCATAATTTGCACCCTAAGTTTCGGATCATCGGTATTTTTTACCGACACCATATTTTTTCCACATTTGTAGGTAATTATTTCATTATACGTTCAGTATATGACACATACTTAGTAGAAAACATGATTAAAGAACTTTATAGCTATTGATTTATAACAATAATTGAAATGGTGATAAAAATTAGTACCATGAGTACTAAATCGGTAAATATGACGGGTTTTGTGATAGAATATCGGTAAAAATTACGGGTTTTGTGATAGAACATCGGTAAAAAATACGGGTTTTGTGATAGAACATCGGTAAAAATTACGGGTTTTATAATAGAACATCGGTAAAAATTACGGGTTTTATAATAGAACATCGGTAAAAATTACGGGGTTTGTGATAGAACATCGGTAAAAAATACGGGTTTTGTGATAGAACATCGGTAAAAATTACGGGTTTTGTGATAGAACATCGGTAAAAATTACGGGTTTTGTGATAGAACATCGGTAAAAATTACGGGTTTTATAATAGAAAATCGGTAAAAATTGCGGGTTTTGTGATAGAACATCGGTAAAAAATACGGGTTTTGTGATAGAACATCTGTAAAAATTACGGGTTTTATAATAGAACATCGGTAAAAATTACGGGTTTTATAATAGAAAATCGGTAAAAATTACGGGTTTTGTGATAGACCATAGGTAAAAATTACGGGTTTTATAATAGAACATCGGTAAAAATTACGGGTTCTATAATAGAAAATCGGTAAAAATTACGGGTTTTGTGATAGAACATCTGTAAAAATTACGGGTTTTATAATAGAACATCGGTAAAAATTACGGGTTTTATAATAGAAAATCGGTAAAAATTACGGGTTTTGTGATAGACCATAGGTAAAAATTACGGGTTTTATAATAGAACATCGGTAAAAATTACGGGTTCTATAATAGAAAATCGGTAAAAATTACGGGTTTTATAATAGAACATCGGTAAAATTACGGGTTTTATAATAGAACATCGATAAAAATTACGGGTTTTGTGATAGAACATCGGTAAAAATTACAGACAGGAAAAAAATCTAACCAAATGGGGAATACTGGTAGATTTTACCGACACACTTCTACGATATTGATGATTTTGCCCAGAAAAAAACAGGTAGCGGAGCGGAAACCGTCTCTCCTTTATGGTAAAATGTCCACTGAGACTGTCTTCCGGCCACAACCTTCTACGTTCACTTAAAGTGCTACCGCCCTATATTTAGTATTACTATAGTGGTGAAAAACACCGAAGTTCCGGGCAGAGGGTTATTATAAAAAAAATATATATATAGTTGGCAATTATTAAATAATAAAAAAAAGTAGTACAAAATACCAAAATGTATAAAAATAAAGCATTTATAACAATAATTAACAACTGTTACAAAATATACCTATAGTTTTTTCCAAAAAGTATAAAATATACTACTAACCCAAATATAACTAATTAATTGTAATTATAACTAATGTGTGATGATTTTACCTACCACATTGTATTTTTCTCGTTTAGAAAAAGTAAAAACCATGACTTCCCCCGCAAAATTTTGAAAACAGAAATAGATCCATGATGTGTGTTTTATTTCTTCATTTATGGACTCAATTCTATGAGTTTCTCTGTAATTCTTGAATTTTTTCTCCAAATTTAATTTAATTTTCATGTTAAGTATATATAATAATTGATGATCAATAACAATTAGAGTAAATAAATAACAATTTTACATTTATTAATATTAATATATATATATAATAAGTAATTTTTTTCAATATCAAATATTCCACCTTTTATTCTCTTTTATACTACCATTTAAGTAATTAAAAAAATAAATATAATTTAATTAATAATAATATAAAGATTTAAATAAAAATAATTTATATAAATATAAATGAATTGATTTCACCATCTAGTGTTACAAACTTATCAAAGGATTGTTTGTTTAATTTATTTTAAATGAAAGATAGAAAAGTTTTAAGCCGGGTCCAGACTGGCAAACCGAACAGAGGAAACGAGCCGAACATTGGTCTCTGTGCATGCTCACTAGAAAGTGCGCATGCGCATCTCAAACTGGGCATGCGCATCTAAGACTGGGCATGCGCATCTAAGACTGGGCATGCGCATATCAGACTGGGCGTGCGAAGAGACCAATGCTCGGCTGGTTTCCTATGTTCGGTTCGGCAGTCTGGATACGGCTTTAGGGCTCTTAAAACCACTTGTTGATTCGAGATGACAAAATGTTTATTTTTACATTTAACCCTCAGGAACGCGCGGTCCAGTGAGGCCTAAATTTGAGATATAACTGTGAAATTGAGATAGATGTGTGTGCGATTGAAAGCTAGGGATATTTCTAGCTACATTTCTTGTTTTTATCAAGAGAATCAGTCACTGTTTGACATCGTACGTGATTATACTTCAATTCAGTGCCCATATTGTCCTGACAGGGAACCCGCACCACTTTCACTTAAATTTTATTATTACGCTAATTTTAGTGAAATTTATACATATAATACAAAATAAATTAATTTGGTACCTGAATTTAAAAATAAAAATATACAGAAAACATTAAAAATTTGAAAATTATAATTGAGACTTGACTAATTCTGTGCTTATAAACTATGAGACTAAACAACGGTTTTTTATAAATTAAAGAAATAATAAAACCAATTTATATATGTTTTATAATATTTTGCTAAAATGATTTCATGTTTATATTTATTTTACCTATTGTGTGGGTATATAAAACAGATAAATTCCTATCAGGGGTCCGCGCCTCCTCGTGTCTGTATTAGATCGCGCGCACACGAGGGTTAAATATTGTTTATATTTGTTATGTCTTGTTCACATAAGTATTTGATCATTACAGGATAGAAGGACTTCCTAAAGAGTCCTACTATTTATTTAATTGATCATTTCATAGGTAGAAGTAGCCAGAGTGCCCGATTTAAGCTTATACCAAAATTGGTAATGTAAATTATAAGATTGCCCTTTTAAGGCGTGCTACCTGAATTGTCGGTGTGGTATCTATATATACTGTATTTACTTCATTACCATTAGCTTACCGATGTCACCTTTATTTCCCTTACTTGCCGACATACTTTCAGAAAAATTGTGCCGTCATAAGAAGAAGATACTGTTATAAGGTGTTACATTTATTTACATCAATAGATTGCCAAGAATATTAATTATCGACTATTTGATGGGGCGCAACAAGTTTCACAAGATGATGTAAAATTCCAAACGGTTATACAGTAAATACCTGTGATTTTTTTGTTTTCTACGACAGGTTCTTTCTAGAGTATTCAGGTAATTTAAAATTATACTAAAATGGATATTTTTCAATTTTTGAGACCAAAATCCCCGCCCTGCTGATTGCCTCCCAGTATATAAAGATCCCTTCCCGCCCTGCTACCGCACATACTGCCCTAGTCAGGGAGGACTCATTAAAATATGGGCACTCACTAAAGAATCGGTAAAAAGCATACCAAATAAAATGATACCGCACCGATAAGTTAGGGAGAGGCATAATGGCTAAAGTCTTGAAACCAAATTATTTTCCCACAGTCTTTACATAAAACTTTCACATCTATCTATATGACAATGAGTGGATCATATCTCACTTCACTGGAAATTGAAATTGATGTATATATTTTACAATCTTAAACAAAAAAGTGGCAGTGAGAACCATAAGTATTTTTCCACTTTCTGTTCCCGCACCTTCCTAAGTCATATTATAATTTGTGTTAAAAAAAATGTTATTCTGTAAACTGTGTAATGGTTTAAAAAAAATTAAATAAATAATAATAATAAATAGTCTACTCTATAAGATTTCAAATTAAAATTATCTTCTAGTAGTAAATATGTTTGCATGGTTTCATACACAATTTTTTGATTTGTTGTAGTTAAAATTATATAAATATAATCTTATTTTATTAAAAATTCCATCAATAAAATAAATATTTTATTGATACAAGTAAGAGTTCGTTTTTTTTAAAAAAATGTTATTGTAATAAGAATATATTTTAAGATTTCAAAAATCTTTTTTAACTCTAAAATAAAAAAAAAAAAAATATCTAAATTGAAGATTTGGTGTTTTTGTTAAAATTGCAGAGTTTAAAACAAGGAAGACGACAATGTTGTAGAGGAAACCAAAGTTTGTTTATTTTTAGTAAACATTTTTTCACTAATTATAACTGCCTTACAGATTTTTTTTAAAAAAAAAATTCAATTGAAAATATGAAAAAGGAGGAAGGTTTCAAACAAAATCCTTGTTTATGACCGAATAAACATCTTTAAGATTTATATCTTGCTAACTTTAAAACACAAAATATGTCACTTATTTGCATTTTTAGTATTAACTTCCGCTGAATATACTAAATATAAAATATACTAAATTTTCTTCAACCATTTAAGCCCTATGGGCGCAAATCTATTTAAATGCTTTTTTTAGTCACCCGCCATATATGGCGGCCATCTTGGAAATATTGAGTATGAAAACTCCAAAAAGTGTACAGTTGTCACAAATGCCGAGATGAATTTCATGTTCCTAGGTATACTGCCGTGCTAAGCCAAAAAACCGTAGCTGTCGTTTATTTGGAAAAAAAAGTTTTGAGATAATCGACTTTAAAATTTTCAAAGTTTAAAGGCTCATAACTCCCTTATTATTCGTCTGATTTGTTATTAGTTTATATCAACGAATTAAGCATTTTATTCTCTTTAGAACCACATTAGTTTTACCTAAGTTAAATAAATACATTTTTTGGGGGATCAAATTTATGAAATCACCTGTAGATAAGATGTTTTTCTATCTGAATATAACAGGTGTAACGTAACTGTGGTGTAAGTTGACTGTGTTTCAGAAGCGAAATTACCGTATCTACCGTCAGATACGGTCTTTTTCTTTCTGATTTGTCAATTAAGGCACTTTCGCTTAGTAAATTGTCCTTTAATGCAAAAACCTTAACTAAAAATCTCTATTTTCTCTTATTTAGGATGAAGATACGGACGGCTTCGGGACCATCAAAAACGGCAAAAACGACCCAAAAAAACCCTTAATATGTCAAAACCTTATTTTCGACCAAAATTACAGATACGGTTTTTTGGCTTAGTATAGTAGTTTATGAATTGAAACATTCCAACGGACAGACAGACAGACAGAGTCGTTATATAAGGTTTCTTTTCGTACTTCTTACAGAAAACTAAAAAATTAGGGCCACTTTTAATATTTAGTGTAGGTACAAACTGTTCTAGTGTTCTGTAATGCAGTAAATTATTGTAAAAAAAACTTTGGTTTCATCTATAAAAACAAAAATAGATTTTGGACCAAAAAAAAAGGAACTTTTTTCCCCCTAAAAAAAGTAAAAAATCATCAATAAAATTAATAAAAAAAACATTAAATTATTTAATCATAGTTTCAATACAAAGAAAAAGAAGAATGAAAAAGTGCATAAATGAAAAAAAAGATAAAAAAATGAAAAATATAATTATACTGAATTTTTCTTAAAATATGTTATTTTGCGCATAAAAAAGCTAAAACAGCCTGGATGAAACAATCAAAATTTAGCAAGCGTTATTTTAAGTTTTTTTTTTTTTTTTTAGTAGAATCTAGTGAGAGATAAAAAAAAAATCTAATGTAATGCTATTAATGTGCTTTTGCAAGAAATATTAATTATATATTATTTTAAATTAGTAATATTTTTTTTGTTTGTAAATCCCATGCTTTTTAATTGGACGAGCAAACTTATTTTGATAAAAAATAAAAATTTATCTAAAAAAAAAAAAAAAAAAAAAAAGTAAGAGATTGTTAAGTGTAAATTGTGTAGAGAAATATGCATGCTTAATGAATTGATTAAAATAATTAATATATAAATATAAATAATAATAATATAAATAAATAATAAAATAAATATGAAAATTTTATTATAAAGGGAATTATAAATAAATTAAAAAAAATGAAATGAGCAATAAAATGAATACATTTTTTTTTTTTTAAACAATAATTTATTTTTGTCTCAAAAACATTACGATATATATTATACGAATACTTACTTTTTATTAATACATATTTTTTTTATTATTATTATTTATTTCAATTATTTTATTGTAAATTACATTCAATGGTAATAGGCCTTTTCTTAAAAAATAAATACTTTTTTTACATTAAATAAAAATTAGATAATGAAACTAATTATAATTATTATATTTTATTTAAAAATTAAAATCTCATTTCTCATGAATTATTATTGATTATTAAAAATGAAGCAAACGATGGAGTTTGAGTTTAAAATTTTATTTGTTATATTTTATTAAAAAAAAACAACTAGAACGTAAATTGAAAATTTTATTGATGGGCTATGTTGACTAAACTATTAGGAGTCCTCATTGACCTTAAGTTGACGTAGAAAGAGCTTTTCACTGGCTAAAAAAACTATTTAGCCAGGTATTTCCACTTTCTACAGGTATTTCGATATCTCCTCAAATATCTACAGAGTTACAGTAGATTAAGCTATGCCATAATTCATCAGGGTCACTCAGCTCATATACGGAAATCTGTCGAACAGCAGATTGTTGTGGTTAGTGTCGTGGTTATTGTTGTGGTTAGTGTCGTGGTTATTGTTGTGGTTAGTGTCGTGGTTATTGTTGTGGTTAGTGTCGTGGTTATTGTCGTGGTTAGTGTCGTGGATATTGTTGTGGTTAGTGTCGTGGTTATTGTTGTGTTTAGTGTCGTGGCAGCTTCAAAAGTATGGAAAGCAGATGTCGACAAAGTTATAAATATAAACGGGGTTTAATCAATATAACATACATCAGTTCATAAGTACATTGTAACTTGCTATTCCAGATGTAATTGATTCAGTTCTGTTATAAAATAACAGATAATCTATTCTGTTATCTGAGCTGTTACAGTAAGAACTGTTATTCAATAACAGGTATTATTCAGTAACATGTTATCTGACAAACTATTATTCTCCTATTTCTATATAACATGAACTGTTATTCAATAACAGATATTTTTCAATAACATGTTATCTGGCGAACTATTATTCTCCAATAAAATGTTATTTTCGACACACCTCTACATTAAGTGATTCCAAACTCTCTCTAAATTACATTTCAAATATAATGGTCAATTATTTTTAAATGATTAAATAATCTAGAATAAACTTTTTATTTTTAATAATTAAAATTTTGAATAGTGAGCAATTTTAATCAATCGAAATTAATTTTAATTAAAAAAATAATAGATTTTAATCATGCCTTAATTTTGTTTACTACTATAAGCAAAACATTTTTAAAAATTATTATTTAATAATAATAATATATTATTATTTCAATTAATTTTAAAATGATTACTATCATCGTTTGCCTCATTTCTTAAATAAATTCTATTTCTAACGTAACTTAATAAAATGAAAAATTATGAATGATATAAAGCTTTAATACTCTCACTACTTAAGGTGTGTTTTATTCCATCTTAAATCATGTTAATGTGAGGGAAAATAATCATTTTTTTTTTTGTAAAGGCATTATACAATAATAATAAGTGTCGAAATAATTATAAAAAATAATTAAAAACAGACAGACTGAGTGAATACAGACAGACTGAGGGATTTCATTTGTAACAAATTATTATAATTAAGCTTATAAATAATAATAAATAGAATCTCTAGAAATGTAGAATTTGTATTTATGACATTTTTTTGTGGAAGTTTGAGAAAAAATAACAATAAATATATTCCCAATATACAAATTAAATATCCAGTAGGAATATTAATTTTTTCTCTGCATATTCATTTTTAAGACTCTCTGTCCTCTTATTTATGGACACATAAAATAAGATGATACAATACGAAATGAGGCATTGCAATGCCACATTGCTCCAAATTGATTACTTAATTTACAACAATTTGAATCATGGGCGTATTTAGAATGTGTACCTTAGGCTGAAGTTGTGGTCCAAAAACGGTTGGTTGTTGATTAAATACATTTTACACTTACACAGGTGTGGCTTGCTTGATTTATGGTCAGTGGCGTAACTATGGGCCCGCACGGGACTGCACTGCAGGAGGGCCTCCACCGTCAGGGGGCCCCCAAATCAACGAAAAGGGGTGCCCCAGTTCTAAACGCAAGAGGTTTTTTTTTTTGCTCATCAATTTTGTTTGGCGAGGGGCCCCCAAAAAGTTCTTGCGGGGGGCCCCCAATGCCTTAGCTACACCACTGTTTATGGTACACTCTTATATTATATCATTGCAGAGATACTAATAATATCTGCATAAGATAATTGGGTCGAACCATTCATTTTGTGCTGTTTGATACGCCAGCAATGCATGAACGTATTGCGGGCTCCCAAGTGCATACCTGTGCTCCAAGAACTATGGTTCGACCCATTTACATGTTGCGAGTTGACTGGTACGAGTACACTATCTTATGAGAGTGCACAGCACATGCAGGACACATGAAGATAAGGAGTGAGTGGACTCAGTTATCTTCCAACTTTATTACAGTCCGAGTGCTAAATAAGGAAATTTTCATGTCAACTGTCCTCATTGTGAAGACAGTTAAAAATATAAACTAGCTTGCGAGTTAACTCTCCTGCCTATACTGTCGTTCCGCTTAACTTCCATTGTCTAAACACACCTTAACCACTTCCCTCTTACTGTCATTTTCTACCATAATCACATAATTAAGTATGTATTTACTCTTACATATCTTAAAATATTCTTAATGCGTTTTTTTTTGTTTTTTTTTTTAAATTAAGTCTAGAGATTCTATTATTTATAAATTAACATTTGTTTCTCTCATTCTGTCATTAATTAAAAAAATAAAACATATTGATGATAAAACACTATTTATCATAATTGACGAATAAACAATAAAAAAAAAGCAAATGACTCGGTATTAAAGCCTTGATTACATTAGTATAGAGTAAATGGTAAAGTACACTAGTTTACTTTTAAGTGCAAGGGGGTGGTAGAGTAGATTAACTACCTTTTTTGGTAGAGTGTCTCTAAATTAGTGGTAGAATTGGATCATCAGAATGACGTTAATTCATTTTTTAGTTATAAATATCTCACAATCTCATTTTAATAGCACCATTAAAAATGGTTTATAAAAATGTGGGGATGTGATGGTAGGGGCCATAGAAGAAGGGCCCTGGAAGAAGAGAAGGAGCTAGAAAAAAAGCGTTTCAACCCGATATTAAAAAGAAATTCTCTCGGAGTGTCCAGACTGCTGTTTACCGTACTTCCCATAGAAGACCATAGAGAAATTTTCATGTGCTTAACAATGATGATTTCTGAAAATTTGATATTTTATTGAACATAATGTAGCACGCTTAATAATATACTATTCCTCCATGAATCAAGCTCTAGTTTACATAAGGCATATATCTTGCAACTGGAAACAGTTACAGGTCATTATAGCCCTTATTTTCAATGTCCTAGACATGTTTTTTTTTTTTTAAATAAGTAATTTATTGACATAGGTAACAAAAAAATATTTATGTATGCCGGATCCATAATGTTATTTTGTGCCTTTTTTAATTGTTTTGATATTTTGTAAAGCTTTTTAATTACATTTGTGGATGGGTATATTGGATAATTTAGGAATATATTTATATTTTATTATGTTTTAATTTATTATTTTTTTATTTTTTTTTATAAATGCGAATTTTTGATGGGACTATTGTTAGGATAGTATGCAGGTGTTTTAATAGGTGTCATAGGCAGTTTGTGGACTGACTTAAGAGGGGACCAACCTGGAATTTTCCCAGAAAAACCTCAATTAGGTTGGGCAGACATGAGTCCTTCCTAAGTCCTTCTTAAGTTTTTCCTAAAGTTAATTTATTGGGAAATATGGTTTTTGTTTGTGGTTTTCTGTTGGTGAGTGGTCTCCAGATTTTGTAACTTGAAGCTAAGGGGAGTAATTTATTTATTTTACGAATTTTATAGTGTAAGATTATTCTTTTTTTAATTTTGAGAAAAGGAAGTCCTTGATTTTTTATTTTTTATTTCTTGGATTTTAAGTTCTTGTTATAATTGCTTTTGTTGGGATTTACACTTCAGACATTCCAATAGGATGTGAGATGTGAGTTATATTTTCTTCTTTTTTCTGGACATGTATAACATATAAGATAAAGAAGGTAGTTAATAATATGGGGGCAGGGGGGGGGGGGGGGGGTCCTAATCTACTGTTTGTGGTAGTGTCACTCTTTCACCGCACTATCCCTTTTACTCTACCAAAGTTTTATCCATTTTACTCTAGCGATTACTATCTGCATCGCTTATATTAGGCTAGTAGCTTGGTAGATTGGTACTCTACCTGGATAGAGTAGGAAGAGTGGTAGTCTAGCTAGGTAGAGCTAGAGAAGAGTGGTACTCTAGCTAGGTAGAGCTAGAGTATAGTGGTACTCTAGCTAGGTAGAGCTAGAGTAGAGTGGTACTCTAGCTAGATAGAGTGCTACTCTAGCTAAATAGAGTGCTACTCTAGCTAGATAGAGTGCTACTCTAGCTAGATAGAGTGCTACTCTAGCTAGATAGAGTGCTACTCTAGCTAGATAGAGTGCTACTCTAGCTAGATAGAGTGCTACTCTAGCTAGATAGAGTAGGAAGAGTGCTACTCTACCAAGCTACTTTACTGTTTACTCTACCAAGGTAATCAAAGCTTAATAACCTATTCCATAGTTATCGAAGTAGTATTACATTTGACTTAAGTTAAAAAAATATGCATAAAATAACTAAAATGAAAAAAAAAAAAAACTGATATTTTCTATCTACAGAATGTAGTTTAAAGCTTAAATTAATCAAACAAATGTATAAACATTTCTTTTAGTGATATTTTAATAAATTAAAATAAAAAATGATTAATTATTGTCAAGCAAATAATGCTTAAAATGCACATTGGCTATCAAATTTATAACATATATATATATTTGCTTTTTTTTGGCTTAATAAATGCTTTTCAGTTGCAGCAAATTGTGTGTATCAAAAGTTATTTTAATTATGGCGCGCATGCTTATTAGAAAAAAAAAATTATCTAAATAACTATAATATCTGATTTAAAAATAAACTTATTTTTTTTTCTAACATGTAACCATTGTAATTTTAAAATATGATTTTTTTGCTTTGCTAAAATTATTACTACCATATTGTTTTTTGTTTTTTATCAAAAATGCAAAAAGTGTGTTATCGAATTATACAAATTTGTTTTCATAAAAAGAAAGATATGATGCAAATTATTTGTCATGCAAAATTTTGTGTTTTTTTGTATTTTAAGCAGTTTAATATTATTTCTATTTTGTGATATTAATTTTATTTTTTATATATTATGAATGAATAATTAAAACATGTCATGCTCATTGCAGATGTAGATTAAAAATGTATTTGCTATACTATATTATATATCTTTACCTAAGATGTAAATAAATTGTTCTGATAGTGACTATGTTGTTGAAATGTATGTGATATGGATTGTTAAAGGAAATGGTTCGGTGGTTATGTTAATTAATGTTCAAAATTCATTGATTCACATTGATAATGTGCAAAAATTTGTTGCACACTTAACATAAAAGAGTATTTCTTTGTTTCGCTCGATTTAAAAAAAAAAAATCTATTTTATATTAGTTTATTTCCCTTAAAAGTTATTGTAATTAAATATGTTTAGACAGTTTATAGGTAACAACATTTTATTAGCACGGGGAAATCCAAAGAATTGGAGTGGAGAGCCAATAAGAAGTCAGGATTTTGAATTCTAGAAGGTAGCACCAACTAGACAAATAAAAATGTCTCTGGTCCCACCCCTCCTACAGACCAAGTAGCTTTATTTTTTTCCTCATTTAGGTTGGCCAAGTGTCAATAATCACAACTCGTAACACACATACTGTATATCTCTCCTGTGCTCAAGATAAATGTTGACCCATTTTTATGTTTTCAGATAACATTATCAAATAAATATATTTATAATGCCTCTTGTCATTTAAATATTTTATTTTAAAAAAAATATATTGAACCATTTCCTTTAATATTATTTCTGGAAAATTGAAAAAAAAAAAAACTATAATAAAAAGATACAAATAAATAAATAAAGAAATAAATAAAGAAGAAAAACAACTTTAATAAATAAATCAAAACAAAAAAACAAATAAAATGTATAAATTAAATTAAAAATATACAATAACTACTTAAAAAGAGCTTTAACTTAAAATAGAATTAAAAGAAAAAAAAAGAGAAAAAAAAGAGAAAAATTCTAAACAAAAATAATGATGAAAGAAAAAAAAGGAATAAAGAATCAACCAACTACACAGCCTAAAAGAAAAGAAAATTAGTAAGCTGATTAGAAACTTTGAAAATTTAAGAACAAAATTAAAAATAAAAATAAATACATCCATGTAAAAAAAAGTGTGACAAAAAAAGAATAAAAATAGCTTGCTATATGTATTTATTATCAAATCAAATATATTTTTATTTTATTTTATTTTTTTATTTTTAAATCAATAAGTCTTTGGTGCTTGCTAATTAAGCACTTTCCCGTTGATAGTCAGCACCATTCAACCACCTGTAACCACTTCTCCTTTCATAGGGAGGTGGTTAAGGGTGGTTAGAGGTAGTTAAGGGTGGTTAGAAGTGGTTTGAGGTGGTTAAGGGTGGTGAGAGGTGGTTAGAAGTGGTTAGCTAGTGGTGATTTTCAACAGGAGGGCACTTAATTAACAAGTACCAAGTCTTATTACAATAAGGAGGTGATGGTAAATTTATAATTTAAATCAAATTATAATTATTATTAACAACGGGAGATAGACAGAGAAAAATAGACTCCAGCGCCGGGACTCGAACCACGGGCCTTTATGTCTATCTCCCGTTGTTAATAATAATTATAGAGTGATTTAAATTAAAATTTAATCTTTCCGTAGTATGAATGCTACCAAAAAACTTAAAAAAGTAAATTTATACGCGTTTTCTACATTTTCCCCCTACAATGAATGAAGTTCTATCAGGACCGTTAGTAATCTTTTACATCTTACTTTTATAATATCTATTTATTTTATGAATGAGATACTGCTGCGGCTACTTCTTTCTTTTCATTAAATATCTGGGAAGCTTACGCCCCGAAGACATAAACTTCAAAGTGGGTTCTTTGGACGAACCCGGAGCAGCCCAGTATCAATGCAATACTGGATTCATACTAGACAACTAAACCCTTCACACAGGAGTCAAATGTTGGTCAGCAAACCATGTCTTCATAACTCGGGTCTCGTTTGATCAATTTCTATCAAACCACCACGAGTGGGTCGACTATGGTTTTCCAGGCTAAAACCCAGCTTCCCATTTGTTTTAATGCAGTGGAACCCAGAGCTGTGGTCAAAGGTGGCAGTCACCCATCCCACTACTGAGCACACCCGATGCTGCTTATCTTTAATGATTGAGCCTGAGGCTTCGCTAGATATATTCGCTTTAAGTACTTTTTGTGTGTGTGTGGCAATAACAAGTCTATTAATCAAGTGAATTAATATCTTAATATAAATGTTATTAAGACTGAATAGAAGTAAGCATAAACTAATATGCTATCTTGAAAAATTATTCATGGAAATGGTGTAAGACTGAACTCGTTTACTTGTATCTGGAATTGTACTATTTTTCTTCAAACAGAAAGGCTTATAAGGGATTAATTGGTGATGCTTGCCCCATTATTGATTTAATTGATTAGAACAGGGGACCAAGTGCCCATGGCGCTTGAAAGGAAGAGCAAATACCTTAACAGTCCCCCTCGATCTTAGGCTCATTTTTCTTCTCATCAAAACCCCAATATGCCCCCTACATGGGGGCATATCGATAGCACGGTTTAGATTCGGTTTTAGGTAGATCCTTTATGTACAGATCTTTGTCCTTTTATATATATAATATTGTCAAATAATAGATTATAGTCAATTAACAAAGTTTAAAATTCAATACCCTGTTAATCACTAATGCAACTAATTTGTAATTATCTTTTCCCTAATCTAAACTCTCCTGTAAAGAAAAAATAAATAATATAATAAAATTATAGATATCTTACACATAGCAATCTATTAATAACTAAAAGAAAAGATAGAAGAGTGCATAAGAAGAAGAAAAAGTTGCTAAAGAAGAAGAAAATTGGAAAATTAATTTAAAAATAAAAACAAATAAATAATCAGAAAAGAGTATTAGGTAACAAGAGAAAATGATAAATATATACATGGCTTCATCAAGATAAAAGTGGTTAGAGAAGAAATATGGATATTAATTATTAATTATAATCAAAAGTAGAAAAATTAAAAATCTTCCTTGAAATTGTAGCATTTTTATAAATAATCAGAATGTTTCCTCATTCAATAATTTTAAATGCAAATTTAACTAATTTGACTCATGCTTTTATTAATTATGCTTATACTTTGTTATTCTGACAGCGCGGGAAAATGGAATATAATGGGAGGGGAGCCAATGAGACCTTGAGATTCTGGCGGGTAGTAGGTGGGGCCAACTAGGCTAAGAAAAATGTCACTGGATAACCTTAAGATAAACCACCTAGTGGTTTTATTTTTTCCCTCACATAGGTTGGCAAATCTGAGCTGTCAGATTTACAAAGTATAATGACATGAGTTATTAATGATCATAGACATTTTTAATAACACAAAAAGAGATATTACACCCACTTCTATCTTCAAAAACCATATTTATAATAATTGGACATCACATAAAAATATAAATAGGGAATGTAAATGGGGGTTTGTAATTTGCATGTGATATCATTGTTTTGTTTTTTATCTGTTGCATATTGAATGTATCATTGTGAATATAGTGTAATTAAATAATTTTTAAATTTTTGATTTGGTGTTCATGACTTACATTATGTGTTATTGTATACACACTTTTTTAAATTGTACTTAAATGTGAAATATTTTTTTTTTTTTTAAATAAACAAGGAGAAAAAAATAAAAGACAGTTGTCCTCAACATTTAGGCAGGGAAAAGCAAGATGAAGCTTTAAGGTTAAGGTTTTATTATTATAAAAATTTACTAATATTTACAAGAAATATTCATTTAGATTGATATAAAACAACACTGTCCTATAAATAACCTAGTTCCGATTTTGACGTCTTTTTACTTTCTCATTTAGTATAATCGAGAATTCGAGAAGTGTACCAAAGAACGGGAACGGGTAGCGAGAACGAGTAACGAACGAATAATGACTAACGACTCACCTCGAAATGATTTGTTATTGCTAATCTAAGGCAACCACATTTAATCCAATAAAAATAAAAAAAATTGTTTTGATTTGTTAGTCTTCAAATAGATATAATAACTTATCTAAATTTATTTACTTAATTTTACTTTTCTTTTTAAATATAAAATTAAGCCCGTTAGATCTGGATTAACAGCGCGTAATAATATAAAGAGATTTAATGGGACAAAAAATTTGATTTTTTTAAATTTTGATGGATTTACACTTTTTAAGGTCACCTGACTCCAAAAAAATAAAGCTTTTCTCGTCGCCTGTGTAGTCGTAGAGCTAAACTACTGGGCATATATTTACGAAATTAGGCATACCCGCTCAGAAAAAAATCATAACCCGAGGATAAATCAAGAAATTTATTTTTAGCACTAAAATGTGTTGCCCTAAATAACTTTCAATAAGAGGACAACTGTTAAATATGTAAATGTATAAGTGAATTTAAACTTAATGCATTTAAAAATTTAATAATAAAGAAATAAAAATTAAAATATGATTTTTTATACTTTAAGAATTAAAAACAATTTATAATGCGCGCCTAACTGCACTGAATGTAAATAATTAATATAAATTGATATATTAATAAATATCTTATTAAATATTATTTTTTTATACAAATAATACTTCAAATTTCTTTCTATATATATATATAAAAACATCTAAAAATTTCATTTTTTTTTTTTTTTTTATAAAAATCTTTTGTTTTTAACAAATAATATATATATATACGAATATATTGAATATAATATACTTCTAATTCTTATAATACTAGTTAACTCATAGGGGGGAGAACTTCATATATTTACAATAAATATATAATTATAATTTTTTTTTTTTTGTCAATTTTCTACATTTTTTTTTTTTTTTTTTTTTTTTTTAATTTTATCTTTTGAGTTTTTCTAGTTCACAATAACTATTATTATGTGAATATATTTATATCTATATTTAAAAAATTAACTGAACAAATTTATATTTTTAATTTAATTTTTGGTTTTCTATATTATAAATTATATTAAAGAAAAATTTATGTACATTTCATACACATGGTCAAAGTTGTATATTTTAAATTTGTTTTATGTATATATAAGGTACATTATAATTTTTTAACTTTTTTATTTAAATTTTATAAATTTTGATATGGGTTTAATAAAATTGGGTGATATTCATCTAAATTCAGTGATACATTCAATCGTTGTTTATAAGGATTTTTTTATTTAAATATTATGATAATTTTTTTTTTTTTAAATTAATTATAATTTAAAGGACAATTATATAATTGAGATATGCCATGCACATTATATAAAAAAAAAAAATTAAAAATGAAATTCAATACAAAAATTGGAAAATGTGCTATTATTTATGCAATATGCAATTTAAATTGTTTTTTTTCTTTTTAAAATAAATTTATAAAATAATAGATGAAATGATCTAAACGAGCTTGGAAGAAAAGTGAGGTGATATATATAATTTCAATTTTTGTTGAAAAAAAAAAAAATGAAAAGAAAAAAAAAAAAAAATCAGGAAGATTTCTGAATATTTTTTTAATTTGTTTCAATACTCATTAGTTTTTTTTGGGTTAGAACATTCATAAAGTTGTTTTTGTTGTTGTTGCATTTTAGTTTAACTTACCAATTATGATAGCCAGAATAACTAGACCAATAACTCCCATAATGATCATCATCTGGAATAATAAACAAACAACATTTGTTGTTAGAAAATATAATGTTGAAAAAGTCTGAATTAGGTGAAACCCAAATTCGGGGTGTTCATATGAAAAGGTCAGTATAAATTTAATTGAAATTGTTTAAAAAAAGTTTACAGTAGGGTATCATCTCCAAATCGTCCTCTACAAGTACAGGATACTTTGTATTCAGTTTGGTCTTCACGTGAAAAAGTACTTGTGATTTGTGATATCAGGGTACACTATCGTAATAGTTATTTATGCACCTAGGGAGTAAAGTAAGCCATTATTCCCTGAGCGAAAAGCCATTATTCCTTCGGTTTCGCCTCAAGAACCAACTTAACCAACTTGGGTCCCTAAATCCCGAGGCGATGCCGAGGACTCCCGAGGTACATACAATATTTTATCTCCAGTAGGAAGAAAATACTCATTTTCATCCATTGCACAGTTTTTATTTATTATTTTAATAAAGAACAATAATTGTTAGCACTTTTAATAGCAGATAATAAGAGATTCAATATTTAAAAACAAATAAGAATTGGAATTAAACTCAAATAGAAGGTTATTTAGATGCAGGTTATAAACAAGGATAGACCTCAGTTTATCATAACAAAGTTTTTAAGAGAAATGTTTAAAATTATTAGTTTTTTTTTTATAGTGAAAATAAAATTAATTTTAATTTTTAGTATTTTTTTGTGGTATTTATTGAGAAGTCACGTGCCAGAGTTCGAAGCTTACACATCGGCTCTCACTTTAACTACTCCTTTAACCCATTTATAGTCTTTATTTATTTTTCATTTTTTACCAGGTGGTTCAGTTTATTATTTTGTATATTTTCTTAAAGTTTTATTTAAATCAGAAGTGTTTTAGTTATAATTTTTAGATAGTTTTACTGTAGCTATTTTTTATTAAAAGAAGAAGCTGTTTCGACGAGGCTTGGTAGGTCGACCTCTTATCTCCAAGGTCACCCGGCAACCTCCGAGAGGTAAACAAACTTCTTTAACTCTTTTTAAAATGAGTAAGACTGCGGGTCAAAAAAAGAAACGCCGCAGATCCAAAACAACGTCGCCCGTACCAAAGAAAACATTGATCACTGACAACTCTTTCCAGGCCCGCGCTCCCTCCACTTCAACCTCTGGCTCGAGGCCGAGTAGCCCAGGCCCGCACAGCTCTACAGCTATGCAAGGCGCCCTTCATGGAGGCGATCTTGCTAAACCTTCATCTCAGGCCCTCAAAGAAGGTCAGCATTCCACATCAAACTTCTCTACACCAAACCCCTATGGTGTTTTATCCCAACTGACTGAACCTAATGCTTCTGTGTGTCAACAATCAAATGACCCTAAGCCCCCGCCAATATTTGTAAAAAATATCACAAATTTCTCGCAATTTATCAGAGGATTAAAAAGTTTACTTGGAAACGATGGTTTTACGTGTAAAGCCAGATCAAATGATGTAGTAATACAGTGTATAACCATAGAAGGCTATAAGAATGCCGTTCGTTCTCTTCGGGCTGAAAACGTGACCTTTCACACCTTTCAGGCGAAGGAAGAGAAGGCCTACAGGGTGGTAATAAGACACCTTCACCACTCCACCCCCCCTGACACAATTAAAGCCGAACTTGAAGCACTTGGCTTTAAAGTGCGGAATGTCACCAATGTAAAAAAGGGGGATTCCGCCCTTTCTTTATTTTTCATTGAGTTGGAACCAAACTGCAATAACAAAGATATTTTCGAAGTGAAAACTATCTTTCACTGTAGGATAAAAGTGGAAGAACCCTACAAACGACGAGACATAGTACAATGCACGCGATGCCAGTCATACCTGCACACGAAAACATATTGTAACCATGCACCTAAGTGTGTTAAATGCGCAGGAGCTCATATGACTGAGCACTGTACCAAAAAACCGGAAGAGCAGCCCAAATGTGCTTTATGCAACGGAGCCCACCCAGCCAATTATAGGGGCTGTACAGTTCATAAAGAACTTCAAAAAAAGTATAGAAGACCAAACCCAGTTATTCAAAAAACAAACAAACCCGACCATTGGTCTGTTCTAGAAACGTCAACTCACCAAATATCTCCACAACAGCCGATTATTATCAGGGAGCCAGAAAAAGAGCCAGCGCCCATCCCAGATCAGCAGCACAACGAAACGAACCTCGTAGTACCCGGAATTACATACGCCACTGCCACCTCAGGTGCGACCTCACGTCCACGCCTTCCAGTCTTCATTCCACCTCCAACTCCTTCCTCTGATATATCAGTAACCCTACAATCATTCCTTCGTGATCTCAGTGCCATTATTAACCCTCTCCTTACAGCTCTCACAACATTCACTTCCTTTATACAAACTCTGCTTCCTGCCGCTCAACCACATCAGTGAATACTCCAACTCAGCGTTCCCTGTCAATCCTTCTTTGGAATGCTAATGGTGCTACCCTTCACGGGCAGGAACTAGACATTTTGCTTCAAGACAGAAGGATCGACATTGCCCTCATCACAGAGACACATTTCACTACTCGTTCGCATTTTCACATACAAAATTACACAACACACAGAACAGATCACCCAGATAACACTGCACACGGGGGTAGTGCGATCCTAATACGGAATTCAATTTCCCATTATCCTTTACCCCCTACTTGCACAGACTCTATTCAGTGTACATCTGTAACCTTAAACTCTTTACCATTTAATTTCACAATTTCCTCAGTATATTGCCCTCCAAATCACCTTATTTCCCAACAAGATTTCCTTTCCTTATTCCGATCCTTTGGCCATAAATTCATTGCAGGCGGGGATTATAATGCAAAACATCCTCAGTGGGGATGTCGAGCACGTAATCCTCGTGGTGTCACACTCCTGAACGCCTTATCCTCAACAAACTACGGTGTCCTTTCTCCTGACGAATACACTCATTTCCCATCCGACCCAAATAAACTTCCAGACATCCTAGACTATTTTGTTTCAACACCCATACCTCACCTTCACCCTACTGCCTCTGTTCTTGACGATCTCTCCTCAGACCATAGTCCTGTTCTCCTCATCCTTGACATTAAACCTCCTATACGTCCTCCTAAACCTCGACTGATTAACGGACTAGTTGACTGGGACTCTTTTCAAACGCTAGTAGATCAGAGACTAGACCTTAAAATTTCACTTAAAAATGCGACGGACATTGACGAAGCAGTACAGACACTGACTGAGACCATACAGACTTCCATTTGGGACTCGACTCAACCATTTACTAGCAAGCAAGACAGTAGATCTAGTTTACCAACTGACATACGGAGACTGATAAGTGAAAAAAGAAGAGCAAGGTCCCAATGGAGACGAACTAGATATCCATCAGACAAACGTACGTACAATACAGCTAGTAGAAAACTGACTTACTTACTGAGACTCTATAAAGAAGACAAATTTAGGACTTTCACTTCACAACTTACAAACAAAGACAGATCACTCTGGAACGCGACGAGACGAATCCTTTCCCAAAAAGCAATCCCTTCTCCCATTCTAAATCCTGATAATACCTGGGCAAAGTCTGAATCTGAAAAGGTTGAAGTCTTTGCTCAACACCTCACAAACCTTTTTTCTCCACATCCAGATATAAGTGATCAAAACCATGTGAACCTTATTAACCAAGATCTCCTAGCACCCCTCCAACTATCTCCGCCTCCCAAATCCTTTAATCCCTCGGACATTCTCTACTGCATCAAACACCTTCAACCACGAAAAGCTCCCGGTTATGACCTTATTACCTCTGAAATCCTTAAACACCTTCCTAAAAAAGGAATCCTTTTCCTAACATACATTTTTAACTCTGTCCTTAAAACAACTCACTTTCCTACCCAATGGAAATTCGCCACTATAATAATGATTCCGAAACCATCCAAACCTCCTCATTTTCCATCATCCTATCGACCTATAAGTCTCCTCCCTGTAATGGGGAAAATCCTAGAAAAGCTCCTTCTCCGTAGACTCCTTCCCATACTTAAACCATTCCTACCTGACCATCAGTTTGGTTTCCGTGCTCACCACTCCACCATCCATCAGTGCCATCGCATTGTCGATGTCATTTCCTCCACCCTAGAGAAGAAAAAATTTTGCTCAGCTGTCTTCCTGGACGAGGCGCAAGCTTTTGACAGAGTTTGGCACGCTGGGCTGCTTTGGAAACTCAAGGGCATCCTTCCCTTCACTTACTACCTCATCCTGAAGTCCTTTCTCACTGATAGATCCTTTTGTGCAAGTTTAGGAACCTCTTCCTCATCCATCTGCTCTGCAAGTGCTGGAGTACCTCAAGGTAGTATTCTTGGACCTCTCCTATATTCCATCTACACACATGACATCCCTCAACACCCTTCCACAGTCCTTGCCACCTTTGCAGATGACAAGGCAATCCTATCTGTCCACCATGACCCACAAATTGCATCCAATAACACCCAAAGTCACCTTCTCCTTCTCGAACCCTGGTTAAGAAAATGGAGGATCCGGATTAACGAACAGAAAAGTGTTCATGTCACCTTTACTCTTCGACATAGCACCTGTCCTCCAGTCATTCTTAACCAAGTCCTCATTCCTCAATCTACCACTGTCCGTTACCTTGGCCTTCACCTTGATCGACGACTCACCTGGCAACACCACACTAAGACTAAACGTACTGACATCTCAAGACGCTACAAGTTGCTGCTTCGTTTACTAGATCGTAGGTCCAAAATTACTCTAAACAATAAACTTCTAATCTACAACACTATTTTAAAACCAGCTTGGACTTACGGTCTGGAGGTCTGGGGTAGCACCAAGCCTTCCAACTCCCGTCGACTTCAAACTCTTCAATCTAAAATCCTCCGGAAAATTACCGATGCTCCTTTTTATGTATCCAACCTCACCCTCCACAACGATCTTAATGTTCCTTTTGTCCGCGACCTATCTATATCCCGATACCAGAAATTCCATCAGTCCTTATCCAATCACCCCAATCCTCTAGTAGAACTCCTTTCTTCCCAAACCATCCCAGATAACCCACCTCGCCGCTTGAGGAGGCAGTGGCCTAGAGACTTGCTTAATCTGTAATATATTATAATCTAACAATTAATTACTACCTAACTTATCATCCCTATTTATATTATTATTTGATTATTATTATTATTGTTATTATTATTATTATTATTATTATTATTATTATTATTATTATTACTATTATTATTGGCTTATTATTGTAAACCCATATATCTTACGTTCTAAACTATTCACGCCAAAAGGATTAGTCAATGGACTATACCCTTTCCATGTTATCCACCGCCCAAAAAAAAAACAACAATGTCAATAACACTAATAACATTGTAATTTATGTAGTTGTGTTAATCAATAAAAATTAAAAAAAAAAAAAAAAGTATTTATTGAACCGCTACTATCAGCAGGTAAGGGGAGTTGAACTCTATTCGTTTCACTAATAATTTAATATTAAAAACAAATAAGAATTGCAATGAAACAACAATGTAAGGTTATTTAGTTGCAGGTTATAAACAATGATAAACAAGGTCGTAAAAGCAGTGTCGCCAACCTGATTTCAACAACTTTATTACATTAGCCATTCATTCTCAACTATTTACAAAATAATTTAGTTGGCAATCCTTCCTTTTCTCCCTACTTTTACTTTTTCTCTCTACTTATGAGTTCAGGGAAGAAAAGACTTACTTTAGTCCCTCTCAATTAATCCAAAGTCATAATTGTTTCTCCCTACTGGAGATTGACACCTTTTTTTGCACTAGAGGGCTCTGGAGAGGTCGGATCCAAAAAAAACCTATCTTCGTCATTTCAAGCGCTACAAGATAAGCTAGTTTAAGTTGTAAGTTTTTTGTTTTTTTTTCAAGAGATATTAAGTCAGCAATATTGCCGTAGTAGTAGTGAAATTAGATAGTGAACATATTTCATATGATCACAATTATAAAATTGGACATCACTATTATATTCGACAATTAGTCTGGACATCACTATCATATTTGACAATTCGTCTGGACGGCACTATTATTTTTGACAATTTGTCTGGACATCACTATCATATTTGACAATTCGTCTGGACGGCACTATTATTTTTGACAATTTGTCTGGACGGCACTATTATTTTTGACAATTTGTTTGGACATCACTATTATGTATTTGACAATTTGTCTAGACATTACTATTATATTTGGCAATTATAGTATGGACATCGTTATCATATTTGATAATTTGTCTAGACAGCACTATCATATTTGATATTTTGTCTAGACAGCACTATCATATTTGATAATTTGTCTAGACAGCACTATCATATTTGATAATTTGTCTAGACATTACTACCATATTTGATCATTTGTCTGGATATAACTATTATATTTGACAATTTGTCCAAACATCACTAACAAATTTGACCATTTTTCAGGACATAACAATCATAATTGGCAACTGAAACATAGGTACATATTAATGAAATAATCATCTATTTAGAATATAATGAATGTTATATTAAATATGTTCAAAGCATCACCTTTAGATTTTGTAGCCAGAATTTTCTCTTTAATTTTCCCGCCTGCTGTTCAAATTGTGATGCTCCTTGCTGTAATGCATCTGAAATTAAACCAAAATAATATTTTTGTTATTTTTCAAGAAATAAATTCATAAATAAAATTTCAAAAATTAAAATGGCATTCCAAATTAAAATGACCAGTCTATGCTCCATGACTTAATGAGCGAATTTTCAATGAAATCTTCGTATTATTGGCTTATGATAATATAGGAAAATTTTGGTTCAGAATTTGGATGGATGAAAAAAAAAATTGGTACACTGGGGTACGGGGTACAAAAGTCAAAATAGTATTTACCCTTCAGGATGCATGTCGTTGGAAAGCTCTTTAAGAGTACAGTAATTGTTGTTATGTACACTTTTGTCATATTTTCATATAAGAGGGGGGTAAAATTGGAAAAACACGTTTTTGACCCTAAATTGTCAAAATTTGACCCCTAAATGAACTCCAAAAATTCTGGCCAACAAACTCATCCTTAGACCAACTTCAATGTCCTGTAGAAATGGGTTAGGATAACATAAAATTAAGTTTGACTAGCGCATTTTGTAGGAAATTTTGTCTACTTTTATTTCGGAGAGAATACAATTTTATTATCAAATTATTCTATAAATAAAAAGTTTTTTATTTAAAGTTTACTTATTAAACTATAAAATATATAATACATATTATTATAAGGGAGGAACAAAATTATTGGGTAATAAAAGTTTACAAAACCCACAAGTAAAGGATAAATATAGTATATAAACTAATTGCCAATATTATAAATAGCAGTAAACATTTTGCTACCTGGACAGTAAAATTACATTTATCTACTTGCGGCAGCAAAATGAGGCATTTATGAAAATATTCATATCATATAATATGGTTTAATTATTAAAATACTTTGTTTATATTTATTAATCCTGTTTAATAAATTCTAAGAATAGTAGGTCTTCATTTAAAAAAAAAAAAAGCGGAGTCACTCTCGAAACTACAGCTTCAAGTAAACATGGCTAACTTAATCACTTATCAGTAAAATTCTATTTTGCTGCCTAATTCAAATTTTATATTTGAAGCTTTCGTTTACCCAAGCGTTGCGCGCGAATGCTTGGGCGGAATATGTTTTACAACGAACTCGACCTGGGCATTGGTAAAATGAACATGTATACGAAATTTTAACTAAATCGGTCTGCTGTTACTCAAGTTATCGTCATCTGTGGATTTAACGACGGTCGGTTTTGTGACAGTCGTTGTTTTTTTTCGAATTCACTAGTCCAGACACTGTAACGTGTTATAAGGAACCTCGTTCCAATAATGTTTAATAATACTATAAGAGTATTGAAATAAGGCGTTTAATTAATAGATTGAGGAAACGTTTTATTTTTACATTTTATTATTGAATAATTTCAGAATGCTATAGAAAGTCTTGTTCAAAATGAATTGTATTTCATTATTTATTTAACTCAAATATAATTTAATACAAAGCCCGACATTGAATAGAAAAAGGATTTGATTTGCTTTTTAAAAGAGCTGTGTAGGAAAAGACAAAATTATTTTAGTTTTGTATTGAGTAGGCTTCGAAGGAATCCTGGATCCAATTAAAAACAAACTGGCTGGGTAAAATTGATCCACCTGTGACTCTGCTTAGTTTAGAGAGCAAATCTTTTATTAGATTTCATCCAACCATATTAAAAGACAGTCGAGAAATAAAATATTGTCACACTGTTAGTAATGAGATATACACTTTTTTATTTTCTTCATCTATTTATTTATAACAAGTCCATAGGCCCGTGGCAAAGTGTTTAATTTTATATTTAGAAAAAAAGTAAAACTAATTAAATTAATTTAGATAAGTTATCATATCTATTTAAAGACCAACAAATCAAAACAATCATTTATTTGTATTGGAATAAGTGTGGTTGCCTTAGCTTTGCAATAAATCATTTGAAAATTCGTCGTCGGGACTTTTATACCAAAATTAGTTATTTATAAACTGTTTATTATTCATATATATTTATAATTATTTTTTTGGATGTAGGACAATTTAGGGAGTAGTATTTATAATTTATATAATATATTATAGAAATCAATATAGCTTTAACTGAAACATCATTTTTGTATAACGTAAATAAATCCAATTCTAATTATAATTTTTTTTAATAAAAGCAAAAAGCTTTAGAAATTACCCTCATACATAGGATACTCCTAACTGGACAATCCTGTAAAGGACATCCATAGGATACCCTTAACTCGATGTCCAAAGGATACCCCCCAACTGGATATCCATAGGGTACCTACCCTTAATTGAACATCCCGTTAAGGACATCCATAGGATACCCTTAACTCGATGTCTATAGGATACCCTTAATTGGACATCCCGTTAAGGACATCCATAGGATACCCTTAACTCGATGTCTATAGGATACCCTTAATTGGACATCCCGTTAAGGACATCCTTAGTATGACCCAATGAGGTATCCAAAACGGGATAACCATAGGGTAACCCGCATGGATAAACAATTATAGACAGGATCAAATCTGGACAAAAAAATATCCCAGGGATGTCTTTTGGATCAGTTGTGCTACTTGGGATAGTTAGAATGGCAATTAATCTATGGAGGTTTTTGAGCGGAACCGCCTTATCTGAGGCAGAGAATAGAAATATTTTGTATCCGAGCCTACCAAAGGTTGACGGAAGCTATGTGATCGTTCGTAGAACAAAAGCAAAGGTTTAAAAAGCATAATACCATTCAAAAGATATACGAAGTAGGAAGTGAATAAGCTATGTGCCACACTAAATGGCAGACACTTTTTAGAAAGCCCCAAAGAAGACGTTGCCGAGCCAAGAGACCAAGAGGTAATAAAGAAATGGTGTTTCAGAATCTGCTCTTTAAGCGGTACAAAATGCACCATGTTTCACCACATGGTATTTTTGGCAAGTTCATTTTGCCGGGATTGAAGAGCAGATATGGAATCAAGTTTCTTTTTTGGCTCTCGGTCCCGGAACTCTTTGTTCTGAGGCAAAATATATAGAGACAATTTTATTTTTTGTAATACACTAAAAACAAGCATTTCGGGGCTCAGTGCCAAGATAGAAATATCATCTTGAAATTGATTTAAAACAGTCTAGAAAGATCGGTTAAATATCATTTAGTTTCCTATTATAACTACTCTCTCGCGACAGTCAGAGTACTCAAGCGGCAGATACAAGAACTACCACATTAGATACTAGATGCTGATTGGCATATTATTTGTTAATTTAACACTTTTATATCACGAGATAACAAATTTAGGGGAGGTAACAAATGTAATATAGCTTGCTTCATATTTGATATCAGATTTTGTTGATTACTGCAATCTAAATGGGTCATTCTCAAATAAACTGTCACTTTGCTGTCCGGAGGTTACCGGAAGCTCTACAGATAATAAGGTTGTTTTCCTATCTCAACCAACCAAGAATCATTGAGTTCGGCTCAAAGCAGTGTACATTTTGAGCTATCAAATGTTAAAAATTAAAAATTATCTTTCTTGGGAAAAGTTAACAAAAGTAGCTGTCCGGAGTGCATTTCGAAAATTTGCAGTGACGATTTTAGTTAAAAAATAGACTGCCAATGGTGTGGCACTTAGCTTCCTTGCATCCTATCCACGTACTTTATTGATTTTATGCTTTTACAAGTCATTATTGTCAAATTGGTTTAATTGTTTCCCACGTTTTTTTATTCTGTCAAACTTGTTTAGATATTTTACACGAATTTAAGTATCAATTTAGCAAAAGTTAAAGAGCGTAAACAGTTCAAATTAATCAGTGGCTATCTGCGGGTTACTTTCGATAAACTATAAATGTTTCACTCATATCAGATAAGTACTTTTAAAGTTATAGGTGTAAATAAATGTATGTTTGTGCGCAAGAGAAACAAATAGGCGCAGAAGGTTGAAACTTATGTGGGACCATTCTTCACCTTAACGCACGATTAGCGAGTTTGTTTACATTTAACAAAACTAATTTGCTGTTTGTTTAATTAAGGTAACTGTTTATATCGAATTTTTAGTGAAAATATATACGTGATTTAAGTGATTATGACGAAAATGAGGAGAATAATACGCCTCCCGAAATAATTAATTCAATTAATTAGTGTTATCTTAATCAAAAGAGAGATACAAACTTACATACAGGAAGTTTATTACATTTTTTTCTGTATTTATTATTAAAATCCACAATCGTAGATAAAGTACGGTACGCAACTCAAGCGAAAATTGCATTTTGCTTTGCTCGTGTGGTTTTACTACCCTCGCTGTCGCTCGGGTGCAAACTCCACACTCGCATGCATGCTATTCTAATGCTACTTTCTGCACTAGACGTGTAATGTACTGTTTTCTATATACATTATATAATTTATTTAATGCTCCCTGTATCCGAGGCAGAGTCAGACATGTTGGATATGGTTATCACTTTGAGTACAAGACAAGTTTTATATATTTTATGAAATTGTTACAATTGAGTCTACTGGAATTTAAAAATCAGGTTACGAGTCAAGGGAAAAGTTTTCCTTTAATCTCGCATATCGATTAATAACTCTGTGAAATATAAGGGTATAAAAGTTTCTATTACATTCTTGTTAAGCTAGTTAGTAAAATGTAAAAGGTCGGGAGGTCAAGAGAAGTGAGATTGAGTTACCTGCTCTATCGTCCAGTTCCGAAAGTTTCTGATCTCTTTCTAAAACTTTTTCAACGTTGGTTTTCATAATATCCACCACCTGTTAACAACAGAACAAAATTTCAATTAGTTAATCATAAATTTAAAGTCGAAGAATCCTTTAAAATTACCCATAATTTAAGAAGTGTCTTATATTCGAAGCAATACGGTATATATAAATTTATTTTCACTGTTATAAAAATAATAGTCCAGGAGATAGCGTGCAAAAAAGTGTCTGACTAACATCAAGCTAGAATTTTGTGTATAAGTAAATCATTTGGTGCCTTTTATGAATATGTGGTCGGCTAAGTTCGTCTGCGGGACATAGCTTGGCAATAGGCATTTGAAGAAAAAAAAACCGGTGGAGAGCGGCCATGTCCCGCCCTTTTTGGTGGACAATGTGATTTTTATGATCCTAAGTACTACCTTAGTTAGTAGACCAAAAATCAAGTTAATGGTCTATGATTGACTAACCTATCAAGTAACTAACTACCATCAACTTGATTTTTGGTCTACTAAATAATTTTGTACTCAGGGTCATGAAAATCTAACTGTTCACCATAATGGTCGGGACATGGCCGCTCTCCACTGGGTTGTTTTTTTCAAATGCCTATTTCCAAGCTATGTCCGGCAGACGATCTTAGCCAACCACATATTCTTAAAAGGCACCAAAAGATCTGATCTACTAATACACAAAATTCTAGATTGATGTTTTTCAGACACTTTTTCATACACTATCTCCTGGACTATAAAGTTAAAAAAGATAATATAAGTAGATTTAGATGGATATAATTTCAAAACGAGAAATACAGCAACATTTTGTAACTCTGCGGTGTAAAGACCCGTTTGATCACAGTGATAGTTGATGCAGTAGTTGCTCTCATGATAGCAACTATAGAATCAACCGTAATCGTGTAGACAGCGTGATAGGTCCGGTTGCGATAGAACTATCAACCATCACACTATCTCAGCTGAAGGTGCGTTTAGGTGATTAAATTTCATTGCTTGATGAGATTGAAACATGGCTGAATCAATGAAATTGAAACATGACTAAATCAATGGAATTAAATCATGACTGAATCAATGAAATTTAAACGACTGAATCAATAAAATTGAAACATGACTGAATCAATGAAATTGAAACATGACTGAATCAGTGAAATTGAAACATGATTGAATCAATTAAATTGAAACATGACTGAATCAGTGAAATTGAAACATGATTGAATCAATGTAATTGAAACATGACTGAATCAATCATTTGTTTTTAATATTGAGTCTCTTATATCTGCTATTAAAAGTGCTAGAGGTCGACCAAGAAGTCATGGAAATGAGAGGAGTGCGCTAGTGTTGTCATGTACAGTCAGTTTTTGATATAATAGACCACGGTCAAAAAACACAGTGTTGTTCTTCTGTTATTAATAATTTTATTATTGATAACTTCTATATTTTTTGCAACAAGCAACACTGTACCTGATAAGAAAATCACTAATAATATACGATAATGTCTTTATATTATTATTTATTGATTATTCATAATAATATTCTTTAAATCTAAATCGATTTTCTTTTTCCTTAATCTATTTTTTTCTTCCTCTTTATTTCTGAGTTTGATTTAGATTTAGTTTTAGAACAGTTGTGACTATAGTTCGTGCTGTATAAAAACAAACAAAACAGGAAACCTAACCGATTGGAAACCTTCCTGTTGTTATTCGTGAGATTTGACATAACTGGGCATGTCATACAAACTAGGAATGGGTATTGTCTTAGCACCCGACTGTACTGACTTCGGCACTACTCGGAAGTTCCGATTTTAAACGAAGATAAGCTTTCCGTTTCTCCCGTGTTCATGACTTCTTGGTCGACCTCTAATAATTACTGTTATTTATTAAAATAATAAATAAAAAGTGTGCAATGGACGAAAATGTGTATTTTCTTCCTACTGGAGATAAAATATTGTATGTACCTCGTGAGTAAAGTGCCATTATTCCCCTCGCGATAATTATCTCCCTCGGCTGCGCCTCGGGAGCTAATTAGAGTTATTCCCTCGGCTGCGCCTCGGGATTTAAAGAGTCTAATTCCCTCGGCTTCGCTTCGGGATTTAGGGACCATGGTTCCTTCGGCTTCGCCTCAAGAACCAACTTTTTCGCTCAGGGAATAATGGCTTACTTTACTCCCTAGGTGTCAATTAACTATTTCTATTGCGCATTTAAGTAAAAACCTTTCTGATTGAAATATAATATGCTTTGATACTGTACTAGAATAAACTTTTTTTTTGCCTTAAAATGCGTGTTTACCTCTGTCAGTGTTTTGGTTATAAAATTTGATAGGATTGCGTGTTTTTCGTTACTTTATCGTCCTATACCTTCCAGCTAAAGTTAAGCTTACCCTAAATTCTACCTTATGGCAAAAAGTTTCGTATAAAATTTAACTGTCAACGTAAAATATGTATTTGACTACATAATATACCGTTTAATTGTATATTTATAACTTTAAAATATTATTAATAGCATATCTTTTTATTATCGTTACTGTTACGTAAAATACTATTAAGTAAAATAATTGTCAATGTAAAATACGTATTTGGCTGCATAATGTAGCGTTTAATTTCATATTTATAACATTAAAATATATAGTATAACATGTCTTTGTATTTTCGTACTGTAACGCTAGAATGGAGTAAAAGAAAAAATGTATCATTCATTGCAAATTCCGATCTATTAATTTCTCCCATCAAATCTTGACTCTATGAAGCTGGGTCCACACCTTTATCAAATCCACGTATCATGAACCTCGTCCAGTCTGTCGAACCAAGCAGTGGAAACGAGCAAAGTATTGGTATCTGCGCATGCCCAGTCTAAAGTACGTCTGCGCATCTCACACTGGGCATGCGCAGAGTAAAGCATTGGTACCTGCGCATGCACAGTCTAAAGTACGCCTGCGCATCTCACACTGGGCATGCGCAGAGACCAATGCTTTGCTCCTTTCCTCTGTTTGGTTCGGCAGTCTGGACGAGGCTTTAGAAACAAGGACTATAATAGAATAAAACATAAAAAAAGATAAAGAAGATAAATGTTTTAGAAAGTATTTGTTGCAGTAAACATTGGGATAAAAAGGGAATAAGAACAAATGAAGAAACAAAGCTTGAGACAATAATTAAAATTGGAAGATTGATATATATTCTATTGCTTCTCATAGTAACTTATTATTTATAATACCATAAATAAATAAGAAAACTAAATCTATGAAAGTCTATAAATTATTCACTAGATTTAACAACCTGCCTCTTGAAATACCAATATACTTAGGTACAGGGTGTATCAATGACAGATCACAATATTGAAAAGGGCGTTTCTACAGGTCTTTTGGAACAAAAAAAGGAAAATTAGCTAATTCTTATTTTAAAAAGGTTAAAATAAGTCCAATTCTCGACGATGTAGGAGCTAAGCAAAAATATAGTGTGTAAAAATTAATCGACCTCTACCTTAAACATTTATACAATAACTCAAAAATATTAATCTTTAAACAATAAATGACCAATTGTTAGAAAGATCGGGAAAATTGCCTATAAAAATATGCACGTAATAGTGTTAACTTAAAGCAGTTTAAAAACAAACAATACTTTTCCTTAAGGTGAGGCGAAGTAAAAAATCTATTTTTTCCGTGGTAGGCTGTGAAATAGTAACTTTAGAGCCTAAAAAACATAGCTAAAATCCATTTTTTCATTACGTGGACTTAAATAATCTTTTCATTACTCCTAGCTGTAAAGAAAAAATCTTTTACGTCCTAGGCACTAAAAGATTTTTTCTTTACGGCGGGCAGTTGTCAAAACTTCCGTTAGTAGTGCTGCAGTCTTTCTAGAAATGCTTCTAGTACGATAAAAATCCGCTAGATGTCAATGCGTTTTGTTTATCTTTTCTTATAGTGTAACCTCATTTTAAGGTTTCTTTTTTTAAGTCTTAAGTATGTACTAATATTGGTTATTATATATTGATTAGTGATTAATATTTAATGCTTTTTCATTGTCTGCTACCTCGGAAAAAATAGCATATGCTACGCGACTTTGAAGTGTTTTTTCTTTACCTTGGCAATATTTACTGTCTCGCTTCGCTCGACAGTAAATGTAATTGCCGCGGTAAAGAAAAAACTCACTTCACAGCCTTGTAACATAATATACTATTATCTACTATTGATACGAAATATAAACATTGTATGTTATAGTATGTTTAGATGCGCAGAAAGTGATTCTTTACGTAGTTGTACTCATATATTGATTGCGCATGCGCGTTTCATAATTCCTCTTTTATTCTCCCTAGTGCAGTAAAAAAGAAAAATTCTTCACCTTAACACACGACTAGCGAGTTTGTTTACATTTAACAAAACTAATTTGCTGTTTGTTTAATCAAAGTAACTGTTGTGAAAATCAATGAGTGATTTAAGTGATTATGACGAAAATAAGTAGAATAAAATACTCCTCCCGAAATAATTAATACAACTAATGAAACAAATACAAAATACAATGACACAAAATACAACTAACGAATTAATGTCATCTTTATCAAAAGAGAAATACGAACACACAGGAAGTTTATTATTATTATTTTTTTTTTTTCCTGTATTTATTATTAAAATCCAACAATCGTACGCAACTCGTGCGAAAACTGCATTTTGCTTTGCTTGTGTGGTTTTACTACCCTCGCCGTCGCTCGGGAGCAAACTCCACACTCGCATGCAAAATGCTACTTTCTGCACTAGACGCGTAATGTACTTTTACTATTATTTTTTTTTTTTTTAATTTTAAGTTTTTGGTAGTTTTCATACTACGGAAAGTTTAAATAATTTAAATCAACACTCCCGCGCCGGGATTTGAACCCAGGTCTCCCGTATATATCTAAATACTATCCAATATACTATCCAAATTTCATTAAAATCGAACAAATAGTTTTTAAGATATGTTGGTTCGCAAAAATTGACCGACAGACCGACTTTTTTAAACTTAGTCCTTTATCAGTTGCTTACTATAATGCCAATGCCCAATGGCCCAATGCATTTGCGGAGATGGATTAAAGTGAAAGCATCTTTTATTTAGCTGTTGTTTTCGTTAAAATACATTTATCATTTTAACTCTGTTTTTTTTTAAAAAAAAAAGTTTATAAGATAAATACTAAACGTTACTGAGAAAAGTTTTGTAAAAAAAATTAATCGTTTTCGATAACCAGAAGGACATAATAGAATCAGAATTATTAGTCACCTGTTAGTGACTAATAAATCTCATATTATCAATAACGAGAGATATATTGGAAACTGCGTCCACAAAGCATCAATTGATGTCATTTTTTAAGTTATTAACTACTTACCTAAGGCTTCAAGTTGTTACGATATCTTAAAATAAGGTTGAAATCTTATATAAAAAGCATCAAGTTGCAAGGCATATTAAGAGAATTGTTTATGAGGTTGTTGTGTGTTTGAATCTATTAATAATTAATATGTTTTTTACTACGTTTTTATTAGCTTGCATTCTTGTTTGTTTGTTTGTCCGGTACAAATCTGGCAATCGATTTCCAACTAACTTCCCGAATAGCTAGACATTTGAAACTTTTAGCATAGCTCAGAACACGATGACAATGCATTATTTTAATACTTTTAGCCATCTTTCAGCAGAATTTAATTGGTTTTCAGCAGATTTTGCTGTGTGGAAAGTTAGTTCGGAAAAAATCCGCAAGTTATTTTATTTGTTTTGCCATATCCAATATTTACGCAATCTTCATTTTGACGGGTCTCAAATTTGAGATAGATAAACATTGAATGACAGCAAAACAGGAAATATCGATTATATTATTTATCGATTATATTATTTCAAATATATCGATGGCATGCTTTAGATTTGGTGTTGGGGAGATCCGTTGTACAAAGATTTATCCTTTTATAGGTTTAAGATCAGCTCTCTAGATGGTTGTCATTTATGTGAAGTAAATAAATTCGGAGCTATTTTTTTTTTCACTAACATTATATATTATATAACAATAACAATTATATTATCAACATTACATACGATTCAACAGAAAATTTAAAAACGTAGTATATAAAAAGTTCTTTTTATCTTGAAATTATTAAGTAATAATTATCAAGTCTTGATTCTTCAGAATTTTTGACTTTAGATTCGTGTTCTGCATGGTTTGAAGATATTTTATCGCCAAATATTATTGACAAAATATTTTGGACGAAACATTGGTCCAAAAAATCGATTCTTCCGAACTATAGGGGCATTTTCCGGGAATAGGAGAAATTTTGACAAGATTCGGATTCAGCAACCTCGAAACCACTAAGTTCAGACAGCATTTTCTTGGTTTCCGAAAGATCGTTAAATTCTGCCAGAACTGTGTTTCAATGTAATTATAAGAGTGTAGGAAAAAATATTATAATTATAAATGTTATTTTAATTATAGTTAAATAACTATCCTGCATGTAGAAAGACAATCTTCACGTGTATATTCCTTTATTATCACTGAAGTCGTATATTATGATGAGTGGTTTATATCAAATGTAGTAATATATAAATATATTAAAATACATTATTGAGTTGTTTTAACTTCTCCGAAATTTCAATGGAATCCGTTTTTGGGATGTTTTTAAGACGATTTGACTGATTTTTAGCTGGATGTCTGTCTGCCTGTCTGTGTGTCTGCCTGTCTATGTGTCTGCCTGTGACATGCATATCTCTCACAGTTTATAAGCTGTAGAATTGAAATTTGGTACTTAGTAGTTGTCAGTTGTGCTGATTAGAATACCATACATTTTTAATGTCACGAACCAATTTTTTCTTAAACAGTAAAAATGTGTAAATAATTCAAAAATTTACAAATTGCGCTGAAATTTGCACCAATTAAACCTTTTTTGTAAGACACACAATCTCACTGAATTTCGTTTAGATATCTGGTGCTATTTTGAAAATATTGACTTTTGAACTTTGAAAATTTACCGCTGAATAATTTCGGAACTACAGCACCGATTGAGCTGGAATTCGCGTCAATTATACCTTTTTATAGATAAATAATTAATACAGATAAATAATTCATATCTGCCGCCGTATTTTGGAATTATTTGATTAGGAAAAGTTCCTTGAAGCCCCGCATCTCTTTTTTTTTTGGTTTTTGGATATGTTTGCAGAGCTATTGGGGAAAGATAAATATAGTGCATTCTGTATACACTTTACCAAAGTCACGCTATCCTTTTCATGCCTAAAAAAGAAAAACAATAATTTTTAATTAGATCACGAAAGGGATGACATTGAAAACCTCAGGTGTCAAGGTTGTATTGTAGGGAAGTGAAGATGGTTTAATACAATTTATCTACATAATCCAAGAAGAACCGAGTATTGGCAATTTCGCCTGATTTAACGTGGGTTCATAGCGTGCGTTTTTTACGCGCTTTAGAAAAATCTATTGGCTGTCATAACATGAAGCAAAAAAAGATGGCTCCATACTAACTTTTCTACTAAAAGCTAAATACCACGAAACATTTTTGTGCCGGAGGGTTATAGTTATGTTATAATTGAACTGAACAACAACAGGTTATACAAATAGCTTTTATTTACCTTACCGTATCTGCCGTATCAGTTTTAAGTTTGTGTTTCTTTTTCTTTACCAAATTTTCGTTGGAGTAATTTACTAATGTGCCTAGTGCCGTATATATATATTTTTTTAATAAAAAGAAATATTGTTTTGATCACAATTTTTTCACGCCCTTTTAAGAAAATAGTGAGAAAGAGAGCTCGTACTTTACCAATTTTTGAGTTCTCCAAAAACACTAAAAACGTTAGTGAGAACACAGACACCTCGAAAAAGAAAAAAAAAAAAAACATTCTTTAGCTAGAATTCAGTATCAAATTGTGAATATATTTACAGATATATATATTTCTAAAGAATTTCATTAATGTGAAAGTGTAGTAATTCATGTTAAAAAATCAAAACAATGTTGACTGATATAAAAAACGGGGGAAAATGAAATAAATTTACAACCTTACGAAATAGGACGAGTGGACGCTATGTGCTACACAAATTGGAAGTCTATTTCTCCTTTATTTTATTATTTTATAAGTATAAAGGGAATAATGCAGCTGTCATGAAATTTAGGTGAGCTGTTTAGTTGATTTCAAAGATTAATCTGATCATATCAACATTAATTTTATACTCCGGGGTATAATGAGAAGTGTATTTTAAAAGTAATGAGTAGGATATCTTAAAGAAATAATAAATTATAAGTCCTGTTGAATATTATTCAGCTAAATTAAACTATCAAAATACTTTATTTTTATTTAAACAAAAGAACACTATCTTTAGTATATTTTATTATAAGTCTTAGCCAAGCAAAGATCAAAATAGTTTTAAGAAAAATGTATTACTTCCAAATGATTCCTGTTATTTAGGTTCATGGCAGTTAATATTTCTGTTTCGCAATTTTTTGGCTGTACTAATAAAAAAAAAAAAAATACTATTATAATTTATTCATTAATTATAAAGAATTTATCATAAAGAAAGAATACTAAACAGTGCGTATAACACGTACGTACCTCGTGAGTGAAGTGCCATTATTCCCCTCGCGATAATTATCTCCCTCAGCTGCGCCTCGGGAGCTAATTAGCGTTATTCCCTCGGCTTGGTTCCTTCGGCTTCGCCTCAAGAACCAACTTTTTCGCTCAGGGAATAATGGCTTACTTTACTCCCTAGGTGCATAAATAACTATTATCCCTGTTTAGAAGCGTAAAAAGTGATTCTTTTCGTAGTCGTATTCATTGTGCATGCGCGTTTCATAATTCTTCTTTAGACCGCACTAGTTCTTCACCTTATCGCTCGATTAGCGTGTTTGTTTAAATGTAACAAAACTAATTTGCTGTTTGTTTAATTAAACTAACTGTTTCATTCTGAATTTATTATTAAAATCGTAGATAAAGTGCGGTACGCAACTCGTTTGCTTTGCTCGTGTGGTTTTACTAGCCTCGCTGTTGCTCGGGTGCAAACTCCACACTCGCATTCAAAATGCTACTTTCCGCACCAGACGCGTAATGTACTACTTCCTAAATCATTATTTTTAGTAATGCAAGTTTCTTTCATTCAAAGTTCAGCTCTATTTTAAAGTTTTATTTATTTTTGTATACCATTCTTATTATTGAAACACTAGGAATAAAAGTTTGAAGTTGTCTAACTTTAAATTATACAAGTGAAAAAAACAAACAAAACAAGGCTTCATTTCTTTCAAATACGTCCATCGATCTCCCAACGGAAAAAAAAGCGTTTTGATTGAATATTCTGTTTTATTCGTTCTTTACCTTAGATTAGAAATAGGGCTTCGCACGTGACGTGACTTAAATTGTCCCAACAGGACGAGATTAAAACAAAAACCGTAAGAGCATAAAGAGTAAAAAGAAAATAAAGTCACGGATTTTATAGGGAAAAAATCCGATCTCAAGTATTAAGTTAAATTATTCTCAAAAGCTTCAGACATAATCTCATTTAGTTAAAAACAGAAGCATGCAAAGTGGCTTCATTCTCTGGGGGAAGTAAATTCTAATATTATTTTTTAACCAACAAAATCAATATTCATATAGTTATTTTCATATTATTTTAGATCAATAAATTCATATTATTATTTGTATGTATTGTGTTTAATGATATTATGGATATTTAGTCCAGTCAAATGGTAGTTTGAAGTGGAAAGTTCTGGTGTAATTGTTGTTAGTGACTTACTTTATGTTTTTTGGGGTGCTGGACACGAATCTGAAGTTGTCCAACAAAATTTCCCTCGGCAAATATGAGAAATCATCGAAAAACTACAAAAAAACATGTTTTTTATTGGTTTTCAGCTTATAACTTGCAAAGCAATCTACTCAGGCAAAAAGTGGTCTAGTAGTAAAATAAAAAGGAGTAAATAATCTACAATTTATGTTTATAACATTTATTTGTACATCGTATGGTTTTCACGTAAATGGGAGTTGAAATATTGGGAAGAGGTGGCGGGTGGAGGGTACAGGCTGAAGGGTAAACGGTTGGTGGCCAGACTGCGCTGGCAGTTAATTTTATGTTTTTGGGTGTGCTGAACACGAATCTAAAGTTGTCCAACAAAAATTTTACACCCAAATATGAGAAATCATCATAAAACCACTTTTTACTTTTATTTTTATAGTGGATTTCGCCTTATAACTTACAAAGCAAGCTATTTACGCAAAAAGTGGAAGAGTAGTAAAATAAAGAGGAGAAAATAACCTACAAATTATTTCTTTACCATTTTTTCGTAAGTCGAATGGTTTCTATGCAAAAGAGGGGTTGAAATAACCGGGAAATCAGTAATTTTTGAAAAACAACAAGTAACACCATTAATATTTATTCTTTATTTCATGTAGGTAAACATTGTTATTGGATATGCATAGAAACCATTCGACTTACAAAAAAATGGTAAAGAAATAATTTGTAGGTTATTTTCTCCTCTTTATTTTACTACTCTTCCACTTTTTGCGTAAATAGCTTGCTTTGTAAGTTATAAGGCGAAATCCACTAAAAAAATAAAAGTAAAAAATGGTTTTATGATTATTTCTCATATTTGGGTGTAAAATTTTTGTTGGACAACTTTAGATTCGTGTTCAGCACACCCAAAAACATAAAATTAACTGCCAGCGCAGTCTGGCCACCAACCGTTTACCCTTCAGCCTGTACCCTCCACCCGCCACCTCTTCCCAATATTTTAACTCCCGTTTGCGTGAAAACCATACGACGTACAAATAAATGTTACAGACATAAATTGTAGATTATTTTCTCCTTTTTATTTTACTACTAGACCACTTTTTGCCTGAGTAGATTGCTTTGCAAGTTATAAGCTGAAAACCAATAAAAAACATGTTTTTTTGTAGTTTTTCGATGATTTCTCATATTTGCCGAGGGAAATTTTGTTGGACAACTTCAGATTCGTGTCCAGCACCCCAAAAAACATAAAGTAAGCCACTAACAACAATTACACCAGAACTTTCTACTTTGAGCTCTTTTCATGCACCATTTGACTGGACTAATTATTATTTAATAAGTACATCTATGATTTGATGCTAGAAAATCTAGTGTTTCTACGCTAACCCTTTTTTTTTGTCAAACCCAGAAAAGATTTGGTATATTGTATCATATTATGACTGCTTAAATTATAATTGGGGACAACAGTTTAACAATGGAAGTCGGATTTTGCACAATAAACTAAACAGAAAGAAATTATTTCGGCTGTATTAAAGCGTTGCCTAACGGGGATGACCCTGATAAGGATGATAATAATTTAAAGCTGGTGGTTCTAAAGAAATTACTACCGGAGGTTCTGGAATGGGCTCATGATTTAGTGCTAAATGGACTCTTTAGTGTGAAGAAGTCGCTGGAGAGGTTAAGATATCCAACTATATTAGGTCAGCTGGAGGGCCAGTGTTGCAGACTGGTGTCAAATATCAAATATGTGTAGTCTGCTCGGCTAAGCAGAGGAAAGATTAGCAAGCAACATCCTTGGCTCCCCACCGAGATCGAAATGAGGTAATGCTTATATTTTGGTGGTTATGGCCGGAATCATTGACTCATCCCAATCATGAAGATGAAACAGTGGCAAGAGTTTTCGTCAATGTAGTTGTGACACGCTTCGAAGTTCCGTTCAAAATCCATTTGGATCATCGTCACAATTTTGAAAGTCAGATCTTTGGTAAGGATTGTGTACTACTAGGGGTTAAGGAAACTAGAACGACGCCGATCAACCACAGAACGATGGAATGGTGGAGCGTTTTAATAGGACGCGTCTAAGCTGCCATGCCAAATTTAAGCAAAAGCGTCAGTGGGACTGGGATGACCTTCCTTTTTTGCATGCTGGCATTTAGATCTTCCGTCAGCGAAATCACTGATTGCACTCCAGCGACGTTAATGCTAGGTCGAGAGCTTGAAAGGACAATTAAAGTTGCTTTAGGGGCGCCCACCAGAACAAGTACCCGAAGTGATGAGTTCCCCTATATGTTCCAGATTTACGGAAGCTATTTGTTTGTCCAACAACACTCTAGCAAAATGAAGTCGAGATATGGTCACTCAGCTGTGAAAAGGATTTGCAACCCAGGGAACAAGGTGTGGTGTGTGGTTGTATCATCTTAATCGTAAGAAAGGTTTATCACCACCAAAGTTATCTTCAAACTAGAAAGGATATATACTATACGTGATATATACTACATATATACTAAACGACATGGTTTATTAGGTGGAAAAAAACTTACGTCCGAACTGCGGATCGTACACGTTGACCGGATTAAACCGTTTGACAATCGGAACCGAAATAATGCTGCATCAATAGCTGAGGAAGGGGTAGTGTAACGTTCAGCATTTTGTGACACTGTGTCGATGCCGTTGATTTATTTATAGTTTATCCAACTGATGAGAAAAAGGATTTGCATGTTTAATAAATTGATATATTTTAATACAAGCAACAATACCAATAAAACACTACTGTGAATACGCTTATATTAACAACAAAAAATATAACGATTCGTTGCAAAACTGAAGATAAAACAAAAAATTAATATCAGCTGACTTTATACTCGAGGCAACACTGAGGTATGAGAGTTAAAAACTTTTCTAATTTGAGACTTGTGCTACTACACATTTTTTATTTAACTCGACCATACATACACCAAACTTTTAACGGCTTAAGGGGTTGTTTTTTAGCTTTGTTTTTTTTTATAAAAAATGAATACCTATTACAGTCCACCGCTCAAAAAAATTAGATTTGTCCTTCCTGCTGAAATTGATTAGATTCAGCAACATGAAAGGGTTATCACATAAATACTAATAGATAATGTTATAAGGCGATTTGTTTTAACATAAAAGTACTTTATTGTTTTACTGTCAACATTTTTTGGATTTTTACACATAAATTAAGGTATCAATTTAGCAAAAGTTAAAGAGAGCAGACGGTTAAAATTAATCTAGGGCTACCTGCAGACTACTTTCAATAAACTATAAAAGTTACAAATCAGATAAGTACTTTTGAAGCTATAGGTGTAAATAAATGTATGTTCGTGCGCATGTGGAATAAAAACAAATTAGAGCAGAAGGTTGAAACTTATATGGGACCAACAATGAGCTAATTATGACCTACCATCATATTTCATTAAAATTGAACGACAGACAGACACGGAACCAAAATAGTTCCCTGATGTCTGAAACGGATTTCTGTCTTGGAATTTTTGAAATCGGAGACCTAAAATATTTTTGTTCTTCAAAACGATCACATAGCTTCCGCTACCTTCGGTAAGCTCGCAAGCAATTAATCTTTATATGAAAATTCGAGGATCTATTTTAAGGGAGAGAGAGAGAGTGAGAAATCAAAAAAAGAAAATATTTTAGCCGAAATTTCCTAAAACATTTTCATTTGAAAAGTACAAGCAGATACATCCTTTACATTACACCACTCCTACCGATGATGTTCAATCATCTAAATCGGCTTATTGAAGGATAATCCCACGATTGCCTTTTCCCTTTGACAAGATGAAATGTGAAATAAATCATTATTTAATCCAATATAAATCATATCACAATTATTCCAGACTATAAATAAGCACCTAATGACATTAGGGAGGCAGGAATAATAAATTCATTATTTTTGCTTTGAAAATTTAATTGAAATATTTCTCTTTCCTGTAACAAGTTTAGAAATTCAATATGGTGATTCGTGACCTTTATTCATTGACATTGATAAATAAATAAAAAAGTGTAATGTTATTACAATGTGTGAAAATATCGATTTGAATTTTTGACCCCAAAGTTGGCTGGCTGGGGAAAGCCAAGGGTGGGTATTGATTGAACTCGACCATGGGGGCATGGGGGAATGGGGAATAAGTTCATCAACATTAAGCGTCGTTGCCTTTCATTTCCTGCACCTCTTCCTACTCAGCAACGTTTTTCATAAAAAAAAACAAAAAAACTAATAACTTCCAGTATAAAATATTCGAAAAAAAACCTTTTACTAAATATCAATTCAATGGAAGTTTGTTTTGCTTCCGAGTTTACCGAAAGTAAAGGAAGCATTGTGTTCACTTTTGAGAACGAAAAACTTTTATGTCTCCGATTTTAAAAATTCCAAGACAGAAATCCGTTTCAGACATCAGAGAACATTTTTGGTTCCGTGTCTGTCTGTCTGTCGGTCTGTGTCCGCGAATCATAAAACGTGCGACGATAACTTGAGTAAATGTTGACCGATTTTGATGAAATTTGGTAGAAATGTTGATTTTACCAATGCCCAGGACGAGTTCGTTGGACAACGTTATTCGTTCAAGCGTTCACGCGCAACGCTGGCTTAAACGTAAACTTCAAATTTATAATTGGAATTTTAGGTCGGGAAACAAATCAAACTTCATCTATTCAATGATACAAACACTTTTTTAGTAAAACCAACAGCGACACTGCTGTGAAGTGTTAAAGATCGCTAAAAACTTTTAATATTTTTTACACAATAAACAATAAAGTAATATAGCGTTAATGTTAATATTACAATAAAGTACACTAGGCATCGTGTGGCTCTTTTATTGAAGCGAGCGTATAGTAATAAATATGTATTGAATATTGAAAAAATAGATAATCATGAATCATGATGAGTTGATAGATAATGGGTATAGTAGTAGTGCAGCGGCTAGTAGTAAGGGAACCACCCCGCAATCTTACTATTCCTCTAACCACACACCTCCTTTTCAGTTATTATTAAATATATCTCTTTGCTTCAAAATAACTACTGCATGTATCAAATTGAAATTTTGCATGCCTGTTTCATTTGTGCATTAGATGGTGTATATGAAGTTTCATTAAAATCGTTACGTTAGAACGTAAGATATCGGTAAAAAGGTTGTTTTCTCGATTATAAACGTTTAGGTCCGCTTTAATAGTTTTAGCGATCTTTATTAATTCATAGCGGTGTCGCTGTTGGTTTTACTAAAAAATGTTATTTGAAAAAAATGTTCGTCTCTTCGAATAGATGATAATAGAATCTTTTACCGTCCTGAAATTCCAATTTAATTTTTGAACCTCTCGTTTACACGAGCGTTGCGCGCGAACTCTTGGACGGATCACGCTGACCAACGAACTTAGCCTGAGTATTAGTAAGAGGATCATATATACAAAATTTCAACTAAATCGGTCAACTTTTACTCAAGTTATCGTCACACGTGTAAACGTTACTGACAGACAGACACACAGACAGACAAGATGCATAGTTTGTTGAATGTATGAAGCTCGCTTCAATGTTAGGATGCGAGGAAGCTATGTGTCACACTAATTGGCAGTCTATTTTGATTTTGATTGTATTACAATTTCTGTAATTGTATTATTGTGGCCCAGTTTTTATTTTCACAGTGGTATAGAAAATGTTATTCATATATAATTTTGTGTCCATATAAAATATGTATGCTATTTGATTTCACCTCAGGATTTTTTTGCTTCCGAGCTTACCGAAGGTAACGGAAGCTATGTGATCGTTTCGAAGAACGATACATTTTTAGGTCTCTGATTTCAAAAATTCCAAGACAGAAATCCGTTTTAGACATCAGGGAACACTTTTGGTTCCATATCTATCTGTCGGTCTGTTGCTCTTTTTTTGCGAACCAACATATCTTAAAAACTACGCGTCCGATTTGAATGAAATATGTATGGTAGGTTATAATTAGCCCATTGTTGGTCCCATATAAGTTTCAACTTTCTACACTCATTTGTTTCTCTTCCACATGCGCACAAAACATACATTTATTTACTCCTATAGCTTTAAAAGTACTTATCTGATTTGTTTGAAATTTGTATAGTTTATCGAAAGTAACCCGCAGATACCCACAGCTTATTTTTAAAACGTGTGCGCTGTACCTTTTGCTAAATTCATGTAAAAAAATATGTGTGAGGTTCTCACGCATTAGAAGTGAAACTTAAGTTTTAGAATGCATTGCTCTCCTTCATTTTTTGACGAATTTATTACATATATCAGGATTAACCCTTAATAACCTAGCGTTGCCATATGGCAACAGCAAAACCCCCCTCCCATTATTATTGTCTGGAGAGGTCCAAGTTAATATTGAACTTTTTGAATGTTAACATTATGTCAAAAGAAGGACTAAATTGATTTTTCATCATTAGATTTATTTGTTTGGTGCAACACGTATGCGACAAGACAGGTTTAAAAAATGGGTTATTCCAAATTTTTGACACGGAAAGAATTTTAATTTTTTAAATTAATTAATTAATTAAATAATTTTATTATTGGTAATGAGACTATTAGAATAAAGAGTGATTAAAAATATAAAATTATTGCAGTTTCAAAAAATTTAATTTTTCTGCCCTAAATTGAGCGTCAATTTGAAAGTTGCCATATGGCAACGCTAGGACATTAGCCTTACAGTTTTTTTCCAAGTCGTAATTTTATTTAGTCATATTTATATACAAAGTTTTGATGTTTTTTTTCCTAATGTTCATTTTTTATGATTATTTTCTAAATATTTCTCAATTAGTCTCTAAATCTTGTAATTATTTTTGTTGAACAAGTATAATTAGTAACAAATATGATTGGGCTATTCTTTTAAAAATAATATGTATATAATAATATCTATATTTTTTTATTACAATAATTGAATAATACATATATATTTTTAAAGGTAATAACAAAAACACATGCATAAAACAAAAAATAAAGAAATAATTACATAATTTTACAGATAAACAACATGATACATAATACAAATACAAATAATGAAAAAAAAAATTAAATTTACTTTCTTGTTCTTTTAAATAAATTTAGTATTTTGTTATTATTATTTGTAATTTTTTAACCTAAAATTTATTTTACATACATTTTGTAAAATAAATTATTAAAACATTTACTAAGAAAAAAACTGTAGGGCTAATGTCCTAGCGTTGCCATATGGCAACAGCCCAAATTAGAATTATTTTCAATTATTTTAAACATTTTTTACATATTAAGGGACCTCTCAACTGACAAAATCCCCAGAAAAAAAATCAAACAATTCCCCCAAAAAATAATTCGGCCAGTTAAGGGTTAAGAAATGGTTATGGGAAATTTAATTGAAAAAAAAATATTGCTTCGCTATGGCAACCACATTTATTCCAACAAAAACTACGCTAAGGCAACCACATTTATTCCAATAAATATTTGTTTTGATTTGCTGGTCTTTAAATAGATTTAATAACTTATTTAAATTAATTTAATTAGTTTTTACTTTTTTCTTGTAAGTATACAATTAAGCAAGTTACTATGAATCTAGTCTAATTATAATCCATGTAATATTACGCTTATATACCAATTTTGTATTATCTCTACTTGTCAATGTATATGGGGTAATGGATAGCATGTAGGCTTCATGTTCAATAGACCGTTGGTTCGCAACTCACCTGGGCGGAAGATTTTTTACAGATAAATCTTTCACCAGGATTAGTCTCGAAACAAAATTTCCGTTTCATTACTTCCGTCACACAAATTTCATTACAATTAATCTGTAAAAATGTTGGAAACTTGGACAAGTCTCGAATCGCAAACTTCGTTACGACATGATGTCACTATATATGAAAAAATTCACTCTACCGCCGCCAAAGAAGTTTCACTTCAAAAATCAAAGCAATTTTGACAGAATAAAAAAACGGGGGAAACAATTAACCAAAAATTAGACAGCAATTAAACAAAATTAGACAGCAATTAAACAAAATTAGACAGCAATTAAACAAATTAGACAATGGCTTTTTAAAGTATACAATCAATAAAGTACGTGATAGTAGGGTGCGAGGAAGCAACGAAATAATAGTTATTAAACAGTGTTGCCAAAAGATTTCCAGTTTAACACTAAAAACCCCAACATCAATAATAATTTGGGTTTGATTATTTTAAAGATGATATTTATTCCACACTAATAATCCTATCGAGTGATACGTTTAGACTGATTCTTCCTTCCAACTCTGACCTAATACTAGATGTAAAGTATTGAACTATCAATGACTATATAATTGAGAAAAAAACAGAAGTAATTAAAAAAGTAAGTAAAATAAATAAAAAAGTAAGTAAAAAAAATAAGTATAAAAGTAAGTAAGTAAAATAAAAATAAATAAAAATATAATTCGTTAAATTAAACGAATTAAACGAAAAAAAAAAATGAATGCCGTTTTCGGGGGCTTGGTATCTTACGATGCACCTGGGAAGCTCCTTTACATCTTAGTATTGCTCAGAAGTTAAGCGCAGTTCAAGATACCTTATTTCAAGATACCTTCAACTTTGAGGAGGAAGTTACGGAGTGTTTGAAAAGATTAAGCCTACAGAATGAGTCTCATGAAAACATCAATGTCAAAAAGCTTCGCCAAAACCAGCGTGAGAAAAGTTTTGATGAGTGGACAAAATGTAAGTGGCAGGGTGTTGGTGTCAAGCATTTTAAAGAATATCCAAATTGTAACAAATACATTTGGGACCGGAAAGTACTAACGGGATCCGAATGGACCAACTCAATAAAACTTAACGTTAATTACGCCCCTTTAAGAGCTGTACCTGGCAATCAGTCAACAGGAGTTGTTGGGACCCTCTGTCGCAAATGTAGCAGAGAGAATGAAACTCCAGCACATGTGCTTGGAAAATGCCCACATAACATGCTTCTTGTGACTAGACGCCACCATAACGTTAAGCGCAAGATCTCGGAAGTCCTCAAGGAGAAAAATTATATTTGTTATGGCGAGGTTTATGCTATTGACTCGGAAGGTTCCTCTAGATTTTCCGATATTATAGCATTCCACCCGGACATCAACAAGACTGCCCTTATTATTGACCCCACCGTCAGATATGAAACTAACGACATAGACCAAGCCAACAAAGTGCACGAGGAGAAGAAGATCATCTATGAGAAATGCATCGAGTTTTATAAAGATAGGTTTCGAGCTTCTCATGGTGATAGGGACTATAAAGTGTATGGATTGTGGTTTGGAACAAGAGGGACTATACCAGCTAGCACTAAAAACTTCTTTGACGAGATCGGTACGGACCAGAATTTTTTAGACTACTGTCAGAAAATATAATTTTGGACTCATTAGGTATCTTTAACCACCATATATATTCTTAATAGTTATGTTTATATTATTTAGTTTCTGTATTATATGAGTTAGTGAATTACTTGTTAGTTCATTATAATATCCTTGACAAACTTGTATTATTTTTACAGTGCTACTCTGTATGTACTATTAGTGTATTACCTTAGACTTTACTTCAAACTTTATGATTTATAATTTAGCTATTATTAATTTAAAATGTTGTCATTAGATTGATAAGTACGCTGTGTGTGAAAGCAAACCTTAATATAAGGCCAGCCTCACTTGTTTATATTTTGTAAATAAAGTGTTTATATATATATATATATATATATATATATATATATATATATATATATATATATATATATATTTTTATCTGAATAATAAAATAAAAAAATTAATAAATAATAACTTCATTAACAATAGTAAGATAATTAGCTAGTTTTCAATTGTGCTGTCAGCGTAGACGCCTGGAGCCTAAACTACTGGGCCAATTTTGACAAAATTTGGCATACATGTTCAGAAAAATCATACCCCGAGGTGATATTGAGAAATAAATTTTAGCTACAAATTTGAAGGCGTTACTTCCTAAAGAACTCGGAAAAACGTTTAAAAAAAAGTATTTCTCGATAACGCTTCCGATGTTATTGATTGTAAAATTCTAAAGTGTAGTCCATTTAAATATGAATCTAACAATATAAACTTCTTTTTTTTCGAGAAAAGTCTAGTCCCTGAGTAAATTGCTTTAAACGCGGAAGGAGACAGGCCGGGTTCGATTTCCCGCCGAGGAGAAGTTATTTCTATGATAAATTTTGATATGTTTAATAATATAAAAATGTAACCTACTAAACTAAACTAATAAACGGAATACACTGGGCTAAGTAATTATAAACTCGTATATAAGAAAGTTTGTTTGAGTTATCTTGGACCGATTTTTTTTATTTTATCTTATCATTCGTTTTTATCAACTATTTTTTTTTTTTTTTGGTCTACAGCATATTTAGTTGTACTGTTCTTTTTATTACTGAAGATTCCGTATAATAATTTCCGTATAATGATTTTCGTATAATAAGGGCATTCACCGTCATCAGAAATTTTGATGATTCCCCTCTTATTTTTAATCTAAGAAAGCAAGTGTACCCAATTTCAAAGATCATTAATATCGATGGAATCGAAATGCACTTCTTCTCTACGCCTATTTAATTTTATCAAATATTTACCAATTATTATTTTTTTTTTTTTTTGGTTTTAGTTTTTCGCATTGATAATTTGACCATATATCCGCTAACATTTTAACGTTTATACTTCCATTGTAGGTAAAATAGAAATGTGTATTCATAAGTTTTGAAGGAAGAGGGCCCCCTGTTATTGAGGGGGGGGGGGGGGCTCGTTAATTTTGGACTTAAAATATGACACAGGTTGGTATGTTTTCCCGCGCCGGACGCTCTCTTCTTCCCCAACTACCCCTGGTTCAAATAGTCATTAATAATAATTAGCATTTCAACCCCTATAGAGAAAATAAAGTGTAATATAAAATACCTCCTTTTTACCTTCATTTGCATTAGAATATACGACTGAAGATTTTGAAAAGTATAAATCTTTCATGATAACAGTAGCAGGAGATTATCTGGGACTCTGAACAATAAACGCGGCTTAAAGCCTGAATAAGATTATTTCGTATAATACTCGTAGAACGATGATTTATACACTAACAACAAATGAAACTTTTATAATTGGCTTAAAAATGAGTTAAGTTTGTTGTTGTTGCCTACATCAATTAAAAGTAGAAAGAATGAAACAATAATTATCAGAAATGTATTATATAAATAAATATGAATGTCTGTCTGTCTGCCTGTCTGTTTGTCTGTCTGTCTGTCTCTTATGGCTGCCTAAACCGTTCATCCGATTGCAATGAAACTTTGGGGAATGGTTGGACGCATTCCCGGAAAGGTTCCTGTGTTAGTAAAACTATGTTCCGATTTGGTACACAGGGGTACGGGGTACAAATGTCAAAGTAATGAATGGGAAATACAGGCAAAATATTTCTATAATCTCTATCTATCATCCGTTTACGATGAAACTTTGGGGAATAGTTGGACGCATGCCCAGAAAGGTTTCTGAGATAGAAAAACTATGTTCCGATTTAGGTACACAGGGGTACGGGGTACAAATGTCAAAGTAAGAAAACCCCTTCATGATGCATATCGTTGAAAAGCTCTTTGAGTACAGTAATGGTTGGACGCACGCCCGGGTAGGTTTCTGATTTAGTATAAAACTATGTTCCGATTTCGGTACACAGGGGTACAGGTACGGGGTACAAATGTCAAAGTAATAAAAGCCATCATGATGCATATCGTTGAAAAGCTCTTTAAGAGTGCAGTTATTGTTTGTTATGTACATTATGGTCATATTTTCATGGGAGGGGGTGAAGTGCAAAATAGAGGAAAAATATTTTTACAATCTATATCTCATCCGATTGCGATGAAACTTTATGGAATGGTTGGACGCATGCCCGGGAAGGTTTCTGAGTTAGTAAAAGTAAAACTATGTTCCGATTTCGGTACACAGGGGTTCGTAATGCATATCGTTGAAAAGCTCTTTAAGAGTACAATAATTAACATTTTTATCATATTTTCATTTAGGAGGTAAAATGCAAAATACACAAAAAATATTTCTATAATCTATATTTTATATAAATAAAAATAAATGTTTGTTTATCTGTATGTCTCTTATGCCAATATTGTATATTGTCCAAGCATATATTGCAAATTGTAATATACATTTTTCATCTAAAATAACATTATTTTACTAAATGAACTATTTATAAGGTTTTTCAAAGGTAGCAGCTTTACATTTCTTATGTTATTAATGTTTATTAGGCGGTATACGAAGTTCGCCGGGTCAGCTAGTTTAAGAAATAAAAGAAAGAGCTTAGCAGTTGTTTAAAAGAAGAAATGATAAAAGATCTTATAATATTTGATAACGTTTTGAAGTTTGTTGGAGAGCTTTATCCGTCAAAGCCTGTACCAAACCCCACTCAAAATTTAAAAAAAAAAACGCGTGACATGATTTATCCGCCATTTTAAATTTAAACATCTGATCTGCGAACTTTGTGTTCGCTATATTATTCCTGTGTGGGCGTCAAAATGATCTTTAATATTACAAAGTTTCATATTTTTATCTCTTTTTATTCAAAAGTTATTGGAATCATACAGAGTGACAGACAGACAGATACAGGAATGAAACTATAAGGGTTTTTTGAGGGTTTTACCAACGAAATACTAAAAAGGTCGCTGGACTTCCAAAAAAATTTACCTCGAGCAAAGAAAACCTCCGCAAATTTCGTAATTTTTTGTCGTCTTTTATTCGATGTTTCTTTGGGTCCTCATCGATGTTGCCGATACATCAAAACTCCATAAATTGATGTCACGAACTCCTAGATTATGCATTATTATTATTATTATTATTAGTATTAGTATTTAGAATATGTTTACCTCGTCTACTTGGGCCTGCGTCTGTTGTAGCCTCTTCTGTGCTGCTATCTGTTGGGGAGTGCGAGGTCCACCAACAACTTCCCCATCCCCCCCACCTCCGCCTGGCGCCAGTGAACCATCCGTTGACCTGTAAAACACAAATTCATTATTTACTCTTAATACATTCAATTGATAGAAGTCAATTTGTGTTTCCTACCAAACGTAGCATGTTTAAGCTTTATTTTCCTTCACGCGACTTCAGCGATAAATGCTCAAGTAGTCGCCCAGCGTCTATCGCTAAGGACTCCTCTTCTGTGTTTGCAAGTCACCGTATTCCTAGCTGAGCGACTCTTAACATGCAAACTCAGCTCCACGATAGTCGCTGGGTGACTATCACTCAGCTTCTATCGCTGGAGTCACGTCTAGGAAAATGTACCTTTATCAATGTGTAATAATGAGTGCGAAGAAGCGTTTAATTTAAAATTCATGGGGATGTGGAAAATTTTCCCGTAATGTATAATTACAGGGTTTAGGAATTTTTAATCCGATTCCTGCAATTCTTTTGCAGCAACAAATAATCTACAATCATCACTTTTCTCCATCTTTACCGCTGGTAATAATAATACTGGATAACGATATCCCCATCGCTACTAGAATCACTAGATATTGTTCGGGGAGGTGAATACACAATGAAGAAGAGTACTGGGTATTTGTACTCAGCCTATTGCCAATGAAAATTGTCTTTACTTTCTTATCAAACCTTAGACAACGTGATTGTACGCGAGTTATATCTTAATAGAGTGCTGACTCCGACAATACTTAGAAACACTGACTAACACATACACTCACAACTTAATCTTGACGTCAGCGCTACCATGTCTATATAAGCCGGCCACACCCAAGACTAGGTGCATTATTATTTTATACTTCGCATTATCATTTTTTATACTAAAGCACTTCGGTAACTTTACTTGGTAACTTCTCTTTCATTTTAGTGCATTTTAAGTTTATGTAATTCTTAAATTTTATGATTATTAAAAATAAACTTTTTTAAAAAAGCCATTCTGAAGTTCGTCAACTTAGTTCGCGCAACTGGAGTCGTGATTGTGTGAGGATGACGGGAGACTTGAATCGCTCAGTCTCCTAGTCTCCTGGTCGTGAGGCAGTTCGAGACGAGATTTGCGTATCCCCGTGTGAATTTTAGTCCTCTAACGCTTGATAAAAGGCAAAATTATGAGACAATTTTAATTTTTCGAAAAATTCTTAACATTTTTTCCAAACGAAGATTATGTTGTTTCAGAATCAGCTCTTCAAACCCAACAAAATAAGCCATGTTTACCAGAATTTATGTTTTGTGGACATTACTATGTTTTGTGGACATTACTATTTTTTGAAATTTCTATTGGTTGGTAGCCCATATACATTGCCAAAAAAATGTCAAAATTACCCAAAAAATATAACTCCTCATGTTTACAGCTAGCGGATCTACGATTCATCATCTAGATGGGAGAGCTCATCAGTACTCTTACTTTCTGGACATGCCTCGTATTCATTCCACGAATGAATATTATCGTGACACCCATGCCCTTGGATCAAACCTATTAAACACTTACAGCACTAAGCAGCCCCTAGCCCCTACACGATCAAGCCGCTTGATCAAATCAACGCGTCAAGCTGATTGACACGACCTTCAAGCCGCCTTGGGGCGCATCAAGCATCCCATCAATCTTTTCATCAACACTCATTTGTAGCGGAGTTTTGGACTAGTGAACTGCTCCTCCTGGACTGGAATAAATCAGTATTGTGTAGGATACCATAGTTTCGGAACAGGATTTGGGGTGTCAAGCAGGTGATTGATGGAATGCTTGATCAAAATTGCTCTAGATTATCAAGCGCTCCGTCAAGCCGCTTGACTCATTCAAACTTTCCATCAATCTCCGTCAAGGCTTGACTCAAGCATCAAACGGGTTCCTAGACTATTAATCATGCTTGACACCATTGCTTGACGCGATGTTTTGATCAAGCGGCTTGATCGTATAGGGGCTGCTTTACTTATCTAAATGTTATATCAATGATTTTACTTATTAGCTTAAAATCTAAACGAAGATCCTGTAAATTCTACCAGAAATAGAAGTTAAAGGTCAGGACTTCCCATCCTGTAGAGATGCATTTTTAAGTGGAGGGAGCTAGATTACCATGATAATATCTCCGCCACCAGAACCCTTCTTATCAGATTAAAAATTAACCAATTTAACTTGTGCTTCAGGCCTTTAAGGTAAAACCATATTTAGCTCTTATTAACTCGACTTCCAGATATGGCTAAATAATAATCTTTTAAATAGTATTTTTTTACTTTATGGATTACTTATTATTACATAACTATTGATATTTAGAGCAAGGTTAATAACAATTTAACACGACACGACTAGAATGCTGCTAATGTAAATTTATGCTTGATAAAATTTTAAATGATAAATTTTAAATTCAATTATATTCCCCTGCTAAGTGTAATTTAGAAATAAACAGGTCAAGTGTGTGCTAGTCAGCACACAGTGAGGGTCCGTAGGCCACACTGTATAGTTTAAGTAGTACCCTGTTGGTGGTGTTTTTTTTAAAATGCTAAAAAGCTTACTTTGAACTATGCTATGGGTCTGATATTCTCAAAACACATAAACGAACTTCTGATAAAGGATTTTTTTGCCACAGAACCGGACTACAACCATATAAATACATCGAAAAGACCATAGTTATAAAAAAACGTATTTTGTCAATCAAAAATAAAAAAAATATTTTTTTCAAAATTTCCAAAAAGTGATATCTTTACTTTTGGTCGAAGAATGTTCAGGAATTTTTTCAGATTTTTTGCACTTCACATAAGCGAGATAGAGGGGGGGGGGGCACGTTTCACACCCACTTCAAACTTGCCTACGCTCGCCCTATCAAAGTTATAACCAAAGAATTATGTATTTTTGTAATCAGCTCGACGTACCCCTTCATATGATACCCCTTCAAGGTGCCGAAAAAAAAAAAAAATTAACCCTTAAGTTTTTTTACCCTAATATTTTTTTTTTTTTTTTTTTTTTTTTTTAAGTCGCTATATTTTTAAAATATGTGGGTAGGTACAAGACACATACATATGCCAAATTTCAAAGTGATCGGACGAAAGGTGTAGCCGTGAGAGCAGGCGACCGGACGGACGGACAGACACACGCAGGATAATTTAAGGGTCGGGGTTTTGCCTACGGACCCTAAAAAATAAAAATAAAATCTTCAAAACGATTACGACATAGCTTCCGTCTTCTTGGGTAAGCTTGAAAGTAATTAAAACAATTAATGGTTAAACAAAGATAATTAAATTTAACTTTGTACGTTTCAATAATTGAATTCAGTGTGACTATTGAAATGTGTGTTATAAACTTTTTTAATTAAGTAAATATAAGTTCCTTTAACACAAAAAAGTGATGATACGATTTGTTTTTAATTAATTCATTAAAAAAGTTTGGGCTTTATTTTTTAGAAACAAACCAGAAAGTGTATAGGTGAAGGAAAATAGGTTGGATTTTAAGAGAAAAAGACAAATTAGGAGGTAAGGGGGGGGGGGGGAGGTACACGTAAAGGGAACGGATGAAAAACAATTCGTTAATGAAGTTTTAGTTAGTTTTACACAAGTTCTATTTAGATTTGAAATAGACAATCATTGCATCCTTGTTGTAATATGGATCCATCCATTTGAAGCTGCTTTTTGATGGATGGAATTAGTGTTACTTGAGTTTTGAGTTGAAATGATACGAGAGGAAAACAGTTTGAAGCTGTCAATATTGTGATAAGAGTGAATCAAAATGGTGGAAAATGGTAGACTAGTTTCATGAATTAACACTCCCTACACAAACTATATTTACTAAACCTTAAAAATCGTTGGGTCATATTGTTTCCTGATGTAATTACCTTCATAAGCACATGTTATAAACCGAAAGAATATTCTTGTTAAAGATTTATTTATCAAAAATCGACTATAATGTGTTCGTGTATTAAGCTCGCCTATAGAAGTTATTATCAAAATTGGTCCGAGACAACTTAAGGTGGATTCATAGCTAGCGGATATGTAATTGCGGAGGCCCGAAGGGATTCATCTATGGCAACTCTTTTGCGGCGCCTCAGAAAGTTGGTCCCAAACAATTTTTTTTTGCGGTGCCGCTAAACCTGTATGAAACCTTCACTTCGTCCTCTTCTTATTTCCTTTCTGTTTTTATGTTAAAATTGTTTTTATTAAAATATATTTGTATCTGTTCATTTGTTCCTGCATTATTTTTATTATAATCTGTGTTTAATCTTCGTGTTTTATCTTTATCAGTGTATTATGTCCATGTTTTTTATATCTGTGCTTATTATATCTGTTCCTACATTATTTTTATTATATACCTATTTCTTATTTATATAATAATAAAAGTCCTTATCTATAATCTTATTATATAAGTTTTTTTAAGCAAGAGAACTAAATTCAAGTTGAAAAAACGATGTTATAATTGGCTTTGTTTATAACCTGACCGACCGAAACTCGAGGGGAGGGTAACAACGACTCCGTCCTCCGTCTCGGCGGCTCCCCGAAGATACATTGTTATCTATATAGCCCTCCTCAAATATGTATCCGCTAGCTACGAACCCACCTTTAGGCTAACTTTCTCATATAATCTCGGTCCCATAGATCCAGATAGATACGCGTGTCGATCCGCTAGGATGTAACTGTGAATCCACCTTTAGGAGGGCTTCTATCCCACTCGGCACTACCGTCTACTCCAATCATCCTTTTAAACAATACTCAACAACTCATTATGATTAACTATTAATTTTCTTAATATTTAATACTTATTACATTAAGCTCGCTTCAATCATAAAGCCTAGCGATGCTTCCGTTTAATGCTTATGTTTAATATATATTATAAATACGAATAAATAGTGAGGCAACACCTCACAAAATATTTGGAAGCCAATATCATAATATCGCACTCTCAGTTTGGCTTTAGGAAAAATAAAAGCACTGACGACGCAATTATGCAACTAAACGACAACATTATTAGATCTTGAGAAGAAACCACTAGTCGTGTCTCTAGACTTAGCAAAATCTTTTGACACAGTTAACCACGACAAACTCTTACAGAAACTAAAACAAATCGGAATTACAGACAGACTTCTTCACTAGTTTCAAAGCTACTTACATGACAGACCATCCATACTTCGACTGAACGGGACAGTCAGTGAACAATACACAACAACTTACTCTATTCCGCAGGGCACAACTTTAGGACCGGTATTATTTAATATTTATATTAACGACCTATTTAAACTAACACTTACAGGACAAGTAATCGGATTTGCAGATGATGCGGCCTTGATATGCGATGCGGAGATCAGGGAGCAGGTATCCAAACAAGCCGAACAGGACTTAAAACTGATTAAGCACTGGCTAGACATTAATCAGCTGACTTTAAACATCGACAAAACAACTTACTTAACCTACTCACTACACAGCTCAGGACAACCTCGACATCGACAAGACAGAGTAAAACTACACAACAGAAACTGTAAACAATTCTACCCTCTCCAATGTAACTGTAGCCACATACACAAATCCACGACAACTAGGTACTTGAGAATAACAATAGACAGCCAACTTAACTGGAACCAACACATAAACAACTTAGTCAACAAACTCAAAAAATCGATGTTGGTGGGGAGAATTTATATTTTTATAAAAAAAAAAAAATTATTAAATAAGAAAAATAAAAAAATTATTTAAAAAAAAAAAAAAAATGTGTTCATCAGGTGGTTGTTTACTTTTTGTAAACAATTCCGCCTCGGGGTATGATTTTTCTGAACATGTATGCCAAATTTCGTCAAAATTGGCCCAATAGTTAAGGCTCCACGCGTCTGCACGGACAGACGACAGACAGACATTTAAAAAAAAAAAAAACGGTTTTGGACTCAGGTGACCAAAAAACGTGTAAATCTATCAAAATCTCAAAATTGAATTTTTGCGCCATCACACTACTTTTTCTTTATAATATGTGTAGAAGTTTGTCTTGCTTCTAACATAAACTATATTAATTAAATAAGGCAACGACACCGGAGATTAAGTAAAAAAGTAGAACGCAATAAATGTAATGTGTCAAGAAAATACAATGACAGAAAAAGGTAAACAATAACAATCATGGAGATCAAAACATTTCTAGAGGCGACTTGTAGTCTGTCTCTAGATATGTGAAAGTAAAAATGAATAAATAAATAAAATAAACAGATGCAGCACAGTATGCTTGTCATTATCTCATTAAATCATTGAAAGACTGATTTCAGTAAAACTATTTTAAGATTATACAATTACTTTTGAAATGGACTGCGCTCTAGAGGAACTCCTAACAGACTTAAATTTAAACAAAATTAATAATATTTATTATTATACCTTAGGGGCTCTTAAAATAAGATCATTTATTATGAACGAGTAATTATATAAATGTTACCTCGGTCTTAACATAATTTATAGATAATACAAATAATTATAATATAAATATGATTTACAACAACAACAATAATAATAAGGCATTTAAATAAACAAATAATTAAAACAATAATAATAACATTGAAACTTGCAATAATGAAGTTATCATAATAATATTGGAAAAAGGTATAATCTTTACATAAACAAACATGTTCTAGAAGCCACAATGATTTTATTTACTCCTATCATTTGTTTATAGTTATATATAGTTATGTCTACGTTATATTATAATCAATAACTATGTAGTCACTATTAAGTTTAGTATTTTTCTTTTATGTATGTGTTTATCAGTATATACTTATTTGTATAATATTATGTATGGTATATATGAAAGGTGTTATTTTCTTTTAATTTATAGAGTGCTAAATTATTATTTATGTAATGTCTCCAAACTCCGATTTGTAAAAGTTTGTAACTTAAACAAATAAACATATCTATCTATCAATTACTTTTGAAACAAAGTATAGCTTTAGCAGGAAATACGTAGTTGCAATATAAAAATAAGTTAAATATAAAAATAGGAGTTAGTTAAAAATGTAGAGATTTCAAAACTTTGAAGAGATAAATGAAAGGAAATCAAAGTAGATAATCTAGCTACGTTAATAGGAAGAGTTAGAGTGAAATAATCCTTTGACTGGATTTCTACTTTGACAGCTCTTAAACTTTGACAGCTCTCTACTTTGACAACGTACTTGAGTCAAGCAACCAAGAGTTACTTAAAATAGAGCACTTGAGAATTCTCTTATCTTTGACACTTAATGACCTCTCTTTAATTTCAGCTCTTTCAAATTATTCTGTTTTAATGATATATCTGAATTGATTTTAGAGGTGGACCGCAATAGGAATTATTACGAAATAAATTAGGTCTCCCGTAAAAAGGGTTTTGTTGTGGTATAATTTTGACATGAAATCATTATTATTAATTATTAAGTTCTAGGTCTGGCAGTGGTGATGGCGTTATGTTCGATGTGTCTACGTTGCCCCTCACTCAGAGCAATAATGTACATCCCGACGTTCACATCGAACATGACTCGGTCATCACAGAAATACCTAGAATTTAATGACGACATCAACCGCGGAAGCTTAAATTCATTTTTCGATTTCAACTCTGGATATGATTTTTTTGAACATGTATGCCAAATTTCGTCAAAATCAGCCCAGTAGTTTGGATTCCACGCGTCTACACAGACGGCAGACAGACATTTTTAAAAAAAAATACGTGTGGTATCGCGGGACACCCGGTAGGAACGAAGTTCCTTACATTTTTCCTTAAATATAAATTATAAAATCACACTGCTAAGTACTTATATATTGCTAACTACTTATACATGGCGGAGTTAGAAAAGAGAAAAAATTAAAAGTAACGAACTGTTTGTACCTAGCAGAGTTAAGGCAAAATTAAAAGAAAAGCAATATTTGTATAACTAAAGCAAGCGTCTTACTATAAATATATATTGAATATAAGAAAAAAGTATATCATGATGAGTTTATAGTGAAAAAGTATGTTTGTTAAAGAAGTTTGGATTGAAATAGGACTGTTTTCTACCTATACCCGGCCAAATAATTTTATTATTATAAAATATATCTCTTCCCTACTCTACATCAGCTTCTGCCTGTATCAGGGTGAAATTGTACATGATTATGTTTTATTTATTTACAAAACAAAGTGTCATTTTTGACATATATAACAAAAATAATCAAAACAAGTCAAGTAACAGGCTTCCTTAATAACACTTTTTCCCGTCTTTTGAAGCTTACGTTTACGCGAGCGTTGCGCGTGAACGCTTAAGCGGATAACGTTTTCCGACGCACTCAGCCTGGGCATTGGTAAAATGACATGTGTACCAAATTTCATCTAACTCGGTGATCTTTTACTCAAGTTATCGTCATCTGTAGATTTCGTGACGGAATTTGCGTGACGGTGATTTTGTGACGGTGATTTTGGTCGTTTTTTTCGGATTCACTCCCGGGATCCAAGAACGTGTCATAAGGAACTTCGTTCCAAAAAACAACACTTTTTTAGACTCAGGGTACCTCAAAACTTGTAAATTTATCAAATCGAATTTTCGCGCCATCACAATACTTTTTCTTTATATGAGAAAGTAAAAAAGGTCTCTAAACGGTAACTTATAATTATGTAAAATAACTTCGTTTCTTAATTCTAAGTGTGAAAAGTTGACAGAATGACTACAAAATAAGTTGCTTAAATTTATTTACGCAAATTGCATACTTTTATCATAAAAAAAAAAAAAAAAAAAAAAAAAAATCCTTCAGTTTTACAAAATAACTTTCAGAAAGTTATACTAAAGGAGGGATTTTCCCCCTACAGTAGATTTAGTTTTGTTAATTCATCATCTAATCATGCTTTGAAGCCCTACAGTAAATTTTACCTCTAGAATGCAAAAGACGCGTTTTTAGAGATTATATTTTCCTAATTTTTCCGGTCCTGATCCCCCGGCGCGGCGTTCCAGCGTTGGGAAATTTGCGAGTGCACCTCCGGATTAAATATTATAATTGTTGTCAACTTAATCAGGAAAGCGATTTTACATAATATATGTATGGATATTATTCATCTCTTCAGATTTGTCGATTGCTTTTAGACCAAATGTTTTGAAAGAAATTACATAGCTTGTTTTATATACGATAGAATTACACAATAGCGTGTCACAAATACATCAAAAGCGAGATTAGATGAGCATATCTGAATTACTTCGACACAATTAGTCATATGTAGTCACAAATAGCCAAACAATAACAAAGCATTTTAAAAATAATCTGCCAATTAGTGTGGCACATAGCTTTCTCGCGTCCTATTTCGTATACTTTGATGATTTTATGCTTTTAATACTTAGTATTATATTATCAAATTTATTTAATTTTCCCCTTGACTTTAAAATTACTATGATTTTCTACATGAATTTAAAGTATAAATTTAGCAACATTTAAAGAGCGTAGACTATCTGCAGGCTACTTTCGACGAACCATCAAAATTTCATAAATATCAGATGAGTACTTTTGAAGATATATGTGTAAATAAATGTATGTTTATGCGCATGTTGAAGAGGAAAAAATAGGCGCAGAAGGTTGAAACTTACATGGGACCAACAATGGGCTAATTATGACCTACCATCCAAATTTCATTAATATTAGACGAGTTGTTTTTAAGATATGTTAGTTCGCAAAGTTCTCTACACCGAGAGGTAGAAGAGAAAGCGAATAAGTAAGTTGGTTAGCAAAAATTGAATGATAGACCGACAGACAGACACGGAACCAAAAATGGTTCCTGATGTCTGAAACGGATTTCTGTCCTGTAATTTTTTTAAATAAACCTAAAATATTTTCGTTTTTCAGAACGATTCTATAGTTTTTAATATCTTCGGTAAGCTCGTAAACAAAATCTATAAGCATAAACAAATCAAACAATGTTTGAAACAGAGAACGAATGTAAGTATCTTTAAGTTAAGATACTTAAATACCTACATATTTAAGATTCTTAACTGTAATCCTTAACATGTGCCATTGAAACTTCAAGTTATAAACCAATTACATTGGTTTTTATTTTATTGATGAAAGAATAATCCCCACTTCGGAGGATAGAAGAGGTTGCTCCCCCCCCCCCCCCCCCCCTCCATCTGATGGCGCCCATGTAGTTCATCGATTCTTTTCTAGCTACGTCTGGATAAATGACCTACTATTAATAACTACTGTCGTAGTGGTAGTGACTAAGTGGGTAAGCCATTGCTGGAGATCACAAATCCCTATTACTAATTTTATAGTGAATACCTAGTTCCAGGAGATAGTCCAGGAGATGGTGTGCAAAAAAGTGTCTGACTAATCAAGCTAGAATTTTGTATACAAGTAAATGTTTTAGTACCTTTTAAGAATATATGGTCGGCTAAGTTCGTCTGCGGGACATAGCCTGGCAATAGGCGTTTGAAAAAAAACAAACCGGTGGAGAGCGGCCATGTCTCACCCTTTTTGGTGGACAATGAGATTTTTATGATCCTGAGTACGAACTTATTTAGTAGACCAATAGTCAAGTTGATGGTAGTTTGTCACTTAATAGGTTAGTTAGTCAAATATTACTCCAAATCAATGTGTTCCCCTATTAAGGGACAAACTGCCATCAACTTGATTTTTAGTCTACTAACTAAGTTCTTACTCAGGATCATGAAAATCTCATTCTCCACCAAAAAGGGCGGGACATGGCAGCTCTCCACCGGTTTGTTTTTTTCGAACGCCTATTGCCAAGCTATGTCCCGCAAACGAACTTAACCGACCACATATTATATACCGACAACGTAAAGAAGACATTGAATTGAAATATCTGTACAACAATAAAATCTATGAACTAACTTACTTTAACTAAGAGAGAAATCCAGGTATATAGGTGTAAATAAATGGTTTGTGCGCAAGTGTATAAGAAACAAATATGAGCAGAAGTCTGAAACTTATATGGGACTAACAATGAGCAAATTTTGGCTTACCATCCAAATTTCATTAAAATAGGAAAAATATTTTTAGGGTCCGTAGGCAAAACCAAGGACCCTTATATTTTCCTGCGTGTGTCTGTCCGTCCGTCCTCTCGCGTGCTCTCACGGCTACACCTTTCGTCCGATCACTTTGAAATTTGGCATGTATGTGTCTTGTACCTGCCCACATATTTTAAAAATATAGCGCCTTAAAAAAAATATTTTTCAAAAAAATTAGGGTAAAAAAACTTAATCCTTTGGTAATAGTAATAACTTTGATTGAGCGTAGGCGAGTTTGAAGCGGGTGTGAAACGTGTCCCCCCCTCTATCTCGCTTATGTGAAGTGCAAAAAATCTGAAAAAATTCCTGAACATTCTTCGACCAAAAGTAAAGATACCACTTTTTGGAAATTTCGAAAAAAATATTATTTTATTTGTTATTGACAAAATACGTTTTTTTCTAATTATGGTCTTTTCGATGTATTTATATGGTTATAGTCCGGTTCAGCGGCAAAAAAATACTTTATCGGAAGTTTGTTTATGTGTTTTGAGAATATCAGATAGGATAGTTCAAAGTAAGCTTTTTAGCATTTTAGAAAACACCATCAATAGAGTACCTACTACTTAAACTATACAGGGTGGCCTACGGACCCTCGCTGTGTGCTGACTAGCATACACTTGACCTGTTTATTTAAGATATGTTGCGGTTCGCAAAAATTGGTGACAGACCAAAAATTCCGACCAACAGATATACGGAACCTTCTTCGTAGGTAAGAGGTAGGAGTCCCTTAGTGTTAAAACAAACATTTAAGATGTGTTAAGCACAATGTTGCCTGAAATCGAAGATCAAATGCTAAATTACACGTTTATGCAAAATGGTGCCCCTGTCCCATCGCTCCTTGCAAACAATTCAATACTTGCAAGAGAATTGCCCAGACTTCAGGCAACATTGTGCTTAACACATCTTCAATGTTTGTTATAACACTGAGGGACTCCTCCCCCTTACCTACAAAGATCCCTCCCCCCCCCCTCCCTTCAACCAAGCCAAGCCCACCCGGACAACGACTTGTTGACTTTTTTAAGACCCTATTTCAAACCGTTATTGCATGCTTTCATATAATCGTCTTTAAAGTTATAGATATGAAATTTAAAGGAGAAGAATGTAGTTTTCAGACCCCGCAAACCCCACATCTCTATCTACTACAGAAGCTGTGCTATAAGTGTTCAAAAAAGTGAGGTTTTTTTGGCCCACCCTGTATATAATTAAAATTCAAAATTCAAAAGATAAAAGAAGTAACGGTAGGTAAATAAAGTATTTTTTATCATTAGCTAACACTTCTTTTTTTCTTTCTTTATAAATGTAAATAAATACACATTCAACAGGTGTTGTGGGTTTTTATAAAAAGTGGAGCTTTAAAATGCCTCGTTTACAAGCATACAGTATTACATTCCTCTCTGTTACTCAACATTTATTTTTTAATAATTAAAAAAAAAAAACAAGTTGAAAGACAAGAAAGAAAAAAAACCTTCTCTTTATATGAGAAAGTAACAACAATTAGCTTTATGTTCTTCTTTGAAGGCAAATATCAATAATTGTTCTGAGTTAAGTAGGAATGAAATTAATTTAATCTAATTAAAACCGAAAAAGGGAGTAAATAATTAAAAAATAAGAAAACAAAACATTTTATATCTCTAAAAGGTAGAAAAAGTAAACTTTTCTCCATATTTTACTCATTGCACTCTGTAAGGTTAAAAAGGGAATAATGGAATATAAGGGAATCATAACCTCTCATGATTATCTCCAGTGTTACCCTAGATAAAGCATAAGTAAATAAGGTTAGTGTTAAACAATTACATTAATTAACTTTTTATTAATATCTAAATCTATTAATGTCATCCTCACAATGTAACCTTCACAACGGTTGTCGTGGTGATTCATCAGTAAAACAAACAGGTTAACAAGTGAAATAATAATTTCTAAATGTAGATAAACTAATGCTATTGTCTATACAACAGTTGACAATACTGTTCAATGTATGACTCAACTACCAGCTGATTCCCACATCTAATTTTAGTATTGAATTTCAAAAATTTACTATTTACAATTCAATGGTACTTCTTTAGATTGTTACTCCCCTATGATTTGTTTAGAATATAAATGACTTTGACCATAAATAGAATAGAATATAAATAGAATAGAATATAAATGACTTTGACCATAAATAACTATTAAGACAAAGAATTGTTTAATCCACTGTACTATGAGACAAAGGAATATCACACGTCTGTCTTTATAAGGGGAGTAACAGTCTAAAGAAGAACATTCTGTGTACCTTCTCTAGATTGTTACTCCCCTATGATTTTTTAGAATATAAATTACTTTGACTATAAATAACTATTAAGACAAAGAATTGTTTAATCCAATGTACTATGAGACAAAGGAATATCACACTTCTGTCTTTATATGGGGAGTAACAGTCTAAAGAAGAACATTCCGTACACCTTCTCTAGATTGTTACTCCCCCTCTGTTTTTTTTATAAGGGGAGTAACAATCTAAAGATGTGACAATACAATATTCACGTGATTAAACTTACTTTGTAAATTGTTAATATATTTAATTATTTTATTATTATTTAACTCAAAAACATAAGTAGAATAAATAAATATTAGAAAAAAAACGAATCTTAAAAATAGTATGTGAGGGAAACATTTATGGAATTCTAAGTAGTATCAGTATCTGAGAGAAAAACTTTATGGAATCTTAACCCTGCAGTGCACGGGTGAAAAAAAATCACACCAGTGCACGGGTTGGGTCTGTCAGACCCAATATTTAAAAAAAAATTAAGATGGTTTATTATTTAAATATTTTTATTTTTTATTTTTTTTTAGTATAGAAATAATCTTTATTTATTAGTAAAAGATATAGAATGCAATATATCAATAAAATTACATTAGAAAAAAAATATATTGTTTTTTATGACTACAATTTTTTTTATTTTTACTGTCCAACATGAAAAAAAAAATATATTAAAAAAAATTAAAAGAATTTTGAAAAAATAAGTTTCAATTATCAATATAGGAACTTAATACGATCAAAAAATTTCAATTCCACACTCTTGGCATATAAATTGCAAATGCTCTAAGCATACATATATATTGCACTTTTTGCAAAAATGACGAGATTTGTGGTCAGTGCAAATTGAACACCCCCCCCCCCCCTTTATTAGGCTCTTGAGGTTTGGAAGGCACAGTTTTAATCCCAAGAATTTTTTTCCCGGTAATTCTAAAAAAATCCCGATATATATATAACATTCCTGCCAAGAGAGTAATTGTAATATTTTTTTCCCCTTTACAAAATGTTCAATACTAAATTAACGATCGAAAATAATCAGTCATTATAAATACTTTGTACAATACCTGAAATTAATATTAAATAAAGTTCAAGTAAATAAAATTAAAACCTAGAGAGTTATTGACGAATATATATAACCAAATGTTGTTACGAGTTATAAAAAAATACTTACATGAGTACACGGGTTGGGTCTCACAGACCCAGGGGTAATTTTGAGGTAAAAAAATAGACAGAAATAAATTATGTGAATTGTTCAAAATGTGGTACTGAACTGAGGAAGGTTTGATTTGAAGGTATAGGAGGGGATGGTGTTATACGAACCTCCCTTATCAGTGTTTTGCTAATGAGTGTGACGCCCTGGGTCTCACAGACCCGACCCGTGCACTGCAGGGTTAAATATTATGGGAGGGAGAAATTTATGGAATCTTAAATAGTATGTGAGGGACAAATTTATGGAATCTTTTATGGTTTGTAAGGAACAAGTTTATCTTAATTAGAAATTGGGGGACAAATTTATTTACAAATTTGGGGGGGGGGGGAATGAAACATATCTCAACACAAGGCTGTATTCTAGGTTAAGTAAATAGTCTCTTACATTACGAAAAGTGTCATACATAAATCTACGAATCTGCGACATAAATCTTATGCTATATCAGTATGTAAACAATCAAAGTTATTTCTGTTTGACACTTGACATTTATTTATTTATTTATGTTTATTTCTGGAGGGAAGTGTCAGATGTAAACGCACCTTAAGACTTTATAAGTAATATAAAGCTCACTTATAAGTTAGATATGTATAGAATTATTTAATTTTAAAAAAATGATGCAGATTTTACATACCTATTCATTGTATGTGATCTTTTGTATTAATTTCAAATTTTTATTAGAGAAAGAAACACGTATCCAAGTATAGTTGAAATGTTAAAATTAAACGGATTTCTTTTATATGGCATGTAATATAACAAAAATAAAACAAAAAAAAAAAACTTGCACTCTACTATAAATATCTTGATTATATATTAAACAAATGTTCAGCAAACGCCAAAAAATCGTTTATGGCATGTAAAATAACCAAAAAGAATCAACTATTAATACTCTATACTATATACATTTCTAGATTTATACATTAAAACTAGTGTCTAGCGAATGAAAAATACTACTGCACAAATCCTACGTACATATGAATGTACATAAGATAGATATGGTTATGAAATTAATGTTCTTTATCTAGCATTTGAAAGTTATTTTTCTTTTATTTTTATATTTTTTTTCTTTTTAAGTACGATATAAGATATGAAATGACCTTCATTAGTGAATCGTTTAAACATCTACAAGTATATTGCTAAGCTATCTAATTAAAATAATGAACTTTTATATCATTAGGAGAATGTAATTACATTTTTTCTTTTTAAAAAAAAAAAAGAAAAAAAGGCCTTATAATGTTAAGATTATGTTAATAATAATATTTGGTACTATTACGGTTAAATTTATTTTGATATATAATATATCTATGTAACTATTAGTTTTTCTTAATTGATACTTTAATTCATGTAAAAAATCAAAACAATTTTGACATATTAAATAAACAGGTCAAGTGTGTGCTAGTCAGCACACAGCGAGGGTCCGTAGGCCACACTGTATAGTTTAAGTAGTACCCTATTGATGGTGTTTTTTAAAATGCTAAAAAGCTTACTTTGAACTATCCTATGGGTCTGATATTCTCAAAACACAAACAAACTTCTGATAAAGTATTTTTTTGCCACTGAACCGGACTACAACCATATAAATACATCGAAAAGACCAAAGTTATAAACAACGTATTTTGTCAATACAAAATAAAATAATATTTTTTTCGAAATTTCCAAAAAGTGTTATCTTTATTTTTGGTCGAAGAATGTTCAGGAATTGTTTCAGATTTTTTGCAATTCACATAAGCGAGATAGAGGGGGGGGGGGCACTTTCACACCCACTTCAAACTTGCCTACGCTCGCCCTATCAAAGATCAAAGTTATAACCAAAGAATTATATATTTTTGTAATCAGCTCGACATACCCTTTCATATGATACCCCTCACGGTGTCGAAAAAAAAAAAAAAAAAAATTAACCCTTAAGTTTTTTTACCCTAATTTTTTTGAAAAATATTTTTTTTAAGGCGCTATATTTTTAAAATATGTGGCCAGGTACAAGACACATACATGCCAAATGTCAAAGTGATCGGACGAAAAGTGTAGCCGTGAGAGCAGGCGATAGGACGGACGGACAGACACACGCAGGAAAAAAAATATAAGGGTCCTTCGTTTTGCCTACGGACCCTAAAAAACGGGAGAAACAATTAAATAAGTAAGACAATAATAGCTTGTAAAAGCATAAAATCAATAAAGTACTTAATAGGATGCGAGGAAGCTATGTGCCACACTAATTGGCAGTCTATTTTAGACTACTTACTTAATTTCAATAATTAAGTGAAAATATACTTGAAAACTTAAAACGCACGAGAATAAAAGAAGAAGATAAAAAAAAAAAATAGAAACTGAAGAAAATCAAGTACATATTAAATAAAACATAAACTTACTATACATTTCAATAATTAAGTGAAAATTTACTTTTAAACTTAAAACAAACGAGTATAAATGAAAAGGATATAAACAAAATAGAAGCTGAAGAAAATTAAGTACGTATATAAAACTTAATTAAAAGCTAAAGCATCTCTTTACATTACTTGTTTTTATTATAAATTCTGTGTTATGAGAACATTTTGAAGAGTAAGTTAATGAGTAATGAATCTAAATCTAATTATTTTCTTAATTCTTAATACTTAATACTTGACTTAAGAGGCATCATTATGTAAAGAAGTAAGTTACACAACACAAAATTAATATTTTATATTTTGAAGTTATAAAGATATTATTTATGCGACCAATTAAACATCTATATATACACGGTGACTGGCGTTATATGTGAAAAAATGAAGTAGGTTGTTCTGCGTCTTATGGGCCACAAAAAACACTATATAAACCAGCTATTCTCAAAGGGGTCCATGTGGACCCCCTGGGGGTCTATGGGACTTCATGGGGGGTCTATGATCACCAAGGGGTCTATGGATGTCTCTTTAGTAAAAAATAAATTTATAAATAAAAAATAAAAATAATAAAAATAAATGAATAAATAAATAAATAAAATGAACATAATAATATTATTAATAATAAATAAAATAATATTTATAAATGAATATTAAGGTATTCGTATTGTAATAAAAATAATAAGTAAATATAAACTAGATTTGGGGAGGAAGTTAGCATGAGTAATGAAAAAGTATGTTTTGATAACTTATAAAATATGTCCAATGTTTTGATATGAGAGTTTAATCCCGAAATTAAAACCCCCCACCATACCACCTACCCCTTCAACCGGCAAAAACATGTTACTAGCTTGTTTTTAAATGTAATCTGAGTGTTATTCACTGTAAAATTTTTATTTTTGAACAGTAACTTATGTTAACCCTCGAGTGGTCGCACTCATGTTCATTACACAATTGGTTGCGGGGGAGCGCGGCGCTCCCCTGCTAAGAATATATATTATTATACTGAACTATAAAGCTATATTATAATTAAAAATAATGTGAATAAGGTATATCGTCAATATTTTGCCAAAACAACGAATCGGAAAATGTTCATACTTCCACATTTTCACCCTCAACATCGGAAAATAGAGCATTTTTCCAGATGTCATATACATTTCAAATTAGTATATTTGTGGTTTTGGTAAATTACCTTCGATATTTAAACATATTTATGCTGTTTACAGTATTTAAAACACACAAGTTTCACACACACACACACAATTAGATGAGTACATATATATTCCTTAGGTAGGGGGTCTATGAAAAAAATAAAATTCCTACAGGGGGTCTATGGAAGAAAAAGTTTGAGAACCCCTGATATAAACCATGGGTCAAATCTTAACCATTTTCCCGCTAGGTCAAATTTTATGATTTTTTTAAGATCGCATACCTTTTCTTATAAAAACACTTATTGCTCCAAAAGTATAAAAGCTAGAACAAAATTTTTGGTATCATTGTAAAGCTGACAAATATTCCAATAATAAAAGTATAATTTTACAAACAATGTATACAAATTTTATATTTAAGAAAACAATTAAAAAATCAATTGCTTTGCGGTTCAATAACTTGGTTAAGAACCGAGCTTAAACTTTTCGGACTTTAGGAAAAACTTCCTTGTTTACTAACGTTTCGATCGATATTAATATTATTACCCATTCATTGGGCGGATTTTTCATTAAACTTCACTGAAAGTAAAAAAGAAACGTGTTTATTGCAATTTTTGACTTACAGGTGAGTAAATAATTAAAAACAAGCAAGGTTGGTTTAGTATACTCATCTTTGTGTCAACAATAAACATGTTTCTTTTTCACTTTCAACGAAGTTTACTAAAAATTCCGCCTTATGAATGGGTAATTATATTAATATTGATCGAAACGTTAGTCAATAAGTTTTTCCCGAAGTCCGAAAAGTTTGAGCTCGGTTCTTTACCAAGATATGGGACTTCAAAAATAATATTTTTAAAATTTTTTTCTTAAAAATAAAATTAGTATACAATTTTTTGTAAAATAATTTGAAGGCATGAAAATTAAAATTAAATTATTCTTATAGTAAATTTTGTCGGCTTTACAACGGTGCCAAACATTTTATTTTAGCTTTTATACTTTTGGTGCAATAAGCATTTTTATGAGCAAAGGTATGTAATCTTAAAAAAAATCATGAAATTTGATTTTGTGGGAGAACGGTTAAGATTTGACCCATGGCTTATATAGTGTTTTTTTGTAGCCCTTGAGGCGTAGAACAACTTACTTCATTTTTTCACATATATCGCCAGTCAACCTGTATATACAAAATTAAAGTTTGTCTGTACATTGGTCAGGATTGCAACATTTTACTTCCGAGCTTATGGAAGGTAACAGAAGCTTCGTGCTCATTCTAAAGAGCGATTTTTGTTTATGTGTCCGATTTCAAAAATTCCAAGACAGAAATCCGTTTTAGACATCAGGGAACATTTTCGGTTCCGTGTCTGTCTGTCGGTCTGTCGCTCAATTTTTGCGAACCAACAAATCTTAGAAAGTACTCGTCTGATTTAATTAAATTTGTATGGTAGGTCATTATTAGCCCATTGTTGGTCCCATTTAAGTTTCAACCGTCTGCCCCCATTTGTTTCTCTTCCACATGTGCACACACATACAATTATTTACCTATATATTCAAAAGTTCTCATCTGATTTTTATATATAAAATCAAAAAATACGTGTGGTGTCGCGGGATACCCGGTAGGAACAAAGTTCCTTACATTTTTCATTAAATATAAATTATAAAATCACACTGCTAAATACGTATACATTGCTAACCTACTTATACATGGCGGAGTTAGAAAAGAGACAAAATTAAAAGTAACGAACTGTTTGTACCTGGCAGAGTTAAGGCAAAATTAAAAGAAAATCATTATTTGTATAATTAAAGCAAGCGTCTTACTATAAATATATATTAAATATAAGAAAAAAGTTGATCATGATGAGTTTATAGTGAAAGAGTATGTTTGTTAAAAGAGTTTGGATTGAAACAGGACTGTTTTCTACCTACCCGGCCTATTAATTCAAAATATTATAAAATATATCTCTACCCTACTCTACAGCTTCTGCTTGTATCAGGGTGAAATTTGACATGGTTATATTTTACTTATTTACAAAACAAAGTGACATTTTTGACATATATAACAAAAATAATCAAAACAAGTCTATAAGTAACAGGCTTCCTTAATAACACTTTTTCCGGTCTTTCAAAGCTTACGTTTACGCGAGCGTTGCGTGTGAACGCTTGGGCGGATAACGTTTTCCAACGAACTCAGCCTGGGCATTGGTAAAATGAACATGTGTACCAAATTTCATCTAACTCGGTGAGCTTTTTATGAAGTTATTGTCATCTGTAGATTTCGTGACGGATTTTGCGTGACGGTGATTTTATGACGGTGATTTTGGTCGTTTTTTTCGGATTCACTCACGGGCTCCAGAACGTGCCATAAGGAACTTTGTTCCAAAAATTGGATTGTTTGTCGAAAGTAGCCTGCAGATAGCCCCAGATTAATTTCAACCACCTACGCTCTTTAAATATTGCTAAATTGATACTTTAATTCGCGCAACCTATCACGTACTTTATTGATTTTATGTTTAAAAGTCATTATTGTCTCATTTATTTAATTGTTTCCCCCGCTTTTTGAAATCTGTCAAAATTGTTGTGATTTTTTACATGAATTAAAGTATTAATTGAGCAAAAGTTAAAGAGCGTAGATGGTTGAAATTAATCTGGGACTATCTGCAGGCTACTTTCAACAAACCTTCAAAATTTCATAAAAATCAGGTGAGCACTTTAGAAGCTATAGGTGTAAATAAATGTATGTTTGTGCGCATGTGGAAGAGAAACAAATGAGCGCAGAAGTTTGAAACTTATATGGGACCAACAATGGGCTAATTATGACCTACCATCCAAATATCAATAAAATAAGATGAATAGTTTTTAAGATGTGTTGGTTCACAAAAAATTGAGGGAGCGACAGACAGACACGGAACCAAAAATGTTTTCTAATGTCTGAACGGATTTCTGTCATAGAATTTTTAAAATGGAGACATACAATATGTTCGTTCTTCAGAACGATCACATAGCTTCCGTTACCTTCTGTGAGCTCGGATGTAAAACAAGAAACTCGTATATGCGATTTCAAATTTTGTATTGGAATCGAATGAAATTAATAAAATGAAAGGAAGAGGAAAGAGTTAAGATGTTAAACGATTTAGTTATGAGATATGAGATTTAGACTTGAACACATATGGGGAAGATTGTTATAAAAATCGATTTGTAGTGGAAGGATGTTGGCTGAAGGGTTAGAGGCACGATATGCGGTCATATATAGAAAAGCTTAAGCCTCAAGCTAAGAGTATATCAGGTCTAACAGAGTGTAAAGCTAAACTACTTCTAGTGTAGGTTGTACTGACACTAGTGTAGGGTTATACCGACACTAGTGTAGGGCTATACCGGCACTAGTGTAGGATTATGTACCGGCACTTACTTTGCCCTTCTCTGGATTAAGTCCTCCCCTTCCTAATTGGAACGAGAAATCGATAAAAGCCTCTTATATACCTTGAAAAACCTTATCAACGCCAAATTTTTATCTAAGCCCAAAGTCTTAGATGTATAAAAGTTCAAGACTCTATGGATGAAGTTCAAAGAGATTTATCGTGGTTTAAATTGTCCACATATTCTATTTTTAAGACTTAAACTGTAACCGTACTCAACTTATAGAATGGTTTTCATTTACTCACAGTTATTATCAAGGTTTTAATGCTCTGAAAACTACTTCATTACGATTATCAAGAATAATGAATTGCGACTTCAGTTAACATAATACGATTTTATTGTTTGCTTTTAATTTTAATTTATTTTTTCCGTGGTAGGCTGTGAAATAGTAACTTTAGAGCCTGAAAAACATAGCTAAAATCAATTTTTTTTCATTACGTGGACTTAAAAAATCGGTTGGACTTACTCCTAGCTGTAAAGAAAAAAAATGTTTACGTCCTAGGAAGTAAAAAGTTTTTTCTTTCGTGCTGGTAATTATCAAAATTTCCATTTAGCGCTGCAATCTTTGTAGAAATGCTTCTAGTACGATTAAAATCCGCTAGATGTCAATGCGTTTTATTTATCTTTTCTTATAGTATAACCTACCACGGAAAAAATAGCATATGCTACACGACTGTGAAGTGATTTTTCTTAACCTTGGCAATATTTACTGTCTCACTTCGCTTGACAGTAAAAGAAAAAACTCACTTCACAGCCTAGTAACATAATATACTATTTTCCGAGGTAGGCTGTGAAATAGTAACTTTAGAGCCTAAAAAACATAGCTAAAATCCATTTTTTTCATTACGTGGACTTAAAAAATCTTTTCATTACTCCTAGCTGTAAAGAAAAAATCTTTTACGTCCTAGGAACTAAAAGATTTTTATTTTCCGGCGGGTAGTAGTCAAAACTTCCGTTAGTACCGCTGCAGTCTTTGTAGAAATGCTTCTAGTACGATTAAAATCCGCTAGATGTCAATGAGTTTTATTTATCTTTTCTTATAGTGTAACCTCTTTTTAAGGTTTCTTTTTTGAAGTCTTAAGTATGTACTAATATTTGTGTTTTTATATATTGATTAGTGATTAATATTTAATGTTTTTTCATTGTCTGCTACCTCGGAAAAAATAGCATATGCTGCGCGACTGTGAAGTGTTTTTTCTTTACCTTGGCAATTACATTTACTGTCGAGCGAAGCGAGACAGTAAATGTAATTGCCGCGGTAAAGAAAAAACTCACTTCACAGCCTAGTAACATAATATACTATTATTTCCAGTAGGAAGAAAAAATTATAATTTTGGATTAGTTTAGACGGACTAAAGTAAGTATTTTCTTCCCTGAACCCAAAAAGTAGGGAGAAAAAGTAAAACCAGGGAGAAAAAAGAAGTATTGCCAACTTAATTATTTTATAAATGGTTGAGAATGAATGGCTAATGTGAAGTTGTTGAAATCAGGTTGGTGGCACTGCTTTTTCGACCTTGTTTATAACCTGCATCTAAATAACCTTCTATTGTTGTTTCATTGCAATTCTTATTTGTTTTTAATATTAAATTATTAGTAAAACGAATAGAGTTCAACTCCCCTTACCTGCTGATAGTAGCGGTTCAATAAATACCACAAAAAAATACTAAAAATTAAAATTAATTTTATTTTCACTATAAAAAAAAAAAATACACTAATAATTTTAAACATTTCTCTTAACTTTGTTATGATAAACTGAGAAAAAAAAGAAAGATATATAATTTATAAAATTATTATCTTAAGAAAGAAAGTATATGAAAGATATATAATTATGTAGAATATCAAAGCTGTTAAATAAAACACCGTAATTGAAATATGAGCGATACAAGGGGATAAAAAGTTTAAACTACATTTTGCCTGAAGTAAAATTGGATAATTATTTTATATTACCTCTTTCCCCGTCACGTCTAAAATATCTAAATAAAGAGCGATCTGCAGCAAAAACTTCTTAGAATATTTAATATTTTATTTTATCGTCTTAACTTAAATAATATTTTTATTTTTTTAAATATAAAAATGTTGTTGTTTTTTTCTGTTAAGTCTATAATAATAACTCCAACATATTATGAATAACTCTCTCATCTTATTTCCTTCTCACCCATATATTAGTAAGAATTATAGCTACATTACTCCTATAATAATAAACATACAATTTAGTATAAACATATATTTTTAGGTTTCTGTACAAAGTACAAAAAGAAACCTTATATAACGGCTCTGTCTGTCTGTCTCTCCGTTGCTTGTTTCAATCCATAAACTACTATAGCTAGGAACATGAAATTCGGCACACAGATGCATCTCGGCATTTGAGACAACTGGACACATTTTAGATTTTTCACACTTAATATTTTCAAGATGGCGGTATTGGCCGCCAATAAAAAAAGACTTTAGGCAGGCGACTAAAAAAAGAGTTTTTAGTCACCATAACATGGTATATATCAATTTAAAGGTCTTGAAGTGTAGAAAAAGAATATGCAATTATTAAAATTTTCAAGATAGCGGCCAATATGGCAGGTGACTAAACATTGTTTTGGTTACCATAACATGTTATACATCAATTTAAAGGTCTTGAAGAGTAGAAAAAGAATATTACAATTAAAATTATAGGGTAATTATATTACACTTAATAATTATTGTAACTTTAATGTACAGAAACCGGCGATTATTGCTCCACGTACTTACGTGAAGCGCGCCTTATTTGTTTTTTTATTGATATAATTAATATTACTGTTTAGTTGTGATAAAATTGTCAAAAGTATTACACGGGCAAAAGTATTATTTTATTGATAGATAAATAAATAAAGCTGCAAAATTATTGTTTTAGTGATAAATAAATAAATAATTAAGGGCAAAATTATTGTTTTAGTAATAAATAAAAAAATAATTAAGGGTAAAATTATTGTTTTAGTGATAAATAAATAAATAATTAAGGGTAAAATTATTGTTTTTGTTTTGGTGATAGCTAAATAAGTAATGCTTGTAAAATTAAAACACCTGATTAATTGATTTCAATTGGCATAAAAGAAGAATAAAATAATTTGTACTCACTTATTTTGAGCTAGATGTTTCATAGTTTCAGAAAATATATTATATTTTTGAAGTTGAGTTTAATTTAAAAAAGAACAACAATATATTTAACCGTAAATAATTATCAATTTTTATAAACTATCCATTTTTAAATGGTCCCTTAACACTTTCACTAGTCTAAAACACGAAAAACATTATTTAACTAAAAATTAAAAAAAAAAAAACACCGAAAAAAAACGGTGAGAATGCTTTTATAATATAATATACTCTTTTAATTTAATTATAGGTACCATGTGAATAAATTTAATTCAAGCTCAAAAAATGTTTACGCACTGTACAATAGAGTTAACCTAATAAAGAAAAACGATAAATCCGATTTTTCCCGTTTTGAAAAGGGGGAAAGATGAAAAGGAATGGATTTGACTGCGGTATAGTTCAGACTGAAGTAAACAAAAATAACTCAGAGCCACATTAGAGATAAAGTAATTTATTTTTACAACTGTCCCATTTAAAATGAAGTAGAGGAAGCCGTGCCACTATTTCTTATCACTGTTATCACCAAAAGGACATTTCAATATAATAATTATCTCCCTATACTTGTGCAATTACCACGTTTTTTTGTTTAAAAAAAAATCATAAAAAAAAACATTCTTTAACTTAAGTATTTAGAGTAATTAAGTAACGTGCAGCATTTTTCTTTTTACTCTTATAATATTGTGGAATTAAGTTTTAAGTAAAAGGAATATTTTTTGTATTTTAATATATTTCTTAATTGCTTCTGAGCTTACCAAAGGTAATGAAAGCTATGTGATCATTCTGAAGAACATAAATATTTTATGTCTCTGATTTCAATAAGTCCAAGATAGAAATCCGTTTCAGACTTCAGGGAACATTTTTGGTTCCGAGTCTGTCTGTCGCTCAATTTAAGCGAACCAACATATCTTATTAAATTAAGTTCCATTTTAATTGAAAATTTGTTTAGGTTATAATTAGCCCAATGTTGGTGCCATATAAGTTTCAACCTTCTGTGCCCATTTGTTTCTCTTCTAAATGCGCACAAACATACATTCATTTACACCTATATCTTCAAAATTACCTTAATTTTAATACATTAATTAAAGTTTGTCTAAAGTACACTCCAGATAGCCCCAGATTAATTTAACCATCTGCGTTCTTTAAATTTTGCTAAATTGATACTTTAATTCATGCTAAAAGTCAAAACAATTTTGACAGATTAAAATATAAACAGGTCAAGTGTGTGCTAGTCAGCACACAGCGAGGGTCCGTAGGCCACACTGTATAGTGTTTAACTGTAAAGTGTATAAACAGTGGTTTTTTTTTTAAATGCAAAAAAAAAAACTTACTTTGATTTATCCTAAGGGTCTGATATTCTTAATACACACTCTGATAAAGTATTGTTTTGCCACTGAACCGGACTACAACCATATAAATTCATCGAAAAGACCGTAATTATAAAAAAAAACTTATTTTGTCAATAAAAAATAAAATAATATTTTTTTCGAAATTTCCAAAAAGCGGTATCTTTACTTTTGGTGGAAGAATGTTCAAGAATTTTTTCAGATTTTTTGCACTTCGCAAAAGCGAAATAGAGGGAGGGGGGCACGTTTTACACCTACATAAAACTTGCCTACGCTCGCCCTATCAAAGTTATAACCAAAGAATTATATTTTCTTTGTAATCAGGTCGACGTACCCTTTCATATGATACCCCTCACGATGTCGAAAAAAAATAAACAAATTTTAACCCTTACGTTTTTTAACCCTAATTTTTTTGAAAAAAAAATCTTTTTTAAGTTGCTATATTTTTAAAATATGTGGGTAGGTACAAGACATACATGCCAAATTTCAAAGTGATCGGACGAAAGGTGTAGCCGTGAGAGCAGGCGACCGGACGGACGGACAGACACACGCAGAAAAATATAAGGGTCCTTGGTTTTGCCTACGGACCCTAAAAACAGGGGAAAGAATTAAATAAAGACAATAATGGCTTGTAAATGCATAAAATCAATAAACTACGAGCTTGGATACGAGGAAGCTATGTATCATACTAATTGGCAGTCTATTTTGGAAATGTTTAAGAAATAGCAATGATTTACAAAAGGTTGCTTTTGTTGTGCGATGTTTATATCAATTCTCTGAAATCTGAAATCTTTAGTCAATTTAATGTTTAATTATAATTTTATAAGATGATAATGATAATAATACTCATATTAACAAGCAAACTTTCCAAAGTTGAATTATCAAGTTCCGAGTATAGCTACGCATCCAAACAACTTAACTAGTTAATGAACTAACTTAACTTGTTAATGAAACTTAACTTAGTTAAGATAACTAACAAAACTCAGTTAAGATAAGATGGACACTTTGACGGACAAGCAACCAAATTTCCATAAAAGGTAACATAAATTGTCTCTCCGCGTAAATCAGGAAATCGGTTTAAAACAGTACAACTTCTGCTTGTATCAGGTTTCAATTTTACATGTCTGTTTCAATTTTACTTTAGACGATGTTTATGAAGTTTTATTAAAATCGTTACTTTAGAACGTAAGATATCGGTAAAAACGTTGTTTTCTCTATTTTAAAGATTTAGGTCAGCTTTAATAAATTTATAGCGATCTTTAACACTTCATAGCGGTATCGGTGTTAGTTTTACTAAAAATAAAAAAATTATTTTACAAAAGTTGTTTGTCTCATTGTATGTATTGAGTTGGAATCTTTTCCCGTACAAAAAATCAAAAATTTTATTGTTGAAGTTTACGTTTACGCGAGCGTTGCACGCGAACGCTTGGGTGGAGAACGTCGTCCAACGAACTCATCCTGGGCATTGGTAAAATGAACATGTGTACCAAATTTCAACTAACTCAGTCATCTTTTACTCAAGTTATCGTCATCGGTCGATTTCATGACGCTTGGTTTTGTGACGGTGTTTTTTTTCGGATTCACCCCCGGGCTCCACACGGTGTAACGTGCCATATAGTGGCGTATCCAGGGGGGCACAGGGGACACGTTTAAAAAAATTCCTTACCCCAAATTTGGGCTGTTGCCATAAGGCAACGCTAGGACATAAGCCCTACAGTTTTTTTTCTCAGTAAATGTTTTAATAATTTATTTTACAAAATGTACGTAAAATAAATTTTAGGTTTAAAAAGTACAAATAATTCTAACAATATACTAAATTTATTTAAAAGAACAAAAAAGTAAGTTTAATTTTTTTTTCATTATTTGTATTATGTATCATGTAGTTTATCTGTAAAGTGAAATGATGTAATTATTTCTATATTTTTTGTTTTATGCATGTGTTTTTGTTATTACCTTTAAAAATATATAATATGTATTATTCAATTGTAATTAAAAAAATATAGATATTATTATATACATATTATTTTAGAATAGCCCAATAATATTTGTTACTAATTATACTTGTTAAACAAAAATAATTACAAGATTTAGAGACTAATTGAGAAATATTTAGAAAATAATCAATAAAAATGAAAATTAGGCAAAAAAAAAAAACAACATCAAAACTTTGTATATAAATATGACTAAATAAAATTACGACTTAGAAAAAAATTGTAAGGCTAATGTCCTAGCGTTGCCATATGGCAACTTTCAAATTGACGCTCAATTTAGGGCAGAAAAATTAAATTTGGTGAAACTGCAATAATTTTATATTTTTAATCACTCTTTATTCTAATAGTTTCATTACCAATAATAAAATTATTTAATTAATTAATTAATTTAAAAGTCACAAATTTGGAATAACTAATTTTTTAAACCTGTCTTGTCGCATACGTGTTGCACCAAACAAATAAATCTAATGATGAAAAATCAATTTAGTCCTTCTTTTGACATAATGTTAACATTTAAAAAGTTCAATATTAACTTGGACCTCTTCAGACAATAATAAAGGGAGGGGGTTTTGCTGTTGCCATATGGCAACGCTTGGTTATTAAGAGTTAAGGATAAAAAAGTTTAGGTCCTGAAAAGAAATAAGCTTAGTTCCTAAACACGAAGGACGAAGGTACTTTTCTTTGTGTTGTCTGTTTTTCTTTGTAAGATAAAGTAACTTGGTACGTATTATTCACTACTTGAAACTAAGTAGGATAGTTTTGTAACAGGATTGAAGCTTTAACGAAGAGGTTTGAAGTATTTAGTTCACATAGTATGTTATTTAACATTTTAAAGGTCAGAAGAGGATGCAAATATTTCTACACAAGTATAATATAGAACGTGTAATCTCATGAAGCGGGACAAACATGTAAAATATTACACTTCATAACAGAGAAAATTGTGTCATAAATTGTTTAAAAAGCAAGGCCTGAGAGGTCTAGGTAATACACAAATATTTTAACCACAAGCTCTGTGGAAATTCTCACTAACTAATATGGCTGCAGAAAATGGAAGATATTTTAAGCAAATATAATCTCTAAAAGAGGAATCATACAAAGTAGAATTAATATTATAAAACATAGAGAGAAACAAATTATTAGAAGCAGCAGCAAATATATGCATAGTACCACACCTATATTGTATCATCAATGGGGGGGGGGGGATTAAGACGGTTATATTTACAGTGGCATAACTTTGTTTTTGTTGAGTTTTTTTTTTAGTTTTTTTCTCTAGAAAATCTTTGAAATATCGTAAGATGTGACGTTGATCAAATAATCCCACATGTATATTATATCATCAACGAGAAAAACATACGATTTATCTGTGGCAACGTTGTTTCTGTTGAGATTTTTCAAGACAACTTTTAAGATGTTATCTTGGACGTTCATCAAACGTAACAGCTGAAGTAAAGCTTGCATACAGTTAATGTGTATTCTGTTTGTTTATTTTAAATACAACTTTAGTATAATAATTACAAGATAAAAAGAACTTTTTATATACTACGTTTTTAAATTTTCTGTCATAAATCATAAATTTAAAACCCGTCAAAAGGAAGATTGTAAATATGGGATATGTTAAAAAAAAATAAAATAACTTGCGGATTTTTTCCGAACTAATTTTCCTACAGAAAAATTGGCTGAAAACGAATTAAATTCTGCTGAAAGATGGCTAAAAGTATTAAAATAATGCAGTCATCGTGTTCTGAGCTATTCTAAAAGTTTCAAATGTCTAGCTACTCGGCAAATTAGTAAAAAATCGATTGCAAGATTTGTAAACAAAACAAACAAACAAGAAAGCAAGCTAATAAAAACGTAGTAAAAATTATTTGCGATTACTCGAAATGAAGAATTTTAACTTGTTTTATGTGACCGTATACTAAAGTATACGGTTATATTAAAATAATTTAGAAACTAAAATTAATATAATAAATGAAACGTACGCAATCTTTTATCTTAATAAATTCAAGACTGTTCAGTTTTGATAAAATTGTCTGTCTTTAAGTAGATAAGTTATTATATTTATTTGAAGACCTAAAAATCAAAACAAACTTTAATTATTATAATTGGAGTTAATGTGGTTATGCACACGGATTATACTTTATGGTTTTTTTATATTTTATGTTTTATATTTATGTTCTATTAAAACCTATATCTTCTTGTTGTCATTATTTATCTTTTGCTGTTTATATACCGTATACCTACAATGGTAGTCGTGTGCAGGAGTTTTCGTTCATGAGTCATGAGGCAATTTATGCTGTGTCATTTCATTCTGAGTAATATTTTTTGTTTTTATTTCTCCGTCTCCTTCGGTAAGACGGTAGCAAAATATAATTTTGAATACACTAACCATAACAATCTTAACCAAAATTTTATTCTTACGATTTTTTTTATAAAATATTAAAAAGATTTTAATATAATTCATTTTATAATAGTACCAGGAAGACATTCATCCTGGACAAGGATTAATCCTTTATATTCACAAAGAGAATTGAATTTTGCAGGAGAAGGATCTATTGTACTAGTACGGCTTGGAAAGTAATAGGATTCCCAGGAACAGGATATTAGAGGGGAATGGAAAAACAAGACATTACCTATCCTGATTCTATCCTTAAAGCAAATAAAAGCATCGTAATGTTTCTCAGGAAATTTGAAATAACGGCCGTGTAATGTTCTTCTACAACTTTCACCGTTCTTCTATTTCTACCTCTCTAAAACCAACTACAATAAAGAGGTAGATATAATAATACACTAGGCATCGCGTGGCTCTATCATTGAAGCGAGCTTATAGTAATAAATATGTATTGAATATTGAAAAAATAGATTATCGTGAATCATGATGAGTTGATAGATAATGGGTCTGGTAGTAGTACAGCGACTAGTAGTAAGGGAACCACCCCGCATTCTTACTATTCCACTAACCACACATCTCTTTTTAATTATTATAAAATGTATCTCTTTGCTACAAACAAACTACTGCATGTATCAAATTGAAATTTTGCATGCCTGTTTCAGTTGAGCATTAGATGGTGTCTATGAAGTTTTATTAAAATCGTTACGTTAGAACGTAAGATATCGGTAAAAAGGTTGTTTTCTCTATTTTAAACGTTTAGGTCCGCTTTAATAGTTTTAGCGATCTTTATTAATTCATAGCGGTGTCGCTGTTGGTTTTACTAAAAAATTTTATTTGAAAAAAATGTTCTTCTCATCGAATAGATGATGATAGAATCTTTTCCCGTCCTGAAATTCCAATTTAATTTTTGAACCTCTCGTTTACGCGAGCGTTGCGCGCGAACTCTTGGACGGATCACGCTGTCCAACGAACTTAGCCTGAGTATTAGTAAGAGGATCATGTATACCAAATTTCAACTAAATCGGCCTACTTTTACTCTGTTATCGAAGTTATCGTCGGACACGTAAACGTTACTGACAGACAGACAGACAAGATGCATAGTTTGTTGAATGTAAGAAGCTCGCTTACGCTCGCTTCAATAATTCGGATAAAATCCGCTAGTTATTTTATATGTTTTGCCATGTCCCATATTTACGCAATCTTCATTTTGACGGGTCTCAAATTTGTGATAGATAAACATTGAATGACAGCAAAACAGGAAATATAGATTATATTATTTCAAATATATCGATGGCACGCTTTAGATTTGGTGTTGGGGAGATCCGTTGTACAAAGATTTGTCCTTTTATAGGTTTAAGATCAGCTCTCTAGATGGTTGTCATTTATGTGAAGTAAATAAATTCGGAACTATTTTTTTTTTTCACTAACATTATATATTATATAACAATAACAATTATATTATCATTACATACGATTCAACAGAAAATTTAAAAACGTAGTTTATAAAAAGTTCTTTTTATCTTGAAATTATTTCACATAAATTCAAGTATCAATTTTACAAAATTTAACGAGTCCAAACGGTTTAAATTAATCTGGGGCCATCTGCGGGCTACATTTGACCAACCATCTATACTTTATTAAAATCGGATGACTACTTTTGATGTTTGTGTGCATGTTGAAGATAAGTAAATGAGCAAAAGAAGTTTTAAAATTATATGGGACCAACAAACAGGCCAAATTATGACCACCCAAAAAAATTTCATTAAAATCGGACAACTAGTTTTTAAGATATGTTGTTTCGCAAAAATTGAGCAACAGACAGACAAACCGATAGACCTACAGACAGACAATGAACCAAAAATGTTCCCTGATGTCTAAAATGGATTTCTGTTGCGGAAATTTTTGAAATCGGACACATTAAACATGTTTGTTCTTCAAAACGATCACGTAGCTTCCGTTACCTTCGGTAAGCTCTAATAATACTGATAATGATGATGGTGTTTGTGATATTCGGTGAAATATCTGTAGTCATTTCTGTTTATGTACTTACAAGTTCTTTTCTAAGTTGATTTTTAAGGTCAGTCTACTCTTTTCTTTTTCCTCAAAATTCACGAAGACTTAACTTTTAAAGTAGTAAAGTAGAAAGAAGGTTTTTAAAAGTGAGTTAAAAAAACAAAAAGGGACCCTACTTAATGCTTTATAGTTAGAGTCGTCATGTTTCCTTAATTAAGTTACAGAGTCAAGTTTGTTATTGAATGGTTCCGCCATGTTGAATATTGATAAGTCAATAGATGATATCAAGCCGCCATTAATGCATTTTTATCAAGTATTGTGCAAATGGTGTAAAGAAATTGTAAGTAGGGCAAACCTTCCCTACTGAGGAGTTCATAGCCTGCTTACGATTGTCTATATCGATTAAGCGAGCTATTTTTAAAGGTCTTAGTTAAAATTAGCCTGGATTATCTTCTGGAAAATAATCTAGAATAGCGCTCAAACTATATGTGGTGTTGAAAATTCGTGTATTAGATCTTAAATTATATGTTGTGATATTTATAAATAAAGAAAGAAAATCGATCCGAGAGAACTTAGACAAACTTTCTCATATACGAGTTTATAATTACTTAGCCCAGTGTTTTCCAATTGTTTTGTTTTTTAATTATTATTATTTTTATTTTTTTATTCTGGGGGGCTTTTACGTCCGAAGACATAGGCCACTTTGGTGGGCCCATTGAACAAACCCGGGTTAGAAACCTAACTTCTTTACATTAGAGTGAAGTGTCTGGTCGTTAACCATGACTCTCTTTCGATGTGAATCGAACTGAGAGTGTATTTCATGGTTTCCAGGCCGAAACCTGGTGACGCTACTCTTTCGAGCAGCTACCCATTTGTTTAAACAATGCTGGGTGAACATTGAGCGGGGGGCCTGGTCCGGGAATCGAACCCAGAGCTGCGGTAACCATCTGACCCGGCTCGATGCTGCTTAACTTGCCTTATCGCAAGGCAAGCCGCTCTAGCCTCCGAGCCACCAAGGCCCCAAATTGTTAGTTTTCTAGTTTTCGGTGGTAAATTTAATTATTATTGAAAATTACACCAAAATGTATCATCAAAATAACTTCTCCTCAACAGGGAATCGAACCCGGCCTTTCTCCGTCTCTGGAATTATATAGATTTATCCCCGGGAAAACGGCTCATATCGTTATAGATTCTTATTTAAATTGACTACATTTTAGAATTTTTTATCACAATCGTCGGAACCGTTCTCGAGGATACATTTTTTTTATCTTCAGTAGGGAGAAAAAGTTATGATTTTGGATTAGTTTAGATGGACTAAAGTAAGTCTTTTCTTACCTAAACTCAAAAATTAGGGGGAAAAAGTAAAGATTACAACTTAATTATTTTAAAAATAGTAGAAAATAAATGGCTATTGTAATGAAGTTGTTGAAATCAGGTTGGCGACACTGCTTTTTCGACCTTGTTTATCATCGTTTATAACCTGCATCTAAATAACCTTCTATTTGAGTTTAATTCCAATTCTTATTTGTTTTTAATATTGAATGTCTTACATCTGCTATTAAAAGTTCTAACAATTATTGTTATTTATTAAAATAATAAATAAAAACTGTGCAATGGATGAAAATGTGTATTTTCTCCCTACTGGAGATAAAATATTGTATGTACCTCGTGAGTAAAGTGCTATTATTCCCCTCGCGATAATTAGCTCCCGAGGCGCAGCCGAGGGGTCAAGTTATTCCCTCGGCTACGCCTCAAGAACTAACTTATTCGCTCATGGAATAATGGCTTACTTTACCCCCTAAGTGCATAAATAACTATTTCTAACGTTTTTTCAGAGTGTTTGGGGGCTAAATATGTAAATTCATCAAAATCTCAAAATCAAATTTTCGCGCCATCACAATACTTTCTCTTTATATGAGAAAGTAAAAAAAGGTAAGCATTCGATTAAAAACTAAATAATATCAAAACAACTACAAATGTCAGAATTGTAATGTACATACACATGTAGATATACAATACTGTCACATTTCTTTATCTAATCTTTTTACCCAATTAAAAAATAGTCTGTTAATTTGTGTAGCTCCTCGTATCTTATTAAGTACACTTTAATGATAATATGCTGAACACCCATTATTGTCTAATTTATTTAATTTTTTCCTATTTTTTACTTTCTCATATTAAGAGAAAGTATTGTGTTGTCGCGAAAATTCGAATTTGATATTTTGATGAATTAAAACGATTTGATTCCCCTGAGTCCAAAAAAAAAATTTAAAAAAATTTGTCTGTTATCTGTGCAGTGACGTGGACCCTAAATTACTGGCTAAAGTATGAAGATACCACTCTTTGGAAATTTCGATTTTTTTCTATATTGACAAAATAAGTTTTTATTTTATAGTTATGCTCTTTTCGATGTATTTATATGTTTGTGGTCCGGTTCACTGGCATAATAGTTATTTATGTAACTAGGCAGCAAAATGGAATTTTTCTGACGAATGATTAAAAGTTAGCCTCCGAGCCGGAGGCGAGGACAGGCTATGGAAATTAACTGCCGAGGCAAAGCCGAGGCAGGTAACTTATTCGATTGACAATATAACAATGAGGCTGAAATATTTCCTTTGCTGCCTTGTTGCATACAATATTTTTCCTACTGGTGACAGAAAAATGTTTCCTATAAATAATATTTATTTCATAATACTTACTTATCAAATACTATTATTGAACTATTTAAATTTAAAATAAAAACAAGCAACAATATCAAATGTTACAATTATAAATAATGAATTGACAGAAATATAGTAAAAACAAAACAAAATGATGATTATAGACGAGCTGCAGTGTTGCCACTAATTTAATTTTTTATGATGATTTTAAGACCTACTATTTTTTGTAATATATTTTAATTTCTTTTTTATCTTTTTACTCCATTCTATTTTATAAATATAATCTATTATAAGTATTTATAAACCTTTTTTTATAAATTCATAATATTTTTAAGATAAATTGTTCAAATAATTTAGGTTAAAGATTAAATAAAACAAAAGGTTGTTTGTTTATTTATTTGTAGCGGGGAATGTGGGCGTGGCTTAGCCTGGAAAAATCCTTAGCAAAATACGAATTTGCCGCCTAGGCAGCAAAATCGTATTTTGCTGAGTATTGTAAAGTTTTCTTGAAACCTCAGAGAAATTAAATTTTCATGCCTAAAAACAGTTCAATAATGCGTAATTTTGCTGCCGCTAGTAGGAAAAATACTTTATCACAAGTTTGTTTATGTTTTGAAAATATCAGACCCATATAGGATAGTTCAAAGTATAGCAATTTAAAAAGCTCTAATAGGTACTACTTGAACAATTCTGTGTTGCTTACTGGCCCTCGCTGTGTGCTCACTAGCACACACTTCACCTGTTTATTTATTTTAGAGAAAATAAATATAAAATAGAACTCAATATAATAATATCGGAAGTATGAAATTGATACATTCCTTACGGATATTTTTTCCTCTCAGGGATTTCAAGCCGGATTACTGAAGGCTGTAGAGGATTCTCACATGAAATAGGATTACAACTACCACAACCAGGAAATAGATTTAACCGATTGTACCGCCCGTGTTTTTTTAATGAGTAAAAACGTAACATTTTAAGAAAATAATGAAAATTGTCTGCAAATTAGTGTGGCACATAGATTCCTTGCGTATTTTAATAGTATATTGCTTACGAAACCTTAAAAAGTAATGGGATGCAAGTACTTCCCTGTGATTTTTTTATTTCTCCGATTTCAATAATCCAAGACAGAAATCTGTTTCAGATATCAGGGAACATTTTTGGCCTAGTGTCTGTCTGTCGGTCAGTCGCTCAATTTTGACAAATAATAATATCTTAAACTATTCAAAATAGCCTTTTGGGCACATCTTTAGATTGTTACTTCCCTTATAAAGGAAACAGAGGGGAGTAACAATCTGAAGAAGGTGTACGGAATGTTCTTCTTCAAACTGTTACTCCCCTTATAAAAAATATATGTGTGAGGCTCTCACGCATTAGAAGTGAAACTTAAGTTCTAGAATGTATTGCTCTCTTTTATTTTTTGACGAATTTATTATTTCAAGATTAAGAAATTTAATTGAAAAATAAAATATTGCTAAGCTAAGGCAACCACATTTATTCCAATAAAAATAAATGTTTGTTTTGATTTGCTGATCTTTAAATAGATATAATACAATTAATCTGTAAAAATGTTACACTTGGACGAGTCTCGAATCGCAAACTTCGTTACACGATTTCACTATATGAAAAAATTCACTCTACCGCCGCCAAAGAAGTTTCACTTCAAAAACAGAAGTGTGATATTCCTTTGTCCCAAAGTATATTGGACTAAACATCCCTTTGCCTCAATAGTTATTTAGCCAAAGTCATTTATATTCTATAAAAACATAGGGGAGTAACAATCTAAAGAAGTACCGTCTTTTGTTGGTCCCATATAAGTTTAAAACTTTTGCGCTGCGCTTATTGTTTGTACACCAGATGCGCAAAAACATACCTTTCTTTACACATATATCTTCAAAAGTATTTATCTTTTTTTTTTAAATTTTGTTTGGTTTGTCCAAAGTAGCCTGCCGATAGCCCCAGATTAAAAGGCGTAGATATTCATTTTCAATTAAGCCATATAAATTCACACAATAATTTTTTTATAAAAAAAAGTTTACATTTAGCATCCCACTAATTTTAGCTGTAATTTAACCTCGTTTAAAATTTACCATTTAAAACTTTTATTAAAAAAGAAAAATAAACTCAAATTCAAATTAAGGGAAAGAAATAAATTAACCCTACTAAAAATAACAGGGCTTATTTACATATCAAGTTTAGATTAATTAATTTTCCACTTAGAGGGAAATTCTTTTTTGGAAAAGTGTGGGTGCGTGAATGTCTCTCAGTGCTTTTCTAAAATTGAAAATTTCTCCAATTTCCCGGAAAACTCGGGGTGGAAGCCAGCTCAACTTATTCCATGAGCTTCAACATCTGACATTTAAACTTTCATTTAAGTCTGCTCCATCCCACATACTATATATATATATATATATATATATATATATATATATATATATATATATATATATATATATATATATATATATATATATATATATATATATATATATATATAGAGGGTGCGGCAGCATCACTTCCTTTTTTCAAAATGAAATGAAATCCATTTAACGAATCAGGTTTTTGAATTTTCTTTTATTAAGTAGGTATATACATATTTAAAGTTTGTTTTATACAGTTTTGAAAGTCAAATCACGAAGGTGATTTCCCTCATAGTCCATACACTGAGTAAGCCGATTTCTGGCGTTTGTCATGACTTCATGACCCTTACCAGCATAGCAGCGGCTAGGTTGGCGATTTCTGCCCGGATGTTGGCCTTCAGGTAGGGTACTTGGATGGTTGACATAAGGGGGGGGGGGGGAGGGGGGGGGGATTTCAAGAAACCCCACAAGAAAAAATCAGGGGCTAATCGGGGTAGAAGGCTGCGGCTACTCCTAATTGCCCCGCGATCCTCCGAGAATTAAAGTCACGTTTGGAGAGTTCCAATCGCCAACTTGTAAGGATGGTAATGAAGGTCAGCTCAAATAATTTACCTCATTGAAGGATTGGAAAGTCCAAGGGCAGCCGCATGTTAGAGCTCAGAACGCCATGGGAATTGCAAGATTAAAATCCTTATTGCCTCAATGTTTCAGGTGATCTGACAGGCCGATGGACTCTTGTTCTGATGTGGACTCTTGATGTCTGAACGAAGTAACCCATGTAACAATGGATTTCCGGTCCGTAACAGGGCTCAACCGGGCTTCATTGAGGCGATTTCGGAAGGCTATTTGGGTTGCAAACACAGAACATCGGTTCGAAATTTATAGGCCTCAACGGCAAACACATGCTCCCCACTGTTCAAACGCATGGAGTGAGGAACAAAACTTTAGAACCTCCTCTCGAATGATATCACTCTCGCTTCGCAGCGACAACCACAGCCTGAATGGCCCACATTTTAAAAAAGGAAATTATGTTGCCACACCAAGAACAAAAGAAGTGTTCGTTCCAAAGAACAAAAATGTTTAATGTGTCCGATTTCAAAAATTCAAAGACAGAAATCCGTTTAGATATCAGGGAACATTTTTGGTTTCATGTCTGTATGTGGGTCTATTGGTATTTCTGTCGGTCTGTCACTCAATTTTTGCTTCTTCGCAGCAGGAGAGGCCATTTTAGTGGCCTCCGAAGTGATGAAAAGTTCCGAGGAACCCCTTACCCGATATTATTATATAAAATTGTGGTGACAATATTGTTGTTACTTTCTACTAACCTCTCTAGTCATAATTATAAAGTGCTACCATAAAATCTCACTCAAAACAACCAATCATTTAATAAGACGTTTATTCTATTAAAACATTCTAGTGTACGAGTATGTCTTATATTTATGCGAGGATACGCCATTTAGAGTGATTATAATATGAAAAAAGAGAATCTCTTATCAAATGTGTAATTAAAAGATTGTTCAACCATAGAAAAAGAAGGTGACCTCGGAATTAATAGATGGGAGAACTTAATTACAATGGACACCACTGAATTGTGAGTCTGACCCAAACCATTCTTTTAAAACCATCCTTGACTGTGTTTGTCTCCAATATGTGATAGTGACTCATCATGAAAGAGGTGTAGTTCAATAACCAAACAACGGTTATTGGTTATTTCACACAACAGTTCAGTTGGTAAATGAAACAGTTGACCAGTTTCAGCTGTTCTAAATCAACCTTCTTCAGATAATCTAATAGTTATAGAATGACTTTCCACTTTTTCTACCAAATTCATTCTGTTACCACTAGCTTAACTGAAGAAGGCTGCTTAAGAACTTCCGAAACTGGCTGCTCAGAAAATATGTGTAGTTTGTATTATAGGTAAGCCTCTTTTAGTTTGGTACCCTCCTTAGAAAAAGGAATACTCCAGTTAAGGGCAGTGGTTCACTCGTAAATTTTCCAGTACCAAAAAGCCGGGGGTCCGGGCCGGAAAATGTTGGAAATACATATTATAACCTGTAAAAACGCGTATTTATACATTCTCGTTTTTTAGGTAAAATTTACTGTAGGTCCTCAAGGCATGATTAGTGATGAAGTAAAAAAACTAAATCTACTTTAGGGTAAAAAATCCCGTTTAATAACTCCATTTTTATGCTCCATACTTTTTACTTTCTCATATAAAGAGAAAGTATTGTGATGGCGCGAAAATTCGATTTTGAGATTTTGATGGATTTACACGTTTTGAGGACCCCTGAGTCCAAAAAAGTGGTTATTAAAAAATGTCTGTCTGTCTGTCGTCTGTCGTCTGTCGTCTGTGCAGACGCCTGGAGCCTAAACTACTGGGCCGATTTTGACGAAATTTGGCATACATGTTCAGAAAAATCATACCCCGAGGCGAAATCGAGAAATGAATTTTAGCTCTAATTTTAGGGGTGCTAACCCCCCAAAAACTCTGAAAAAACCTGAAAAAACATTATTTCTCGAAAACGGTACCGACGATTTTGATTAAACAATTCTAAAATGTAGTCCATTTGAATACGAATCCAACGATATAAGCCGTTTTCCCGGGAAAAATCTAGTTCCTGAGAAATTAGCTTAAAACGCGGTTGGAGAGATCCCGGGTTCGATTCCCCACCGAGGAGAAGTTATTTTTATGATACATTTTGATGAAATGTTCAATAATATTTAAATAAGTGGAAACACTGGGCTAAGTAATTATGAACTCATATATGAGAAAGTTTGTCTGAGTTGTCTCGGACCGATTTTTTTTTTCTATTCCGGGGGGCTTTTACCTCGAAGACCCAGGCCACTTAGGTGGGCCCATTGAACAAACCCGGGTTAGGGACCGAAATCTTCACTCTTATGTGAAGATGTGGTCGGTAACCATGACTCCCCTCCTGGTTGTAATACATATGGTTTCTACGCTGAAACCTGCGGTGGCGCCACTCTTTCGAGGAGCTTCCCATTTGTTTAAACAATGCTGGGTTGACATTGAGCGGGGGGCCTGGTCCGGGAGTCGAACCCAGAGCTGTGGTCAGAAGCGTTCACCCATCCATCTACTGACTATGCTCGAGGCTGCTTAACTTGCCTTATCGTACAGCAAGGCTTTGTCTAGCCTCCGAGCCACCCAGGTCCCCTATGCTCCGATCTTGCTCTATGCTTATTTTGTTTTCATTTTATTAGCTATTCTCATTCAGAATTAATTAAATAAATTAACCAAACTAAAAGATCAGTATAGGGGCGTCTATTTTATCCCCCCCTCCCTTAAAAATAAGAATAATCCAGTAGGGGCGTGCTAAACTAAAAGTATTTAGGAGTTTTTTTTTTACTATCGCATAATAATTTATTTCATTAAATTAATTTAGGACTAGGACTATTTTACTTACGGCCAGAATTCGCCACTTGGGAATGAAAAGATGAATAACAATGTTTTGCAAAAATATTTAAAAATCAACTCATTATATAAATATTATTAATTACTCAATCATTTCATTGCAAATTTGAGATGAACTCGGTGTTTAAATTTGATGGACATTAGTACTAACTGAACAACTAGGCAAGTCAGTATACTATATCCCACATATTTACCCACCCAGGTCTTCTCAACTTTGCAAAAAAACAGGGGGGGGGGATATTAAACTAAAAGAGTGCCGTTGTTATTGTGTGTACATTGTACATAGTTATCATTTTCTTCTTTTGACTTTTGCTTACCATTCCTGCGTAAGCTCTACGTCTACAAGATATCTATATTTTATTTAAAAATTACGGAATTACATGAGCGTAGTATTAAATTGTATCCAAGATGCTGTTATCTTAGAATGAATATCTGATTTAGGATTTTAGGATGTTGAACTAGCTCCGAGTGTAGGATATAAATTACCGAAATGTACATTATATTTGATTTAGAGAGGGTGTGAAAACTGTAGCCAAGGTTTTATAGGAATAGGTTTCATTTTGAATTGTTCAAATATTTCATAACACAAATATTCTTTACAAAAGAACGCGAATAAATAAAATACTCATTTGCCAAGATCTATGAATATATATATATATAATTTTTTTCTTTGGCTTTTCCTTCTAGTCCAATTATTGTGTGGCAATCAAGGTGTATTCGGGTTACTAGCCAGGTCGACCAAAAAGTAACCGGTGTGTCCGGAAAGACCAACCTAAACAACCAATCGCGTTCGTAAACCTTCAATTGATTTCGCTATCAACCGTATTGGATGCGACGGCTTCGATCGAATCCAAAATACGGTTAGTCCGATTAGTTAAACATAGTATTATCGAATCCAAAATACGGTTAGTCCGATTAGTTAAACATAATATTATCGAATCCAAAATACGATTAGTCCGACTAGTTAAACATAATATTATCGAATCCAAATTACGATTAGTCCGATTAGTTAAACATAATATTATCGAATCCAAAATACGGTTAGTCCGATTAGTTAAACATAATATTATCGAATCCAAAATACGGTTAGTCCGATTAGTTAAACATAATATTATCGAATCCAAAATACGATTAGTCCGATTAGTTAAACATAATATTATCGAATCCAAAATACGGTTAGTCCGATTAGTTAAACATAATATTATCGAATCCAAAATACGGTTAGTTAAACATAATATTATCGAATCCAAAATACGGTTAGTCCGATTAGTTAAACATAATATTATCGAATCCAAAATACGATTAGTCCGATTAGTTAAACATAATATTATCGAATCCAAAATACGGTTAGTCCGATTAGTTAAACATAATATTATCGAATCCAAAATACGGTTAGTCCGATTAGTTAAACATAATATTATCGAATCCAAAATACGGTTAGTCCGATTAGTTAAACATGATATTATCGAATCCAAATTACGATTAGTCCGATTAGTTAAACATAATATTATCGAATCCAAAATACGGTTAGTCCGATTAGTTAAACATAATATTATCGAATCCAAAATTCGGTTAGTCCGATTAGTTAAACATAATATTACCGAATCCAAAATACGATTAGTCCGATTAGTTAAACATAATATTATCATCGTCCCGCAGACGATAGCCGACCACATATTTTTTAGATTTCTTGATTTTAGTCAAACACTCTTTTGCACGCCATCTCCTGAACTATACATTTTATATTTATAAGTTAGTAGTTCATAAAAAGAGAGGGCGCTAGAAAAATTTGGCCTAGGGCCTCAAAAGACCTAAATCCGGCACTGGCTTGATGGCTATATAAAGATTAAACCTACAGAAGTGTCGCTGCAGTTGTTTATGCCCATGAGAAATCGCAATAGCTTTACTCTTCTATATATTGTCTCTGGCTTTACTTCTATTTGACACCAAAAAACAATCAATAGCCAATTTTATAACCTGTCTTTGTTTATAACCTTTTAAGTCGTGCGCTGCCTTCAACCGGTCCCGTTAGGAAACCCAGATTATTTCAAACCGCCATTAGGATTATTCATGATCGTATTAGGATAGGGTGATCAACCGTCCCGTAAAAACGGGATTGTCCCGTTTTTTCAGGAACCTTCCCGGTGTCCCGAAAAAGTCTCCCGGGACGCCTAAACGTCTCGTATTTATGTTGCGTACCTAAAACCCTTTCTGTTTGAGCATAATTGTTAAAGATATGCCAATATGTATTTACTATCGCTGCCCATAATGGCGATACTGAAAAATAGTTTGAGCTCATGAACATTCAATGGACAGACTAATGAAACGTGATGGGAGTGGAGACACTTTCTGCAATTTTCCAAGTACTATACAATTTCAAAATGGACTGCTGTAACTTTTACAACATTTTATTAGAAGGAAGTTTTAAAGATGGCTGGGGCAACAGCTAAGTACACTAGAACTTCAAAATAACGGACCCTTCTATAGCGGATAAAAATAAGAAGAGGATTTCTGTAAAATACCGCCCGAACCAGGATCCTGCATCCGGTTCTGTTTTGGTAGAAATTGTCACAAATCCCTTATTAAACCTATGTTCAAAGCTATGTTATATTTGATGTTTAATAAAAACTTTTTACAACAACTACTGTACTTTTCACAGACGTACATTGCATTATTATTTAAAATAATTATTTATAATATAACAGACCACCCTCAGCTCCTGTTAGTCACCCCTATCCTGGGGGTATTCCATATACCCCAGACCCCCAGACTGTGACCCGAAAGTGAGGTGTCCCGTTTTTCCCAGTTGAAGATTTGGTCACCCTATATTAGGATATATTGCTGAATAGATAGATTGTTACTCCCCTCTTTTTTTAAAAGGGGAGTAACAATCTAAAGAAGTGCCACATAATATAAGGGAAGAATATATATATTTAAGATAAGATATTTCTAGGCCACTTCCTCTTCAAACTTCTCGATGGGTTGCTTGGGATAAACTGAGAGGGTAGGATTTGTACAAGAGGATTTGGATGGTGGGATCTTGAATTGATGGGGAGATGAAATTTTCTATGTCGGGATACGGTTAGATTTTGGGCCAAGGGCGTATTCAAATCTTCATGAAGAGTAAGGTTGGAAACATAGAAAGGAACATTGGTTATTTTTCTAAGAATTTTGTGCCAGCAGGGCTTGGAGACGACGGGAATTGGAAGGCTCGATGCTGCCCCACACTTCTAGACCGTAGGTCCAAGCTGGTTTTAGAACTACGTAGGGGAAAGTATAGGGTAAACCCGGGTACGCGGGTCAAACCGGGTACCTCAATTTTTCCTAAACTAGTGCTGCTATCTATCTAGTGATGCAGTCAACTGTCAACTCAGTCCTGGATGCGTCTCAGTTGGTTTGTGATAGTTAATGAAAGATGAAACATCGTTTGTTTTATTCAGCACGTATTTTAACTCTTTCGCCATTTTTTTTTTTTTTTTTTTTTTTTACAAAAATTTGTTTGTGTTGTTAGGAAAGAGCCCTTACATTTAATACATGGTAAGTAAACCTCTTTAATATGTAGTTTAAATAGAATAATTATAGACACCAGTGTGAGATTTTTGTAATCACCTGTTGATGAATGACAGCCATTTGTTTTTTGAACACCCCTTGGGGTAATATCGGGTACCAAAAGGAAGGGCAAAACCGGGTAGTACCCGATCGATATTACCCCTACATTATATTTGTATGGTGAATATCAACAGTTTTGTTTATTACAATCCTTTCAAATAGTTTTTTTGACAATCAATAAATGATATCGTTTGTAATGAACTTTATTCTGACTGTGCTTCTGGAGAAGGGTGGATAAGGTGTAATGAGTTCAACCTCTGGGCTCATATGAGCAATATAGCGCTAGGCGCTAATGAGTGAGAGGGAGGATTTGTTTGTGACTTTTGTGAAAATGTCACTTCAGACTAATGTTTCAACATGATAGATTTTTATAAATAATAAATAAATTAACCATAAATTGGTCATAGCAGTTAAAAATTGTTGATTTTCTTACCCTTTACCACCCATCAAAATTCTGATTTTGACTAAATTCACAAAATGTATTCTCAGGACCTTGTAAGTAAATTATATTGGCAAAATCGATTACATTTTGGTAGGCCAAATGTGTCTAAAGAAAATTGTTAGTAAATTATTGTTTTTTCGTTGCCCAGAAGTTCATAAATGGGGAAAACAGTTATGGTACCCGGTTTTGCCCTACTTTTCCCTATATAGACACGAAGCTTGTTCTTTAGAGAAATCTTAGAGCTATACGATCAAGAAGACCAAGCAGTAACTTGCATCGTTGTGTTATGTCATCGTGTGTTTGGTTTTTGTGTGTAGTTGCCCATGTTAATCGTCGTTCAAGGAAAAGGCCAAGATATCGGAAGGTGTCGGACTGCCGAATGGGAACTTGATTAAGCTAAGGGCTAAGGGACAGTTATAGATATTTATGGAAATATACTAGTAAAGTAAGAAATGGCATAGAATATAAATATTCAATGACATTACCATTACCAGTAAATCACCAAGACTAAAATGTATGTTTATTTAATAGAAGTTTCACATATATTTATATCCAAGTTTGATAATATATCTTACTAATATATTGACAAGATATATGAATATTTAATTAATTCATTTAAAATATTTCAATAAATACATTCTATAATGTATTTTACTAGTATAATCCCAAAATGTATGTGTATTTAATTGACGTTTTATAACATTATATACTTGTATATTCTGTAATGCATTTTCCTAGTAAGTTGTCACGATAAAATTATATTTCTTGATTAACTTGGCAATTCCAATTTTTTATTCTTCGTTAAATCCTTCCAAGAAATAAGACTGTTTCTTACACACTCTAGAAATGCATATCCCTTTTGTAATTTATATCTTTATTGTTATCCTCTATATACTAATACCATTTATATGTAGCCAAGATGAATTCATATATTAGTTGAATCTAACAATCTTATATATAGGCATCGCATACTATAGGCATCGCGTGGCTCTATCATTGAAGCGAGCGTATTGCAATAAAATACTGAATATTGAAATTTGTTAATCATTATGAATGTCATAGTTGAAGATAAGTGGAAGAAGGTAGTGTGGGATAGAGTGGGGGTACTCGGTACAAAGCTTTACTTCCTAAACAAACCTATACACTACACGACTATAAGAATCTCAACCACCCGCAGTAGCTTTTAAAATATTATTGTAAATGTATCACTTTATTATAAAAAAACCTCTGCTTGTATCAAGTTGACATTTTACATACCTGTTTCAATTGTGCATTAGATGGTGTATATGAAGTTTTATTAAAATCGTTACGTTAGAACGTAAGATATCGGTAAAAAGGTTGTTTTCTATATTTTAAACGTTTAGATCCGCTTTAATAGTTTTAGCGATCTTTATTAATTCATAGCAGTGTCGTTGTTTGTTTTACTAAAAAATTTTATTTGTAAAAAATGTTCGTCTCATCGAATAGGTGATAATAGAATTTTTTCCTGACCTGAAATTCCAATTTTAAATTTGAAGGTCACGTTTACGAGAGCATTGCGCGCGAACTATTGGACGGATCACGCTGTCCCACGAACTTAGTCTGAGTATTAGTAAAAGGAACATGTATACCAAATTTCAACTAAATCGGTCATCTTTTACTCAAGTTATCGTCGGATACGTAAATGTTACACACAGACAGACAGACACAGAGTAATTACGTTTCCATAATGTTTTAAATAGGGATTGAATATGGGTTGAATACAGTCTTTGGATCCAAAATGTCCATGGAAACCTAGATTTAATACGGATTGAATACGATTTAGATCCAGATACGATTCACTAAATTCTGGGTTCGTATCAGGATCGGGAGATTTCCAATTGATTCCTAATCCTTACATATTGGCTATATTGATTCCTGACCAAACAAAGGTCAGGTTTTAGTTGATTTCCGGATTAATTTATCACTGGATCGAGTCTCATGGAAACCCCTGAACTCTATCCTGACATGCGCAGAGTGTGAGTGTGAGCGACCCTAGCGGTTTTTCTGGTGAAACTAGTCAAATCTGTCAAAACAATACTACATTCAATCCTCAGAGTAAGGAAGGGGTAGAGGGCACAATACTATAGAATCTGGGTCTCAAAAAGTGGTTCATTATGCTACACCCCTATACTAACACTTTCAAGCGGCAGTTTGGTGAAACAATATCGATTTCTCGATAAAAACTCGAAATTTGTCTGAATCAGCTGATAAGAATAAGTAATATTTTCTTACGTCATTAATTATTTTTATTTTTAAACAGTTTTCTTCATTAAATATGTACTTTAATGTTTGTTGTTAACATTATTAATTATCTAAAGGCAGTAACGTCGTTAATAAACGTGTAACAGTTCATAGATAACCAATCGCAATCTTCTTTGAGTGGGGTATCAAATAAATGCTACTGATAAGGATTTGTTGACAACCGTCTTTGGGGACAGGAAGACAAGGAATAGACCAATAAGACAGGGACCAGTGACCATGTGATCACTTTAGTTCGCATTGAGCTCGCTTGAAAGTGCTAGTATATGGGTGTAGCATAATGAACCACTTTTTAAATCGCATTGCTCCCTCTACCTCTTCCTTGCTCTGAGATTCAATCAAAAAACATAACCTTTAATTATCATTTTTAGTTTTGTTTTTAAAAACAAACATAACAAACCTGGTTATAAAAGGTGAAGGTTACAAAAATTATTTATTATTGTTGATTGGTCATCTATAGAAAAAGTATTGAATACGGATTCAATACCACTCATGAAAAAACCTAACTTGTTAAATCCTAAATCTGGATTCAATCCGTATTTAAACATCATGGAAACGTATATTTATATCAGGTGAAAATGTTTAATTTTGAAGATGTAATCAATAAAAATATAACTCAATATCCTGACTGTGTTTTCTCCAATGTGTGATAGCGACTCATCATGTACTTAAATTAAAAAGTCACTTATTAGTCCAGAAGATAGCGTGCAAAAAAGTGTCTGACTAACATCAAGCTAGAATTTTGTATACAAGTCAACCTTTTAGCGCCTTTTAAGAATATGTGGTCGGCTAAGTTTGTCTGCGGGACATAGCTTGGCAGTAGGCGTTTGAAAAAAATAAACCGGTGGAGAGCGGCCATGCTAATTATGGTGGACAATGTGATTTTCATGATCCTGAGTACAGAATTAGTTAGTAGACCAAAAATCAAGTCGATGTTATTTTCACACTTGATAGGTTAGTTATTCAAATGTTACTAAAAATCAACGTGGTCACCTGTCTAGGGACAAACTACCATCAACTTGATTTTCGGTCTACTAACTAATTCTGTACTCAGGATCATGAAAATCACATTGTCCACCATAATTGGTGAGATATGGCCGCTCTCCACCGGTTTTTTTGTTTTTTTTCAAACGCCTATTGCCAAGCTATGTCCCGCAGACGAACTTATCCCACTACATATTCTTAAAAGGCGCTAAATGATTGACTTGCATACAAAATTCTAGCTTGATGTTAGTCAGACACTTTTTTGCACGCTATCTCCTCGACTATATACTTTTAAAGTCCCATCATAACAAACAGATTATCTGAAGACGGCTGCATTAGCTTTGTCGAAACGGCTTAACTGTCGAAAACGGTTAAATTTGTTTAAAATCCAATTAATTTTGTGTGAAAACGTTATTTGGTTTCTGAACTACCTCTTTCATGATAATTCAATATTTCTCCATTTCACAAAAATGATTCGATAAAAAATTCGTTCTGCAGAACGATCACATAGCTTCCGTTACCTTCGGTGAGCTGGGAAGCAAAATAAATAATACATTTTGTAACATAGGTAAGTAAGTTTATATATTTAAGGAGGTTCTACATTTTTAATTTTTCGAATCAAATTTAGATTTATCAATTGTATTTAACTCTACGTTTAGTTTTAAATGTTTGGAATACATTATGGTTAAAGTTAATCCTTAGATAATCCTAGTTATTCTTTTCTTAGTTTCAAGAAACGGTTGACAACCCTGGTAACGATTTTTAGGGTTAAACAAAGAAACGGGGTTATAGTGAGGCAAAACTGATTCAAATATATATGTTACAAAGAATGAAACTTAAATAGATATTTAATAGGGAATTAGAGATTTACCTAAATAAATATTATCTATAGTTAATAGAAACAAAATACATTTGACAGCATTCAAAATAATAATTTCAAAATAGTTCTATGTATCTTCTATTATATTTTAAAACTAACAAGTATAGTAATCAAACTGTATCCAATATTTATTTGATTAAAAACACAATTAAATACATAATTAATTCATCGAAACACAATTAATCAGTCATTAATTCAGACCTTTCTTTTACTTGTTTATTTAGTTAATCATAATTTATTATTTTTATTTTTTTTTTATAACCGTATATTATTTTTTACTGTATCCAATATAAATATATTCGATTAAGAAGACAATTAAATACATAATTAATTATTGGAAATAAACAATCAGTCATGAATTCAGACATTTCTTTTACTTGTTTAAGTAAAAATAAACAAATAGATAATTAATAAATTAATAGACAATTTTATTCATTGTGTAACTGTATATTATTTTTTAATGTAGGTATCCTATATTTATTAGCTCAAGAACACAATTAATTCTATAATCAAAACACAAATAATCAGTCATGAATTGAGAACTTTCTTTTACTTTGATTTTTTTTTGTTTTTATTGTATAACCGTCTATTATATTTTACTGCATCCAATATATGTTTGATTGAGAACACAATCAAATACATAATTAATTAATCTAAACACAATTAATCTAAATGAATAGATACATTTTTTTATTGTATAACCGTATATTATTTTGTAATGTATCCAATATTTATTTGATTAAGAACACAATTAATTCTACAACCATATATTTTTATTATTTGTATCCAATATTTATTTGGATATAATTAATTAATCTAAATACAAATATTCAGTCACGAATTAAATTTTTTTTTATTACTTGTTTATTAAGTTAATAATTATCATAAATTAATAAATACTTTTTTTATAGTATAACCGTATATTATTATTATTTTTTGTATCCAATATTTATTTGGACATAATTAATTCGAAATGATTCATGAATTTAAATCTTTCTTTTACTTATTTATTAATTAAATTATCATAAATTAATAAATACTTTATTTTTTTCATTTGCATAACCGTATATTATTTATTTTTTTAAAAATGAAAATACATATAAGTAAATGATAGCAGCAAAAGAAAGGAATACAAAATCAATATTAATTTAGTAGTTTTTTTTTTATTTAAACATAAAGCCCAATCACTGTTGTAATTTACAGTTTAATATAATTATTATTTTGTTGGTATATATAAGAAAGAAAATAGAAAAGTCGCAATAGGGTTTCTGTAGGTTTTCACGTTAAGTCGCCCACTCACAGAAAAGGTTGCATTGCTATTGATTATCAAGGAAAATTACCGCCCATCTCAGACTAGATAGTGGGTTAGAATCAGGGAAATAGAGTATAATCTTTAATTAATTCTTTAGTTTACAAGATAATTGTTGTGTTTTGTATTAATTGTTCATATAAGAGTGTAAAAATAGTATATTTCTTAAAGTATGAATGGAGAAAAATGTTGCTAGGATATCGAATGACCTCGTTCTGAATTAACTTTTAATTCGATTTAAAACATCGTCTTTTCATCTTCATTTGGAGCAATTGTATTTTAAACTTTTTCATTAGATTGTATTAATTATGATTTAAATTTTTTAATTGTACTTACATATTGTTGGTTTATAGGTCCTTTTGACGTGAGAGATGGGGTGCCGTTGAACGGTAGTTCTATATACGGGGGGGAGTCACTGTACGGAATCTACAAGCGATGTTACCAGCTCAGTTCAACGTAGAATTTACCAAACTCGTGCCTCTAGACCGGATCGATATATGCTTAGAGCGCCTGCTCCAGAAACAAGTCCCACTGCTTCACTAGAGCTTGCCACTGTAGCTGGAGCTTAGAACTTCACACGTCTATCACCACTTCTTTTCCTAACACCAAAAAACTTAATTTTCCCCTTCTTTTTTTCTGTTCCGCTTTCAACCTAAAAAAAAAATAGTAACTTATTTTTAAAAAATACTTAATTTACAACAAAATTACTTAAATGAAATAGTAAAATATATCATTTTTATTATTTAAAACAATGAAAATTTGCCTTTGTTTGAAAAAAAAATAGAATATTCCCAATCAATAAATGCAGTGTTGTTTCCTAATAAAGCATATTTAAATACACTAAAATAGTATGCAATTATACCCCCATTCAATAATTCGCATAATTATTTGTCAAAATAGTATTAAAGAATGCTCATTTAAAAGTTCGTAATTATTTGTCAAAATAGTATTAAAGGATGTTCATTTAAAAGTTCGAAATTATTTGTCAAAATAGTATTAAAGAATATCCATTCAAAAGTTCATAATTATTTGTCATAATAGTATTAAAGAATGTCCATTCAAAAGTTCGTCATTATTTGCCAAAATAGTATTAATGAATGTCTATTCAAAAGTTCGTAATTATTTGTCGTATTTAAATCATTTCCATTCAAAAGTACGTACTTAATTATTTTTCAAAACTTTATTAAAGAATTTTCATTCAAATGAAGAATTTCCATTCAAAAGTTCGTAATTATTTGTCGTATTTAAAGAATTTCCATTCAAAGGTTCATAATTATTTGTTAAAATAGTATCAAAGAATTTCCATTCAAAAGTTCGTAATTATTTGTCATAATAGTACTAAAGAATGTCCATTCAAAAGTTCGTAATTATTTGTCATAATAGTACTAAAGAATGTCCATTCAAAAGTTTGTAATTATTTCTCAAAATAGTACTAAAGAATGTCCATTTAAAAGTTCGTAATTATTTGTCATAATAGTACTAAAGAATGTCCATTCAAAAGTTCGTAATTATTTCTCAAAATAGTAATAAAGAATGTCCATTCAAAAGTTCGTAATTATTTGTCATAATAGTACTAAAGAATGTCCATTCAAAAATTCGTAATTATTTCTCAAAATAGTAATAAAGAATGTCCATTCAAAAGTTCGTAATTATTTCTCAAAATAGTAATAAAGAATGTCCATTCAAAAGTGCGTAATTATTTGTCAAAAATAGAATTAAAGAATGCCCATTCAAAAGTGCGTAATTATTTTTCAAAATACTATTTAAGAAATTCCATTTAAAACTTGATATACTTATTTTTCTTGACTTATTTTCATTGTTACAAAAGTGTTAATTTTACAGATGGTTTAGGTCAGTGGCGTACACAGGGGGGGGGGCCCAAGGGGCCCTGGCCCCCCCCGAAATGATTACATACCTAAGACCCGCCATACACTTAAAACCAAAAAAACACAGTAATGACAGATGCATTCGAATTGGCTGTAAATATTTTCCAATTAAAGGAATTCATTAAGTATTATCTTATGGTGTGTATACACTTAATCACCCCAAATAAGCTGGGCCCGGATTTGCCGATAGAATTAAATTCATTCAACACTATACCGGCCCGATTGTTGGCTGGGCCCGGATTTTGCCGATGGAATTGAATTTATTAAACACTTTACCGGCCCGACTGTCGGCTGGGCCCGGATTTCGCCGATGGAATTGAATTTATTAAACACTATACCGGCCCGACTGTCGGCTGGGCCCGGATTTTTGTCGATGAAACTAAAACTATTAAACACTACACCGGCCCAACAGTCGGCTGGGCCCGGATTTTGCCGATGGAATTGAATTTATTAAACACTATACCGGCCCGACTGTCGGCTGGGCCCGGATTTTAGCCGATGGAATTAAATTTATTAAACATTTTAACGGCCCGACTGTCGGCTGGGCCCGGATTTTGCCAATGGAATTGAATTTATTAAACACTATACCGGCCCGACTGTCGGCTGGGCCCGGATTTTTGTCGATGAAACTAAAACTATTAAACACTACAGCGTAATTATTTATTTTTTGCGCCAGCGGCCCGATTTTGGCTGGACTGAGATTTTTGCTGATGGAATTAGATTCATTGAATTAAATTAGGATGCATGAAATAAATTGGCTCATTTGCCGACTAGGCCTTGATTTTTGCCAGTGGAACTAAAAAGATTAAACTTGATCGACCCGATTTCGGCTGGGCCCGATTTTTTGCTAATTGAATTCAATGATTTTTTTGTGGTTTTAGTCCAGTTCAATAGCATAGGTTGCATTATAGGACAGCTTTAATTCATTACGAATCCTAATGCAATGAATTGAATTTGGATTCGTAAAAATAGACTGCTCCGATTGACAGCTAGGCCCGGATTTATTGCTATAGAATTAAGTGCATTGAATTGATTAGGATGAGTACAATGAATCGGCCTGATTGCTAGTAGGCCCGATTTTGTCGATGGAAATTATGCATCAAAATAAATTGGGATGCGTTCAATAATAGACCCGATTGCCGGCTCGGCCTAGGTGTTAAGCACATTAAATTAAATAAGGCCCGAGTCAACTCGAACTTTTGCCGATGGAATTAAATTAATTGAATTAAAATATGCACACTAGACTGGCTTAAACGGGAAAATGATGGTTGTGGATTTCAGTAGCAAATTTTTGTTTTGGACCAGGATTGTGTGGGTCCTCTTATCTATACGGCATTCCCCTCTTGCTGACTCAGGTCGGACTAGTGTTCGTCGACATGTAGTGGGAAAACAGAGGCAATATAAATAAATCGGTTTATCATTTTGTGAAAAAACTGATTCATATTACATAGTAATAGTAAATTTAAATCTAAAAACTCAAAAAGCGTTCAGAAAACATTTGATGTTAAATGTCCCATGTAATTACCCAGCGAATGAGCGAATGATTCTTTTGTTTTGCAATAGGTATTTAATTTTTTTATCGAAGAATTCTCTTCTAGATAAAAATTTGAAATTCGTATGTGCTCCAAATACACGTTTGCTTTTGCAGTATGGATCACGTTTTGCGTCCGAGCTTACCAAAGGAAACGGAAGATATGTGACAGTTCTGAAGAACGAACAATTTTTATGTCTCTGATTTCAAAAATTCCAAGACAGAAATCTGTTCAACATCAGGGTACAGTTTGGGTCCCGTGTCCGTCTGTCCTCCAATTTTTGCGAACCAACATATCTTAAAAGCTATTCGTCTAATTTTATTGAAATTTTGATGGTAGGTCATAATTAGCCAGGTTATAGCATTGCTGATCCCGTATAAGTTTAAATCTTCTGCACCTATTTATTTCTCTTCCACATTCGCACAGACATACATTTATTTACACCTATATCTTCAAAAGTACTCATCTGATTTTTATGAAATTTTAATGGTTTGTTTAAAGTAGCCCGCAGATAACCCAAGAATAATTTAAACCGTCTGCGCTCTTATATTGCTATCTTGATACTTTATTCAAGTTAAAATTACTCAATTTTCCCTCCTTTTTTAAATTAGTCAAAATTGGTTTGATTTTTACATGATTTAAAGTATCAATTTACCAAAATTTAAACAGCGCAGACAGTTAAAATTAATCTGTGAGCTTCTATCAGATGAGTTTCATAAAATCAGATGAATACTTTTTAAGATAAGGTGTAAATAAATGTATGTGTGTGCACATGTGGAAGAGAAATGGTGGCAGGTGGAGAAATGTGGTGGAGGGAAAGGGGACAAGAAGATTAGACCTTATATTGGACCAACAATGGACTTTTTATATGCTAATTAACTGCCATCCGAATTTCATTAAAATCGAAAGAGTAGTTTTTAAGAATTGTTCGCAATGATTGAGCGAGAGACAGACTAACAGCCAGAAACGGGATCAAAAATGTCTGATAACTGGAACAGATTTCTGTCTTGGAATTACATAATTGTTCTTTAGAACGATCACATCACATAGTGAGGTGTTACCTCATAGGATTTTAATTCAATTAAATATGAGGTCAGAAATTAAAATTACAGTGTTGAAAAGGGGGAGAAATTACAATTATAATAAATTATGGGGTATGCTAAACCCGCATATAAGTTAAATTAGGTTGGGCCCCCCCCGAAAAAATTTTCTGTGTACGCTACTGGTTTAGGTAAAAAATATATATATATAATATATTTTCTAAAGTTCTGTAAGTAGAAGTATGTATAAATGTATTACTTAATTTATTTTATTATTAATTAATTTTAATCTATTTTTAAACTGTTTAAGAATATTATGGTAAAACTGATGTAATTTTTCAAATAAAGATATTAGTGTTTTTTTTTTTTTATTGTGAGACATTTTCCTAATTTTTTAATATTACAGTAATTTTTATTTTTTTCTATTATAATTATTTGAACCAGCTTATGTTAACCCTTAAAAAATAAACATATTTTAAAGTAAATTTTCCAAGAATTCGAATGGTTTAACTATTAATATATTTACTTAATAAAAACATTGAACAACTATGCCAAATATCTAATATTTTCGATTTAGTTCCACAATATGCCCAAATCATAGCTTCGTATACTAGACTGTTTTATCCGTCTTAGAGAGCAAGGAGAGAAAAAAATATTTGATGAATAAAATATTTAAAAGCCCCTTATTTCTTAAAATTACCACAAAGGAGGGGGTTCCCCCTCATTTTCAGACCCCCGTTAAATTGACCTCCCCCCCCCCCCAATATTTATCCAAAGCAGGGGGAGGGGGGCCCGCACCACATCATCCGCGAAGGGGCCCACATACTCTAAATCCGGCCCTGTACCCACCTATATTGGTATTCATAAAATGTTGAAAAGTATGATTGGTAACAAAGTACATAACTATTAGGACAAAGGGATATTTAGTTTATTGTACTGAGGAACAAAGGAATATCACTTTTAATATTTCAGGTTTGATATATTCTGATTATAAGTCACAAAATTTTCCCACAAAATTCAATTTAATTTCAAATTAAAAAAAAAAAGGTGGGTAACAAAGTAAAAAAGCTCCGATAAAGGTCCATCATGCTTCACAAAAGCTAAATGTTAAAAAATAATATTAAAAAAAAAAGAGACAATAGTTATTTATGCACCTAGGGAGTAAAGTAGGCCATTATTCCCTGAGGGAATAAGTTGGTTCTTGAGGCGAAGCCGAAGGAACGACGGTCCCTAAATCCCGAGGCGAAGCCGGGGGAGAAAGTACATACAACATTTTATCTCCAGTAGGGAGAAAATTTCATCCATTGCACAGTTTTTATTTATTATTTTAATAAATAACAATAATTTATTGTTAGCACTTTAATTAGCAGATATAAAAGATTCAATATTAAAAACAAATAAGAATTGAAATTAAACTTAAATAGAAGGTTATTTAGATGCAGGTTTAAACAATGATAAAACAAGGTCGAAAAAGCAGTATCGCCAACCTGATTTCTACAACCTCACTACATTAATTCATTCTCTATTATTTATAAAATAATTAAGTTGGCAATCCTTCTTTTTTTCCCTGGTTTTACTTTTTCTACCTACTTTTTGAGTTCAGGGAAGAAAAGACTTACTTTAGTCCCTCTAAATTAATCCAAAATCATAACTTTATCTACTTACTGGAGATAAAATACTTTTAACTTTTAAAATAGCAATGGAATTCCGCCATATAAGGTAATATTTTGGTTAACTAACTAGACTAACCTTTATTCTGGATTCGGTCGAAGCGGTTGCAACCGCTACAGTCGATCACTAAATCAAATCAACCGAATGTTACGAACTCGGTCGTTGTTTATGTTGGTCTTTCCCGACACACCGGTTACTTCTCGGGCTACCTGGATAGTGGTCCCGAACGTCCCTAAGGCGAATGTGTTGGTCCAGAATGTCTTGAAATGCGGGCAAGAAAAGCAGTAAAGGCGGAAATACACATGCTAGTTACTCGCACAAAAACATACGAGTAGCTCGCAGAGGAGAGCTACTGGCGTGTGTATACATCAAATAGCATGCGAGTGAAAAGCATGCGAGTAAATCGCACGAGGTTTGATTTTTGTCTTGCCAGTGGCACAAGTCGAGGGGAGGGGAAACTGATAGGCACGTGTAAACAGGCCTGCCAGCGCAAGGTTGCAAGTAGCTAGCACGAGTCTCCCTCAGCCCTTCAGTCTTCAGTTGCGCGTTCCTTCCTTTCGCGGGTGTCTGACAACAACTCATCAACTTTCTCCGGAAGCATTCGCAATTGATTCCTAAAACCAAACGTCCCCGAACCGCATTTCATTTAGTAGGCACTGACTCGCTCCATGTACCTAATTCCCTTCTAGCTATCCAATCTTTACCCACACTCTTCGTGTCTTTTTATTATTCTTCAAATGTTTTAAAACACAGTTCTTTGCAAGTAACAGAACAATCTGGTTAATTTCATTCCGCACCGATACATTCATAAGGTACATTGAAACAATTAATAAAACTATCAAAATTAATTAAATAAAATACAATTATTTCATAATTTATTCCGGCTAAAAGAAGGCAAGAAACGATTGTCTGTTTCAAAACTAGAACTGTGACTGGAATGTGTATTGTCATGTGCTAGTAGCTCGCACAAGACCGATCATCCAGATGATACTAGCATGCTGTTTCACTGACAAATGTACACAGCGTCTGCAGCATGCCAGCTACTGACATGCTAGTAACTCGCCACTGGCATGCTTTTTTACTAGCATGTGTATTTCCGCCTTAAAGCTAGAATATTTCTACCTTTTACAACTCCCTGTCCCGTTGAGTCTTAAAGTAAACATAACTAGTGATGCGGTGCATAAAGAACTCGCGAAGAATGGTGCTTTTATATCAGCCATACTATGTTCTCAATAATGATATCAGGATAATATTTCAGAAAAACCTGACATTCTTATTTAACCTGAAAAGATTATTATAATGATTTTGTCCATTATCTTTATTAAATCATATAAACGCAGGCTCGCTACGCTCGCCTGTTTACACAGTAAATATAGTAATTATTTTATAAACTAAAGAAGGCTCGCTACGCTCGCCTATTTGATTCAGAATTTGTAGTAAATATGTATTAAATAAAGTTATTGTAGGCTCGCTACACTCGCCTGTTTGATTCGGAATTTGTTGTAAATATTTATTAAATAAAGTTATAGCAGGCTCGCTGCGCTCGCCTGTTGATTTAGCATTGTAGTAAATATGTATTAAATAAAGTTATTGCAGGCTCGCTACGCTCGCCTGTTTATACAGTTAATATAGTAATTATTTAATCAAATAAAAGAAGGCTCGCTACGCTCGCCTGTTTGATTCAGAATTTGTTGT